>OZ023185.1:17676001-18048044 GCA_963995505.1 Hypericum androsaemum
AACTAAGCAAAGTGGTGCGTGTGCGAGGACGGTCTTTGACAAAAATACACATCTATGACCAAATCCGGTGCCCCTAACACCAGGGCTTACAACATGTTCAAGTTTACCAGTCTATTAAGATGTCCAAGAATTATTTTGTTGATATTCTAAAGTGTTATAATTTGGAAGTAAAAAATGAAGTAATATTATTTGGAAGCAGAAAGAGATTTCAAACCGGTTAAAATTGAATTTTCACCACGTAATATGTATACATCAAAAAAGAATGTGTATATTCAAATCACTACAAAAAACTTGATCTAATTTGGATAACGATTCAATCTAAGTCAACAAATCTTGGACATTGAATATAAATAAAACAACAACAAAATTATAGTGAAATAAATTTCAATGATATATTAATTACAAGTCAATGGTGTTTCCTAATTAATCGTTGGTTGTTTTATCTGTTTTAATCAATGAAATGACTTCATACCGAAGATCTACAATCAAATATGTAAAGTAGCTATTATTATCAATTTACGATCTTTGGTGCATTAATCAGTTTTCCCTAATTCTTGATCAATCATGAATTATTGGAGTATTTTGGGTATATTCCGTCTGTAAGCATCCAACAACAAAAACAAGAGAATGGGTCAAATTGGTGATAAATGCCAAATCCTATGAGAAGCATAATAGAGGATTGAAGAAGAAATTAGATGCACTTTTTACATAATAACACCGTGCAACTAACAAATGTTGTCATTTTCATTTTGCTCCATCGATAATTTTTATAAGTAAAATTTTATTTTTCTTTCTTTTCTTTTACTTTTTTAATAAAGGTGGACTTATTTTAAAAAATATACACTAAATATGAAGTTATCTTTATTGAAAGTATAAAGATTCTATCTATAACTCAAAAGGTCAATATAAACATAGAACTGTTTTCCTTCTACTCCCCCAATTATTTTCTACAATTCTCACAATGCCATTTAATAACAAGGAGTAGATGCGTTAACTTTTGGTTTGTTGACTTTAAATTTTTTACATGGGACTCAACCCTGAATTTTTTCGTCAATTTATAAATATTTTATGTCATTAGATTAAATATCTTTTTGACGGTGTGTTAACTTATTAGCAGATAGAGGTTCGAAAATATTTTTGGCTTTTTCATGAAAATTTTTTTATTTTGATATCAAAATTGTGCACTTGTGATCGTCCTGTATCTAAAAAAAGTCAAAACGCGTACCCGGTGATTTATCGGGTTGGACAAATTTTAGCAGCTGATTTACTAGTTGGTTACAGAATGTCTTTTAATTAATATATATTTTTTAGTATGGGGGGCGTATAAGAAAGGATTTTGCCTCATTTCAGAACAAACGGGGAGCCCAGCCAGAAGGGAAGTAGTTGATAGATCCAGTGAGGAAAGGCTTGAGGATCGATCCCTAAGAAGAACCCTCGTTCCTGATTTGGATGTTAACTGATCTGGAATCTATACAATGTCAGATTGTAGAGCATCAGAGCGATAAGGAGCTGGGGAGCAGCAGCATTGTAGAAGAACGTCGAGTCGAGGGGGGAAAGGTAAGTTTTCCAACTCGTATAAAAGTAGTTGTCCTCCATAGACACTCTAGAGGTTTGAGTAGTGTTGAGTTGAATTGTGCATTTACTCCTTCCGACAAGAAGACAGAAGCTATAGATTTTGAATCAAAAGAACCCACATCATCTTGCCTCGTGACATAGTTGCCAAACCGTGGATGCCAGGCAGGGGGCAGGTCATAAAGAGATGACTCCCTCCCACTCAGTCTCGAGGTCGTTCCCGCATAGGCCACATCTACCTTCTCTTCGGCCAATCAATCCAATTCGGAGGAGGAGGTTAGCCTTAGTTTTAATCCGATCTTGTAGAGCCATCCATACAAAGCCCGACACTTTATAGGGAACCAGGCTTTACCAAAACCTTAGGGGAGGCAGTAGTAGGAGAAATTCTTGAAGACTTCATGGTATAAGCTTTTGATTGACCACTTTCCATTAGCTTCCAAACACCAAGACCAATTAACGCTGTCTTCACCTTGTCCGAGTAATTGGAAGGCATTTAGGAGTCCCTTAAGTTGGGTGATCCGAGTTTTGCTGTGTGTCGATTGCATTCGAGCTGTTATATTTCTGCTTCGGTGATGATGGTTTCCTTGGCCATAGGTATAATAGGTTTCTGCCGAATTTTGAGTTCAAGTGCTACTGTATGAAGTGTTACCGGCGATACTGATATATTTTCAGCTCAAATTTTGTTTATTTGGAAAATTAGTTTTGTTTATTTTTCAGTTTGGACTGCAAAATAAATTAGGATAAGTTCATTTTAGTATCCTGTAGTTGCACCCTTTTCGCATGGAATACCATGTGGTTTCAAATTGGTATTTTAGTACCCTGTGGTCCAGGACAGCTGCCCATCCAAACTCGCTCGAAATGATGTCGTTTTGAGACGACGTGAAAGACACGTGGCGATGAGGTGGCAAGGCAAAATTTTCTAAAATGGTCCTAATTTTTTTATAACTTTTCAAAATAACCTCCCCTTCCCCTCTCTCTTTCCTCCAACCCATCACCTTCCCCTTCCGATCTCCACGATAACACGCTCCACGTCATTCTCCTCCTCCTCGTCCAGCTCTCCCATACTGCTTCTTTCTAGCATCCCAATAAGGCAACTCCCTAGCATTCTCAATTTTCAACCCTTTTCCCATCGTCCGATCAACTTCCACCCACTTGCGAGCCGTCTGATTCCCGTCTCCCCTCTTCCCTTTAAACCCCGGGAAACTGCCACGCACCCTCTCGACCACAACTGCCCCTTCTCCCTCGCTCTTCTCCTTCTTCTTATCCTTCTTCATCTTCTTCTTAACCTTTCCCTCGCGCTTCGCGCTTCCTTCTTCGCCTTTAGGGTTTCCCTCTCTCTCCTCCTCCACGATCGCCTTACCATCGGGACACGTGTTCCCCCCTCCGCCGCCACCATCTTCTGCTCTCGGCTCCCTCGCGGTGGGCCCACGTCCCCCTGGGAATGCCGGTTCTTCCTGATGATGTTGAAGTTTCTCGAGGCACTGAAGCTCTTGGGCCCTCCCCCACTGCTCCTTGAGCTGGGCCAGTATCCTGTAGTTGGGGGCCAAATTTCCCTCATCCTTAACCTCTTCCATTCTTCCTACCCACTTGTCCTCTTCCTTTTTTTTCTCAGCATAAAGTAGGACAAGTACCTGGTTTTTGGGTTGAAATGGTTGCCTCACTTTTCTTGGAATAAGATGGTGGGTTGGAGGAAAGAGAGAGGTGAAGGGGAGGAAGTTTTGAAAAGTTATAAAAAATAAGGACCATTTTAGAAATTTTTGCCTTACCACCTCATCGCCACGTGTCTTCCATGTCGTTCTCAAAGACGATATCGTTTCGGGTGGGTTTGGACGGGCAGCTCTCCTGGACCTGCCCGAAAAATTGGTGGTCAACCACAGGGTACTAAAATACCAATTTGAAACCACATGGTACTCTGTGCAAAAAAGGTACAACTACAGGGTACTAAAATGAACTTATCCCAAATAAATTTGTTGTAGGAGGCTGCCGGTGGGTGATGTCTGATTTTTGTTTAATCAATGTTGGGCCGAATGAAAATGGGTCTAATTTCAAAATTGGGCTTTGATTCTATTTTTTCTTAAATGGGCTTGAAACTGCTAAGGTTGCAGCAACACCGCGAAACATGTGTTTTAGAGTGAAATCGAAGGCAGCAAAGTTTAAATAAGTGTACAAATCTTAAATTTACCATTCGTACAATCTTTTAAATTCTCTTTTTTTCATTTTTTTCAGGTCGAGATGGATCGTTTAGGCTTGGTGCCTACCTCGCCTATTCGTTACGGCTACGATCCAATGAGTTTTACCTTACTCGTCTTTCTTTCCCTACTTTTTTTATGTCTGGTCATTTATTTTTTGCACAACAGGCGCCTAGAGAGAGCACGCCTAGAGAATATTCAGCTTGAGATAGAGCGTATTCAGCGCCTCGAGAAGAGACGAAGAAAATGAAAAGACATGGCATGTATGAGCTCAGCTTTTATAAATATTAGTCCACTGTTAACATTTTGTGTATCTTGTTGAAGTTCTCATAAATAAATACATATGTGCTTTGATATGTTCGAAATAGTCCGTAGAAAGGTAGCATGACCGTGAAAGGTATCATGGCCGAGGAACAAACGAAATAAGGCATCGTGGAGTTGAAACATTAACCTGTAGTCATAGATGAACTTGTCCATATACATGTAAACAATAACAGGGAAGTTCGATGGAATGGGTGATGACCAAACACACATCTATATAAAACTAACAAGAAAGCTAAAAGACAAAAGGAAACTCTGCAGAGTACTGGTAGAGAAGGTTATGTAAAATCCAGTACTAAGAAGAACAGCTAAAAGAAGAAACTCTGGAGAATTTTGGTAGAGAAGGTGATAAGCTATCAAGAAGTGAATGAGCAATTTTAAGGAACAGAGGAATCTTCAAAGTGGATTCTTGTGTCACAAATTAATAACTTAGTGCAACCACATGGCTGTCCAATTTTACATCAGAATTTCAAAGAGTTCAACACACCAACTAAACCAACGTAGATTAACGCAAACAAACAAACGCATGCGGCCAAATAGAAACTGTTTTGTCTCTTTTGAAGATTAAACTCAAGCGAAGCAATCAAGGAGAATAGCAGTCCATTGGACAGAATAAGGCGATTTTGTTGACATCGGAGATGTCTGGTGCGACAAGGTACATGGGTAAGATCCAGTTATTACAGGCGATCAGTGAGCGTCAGGTGAGGATATGTCATGGGCCTTGGTGGTTTTCAAGGAGTTCAAGTAAGTATCGAAAAATGACAAGTGCTTGGTGAAGGTGTTTGATGATGGCATTGATTTGATTTGCAAGGAGTTCGAGGGAGTATCGAAAAATGGCCAATGAAGTTTTGGTTGAGGTGGTTGGCACCGACACCAGTTTGGTCCAAGAAGATAGCAATGAGTTGAATGTCTCGACACTTAGTCAGTTGCACATCTCGGAGCTTGTGGTGGGGGTCGATTCTTCCCTAATTTTTTTTTGTGTCGATCGTGAGGTAGGACGGAATCACCCACAGATCAATTTGATCAGCCGTGCACGAGGATTGCTTGATCATGACTGGACGACACAGGTACAGTATACCTTCAAAGAAGGGAATCGGGTGGTGGATTTCCTCTCAAAATATGCACTGTCTTTAGACTTTGACCATGTTAAATCTGATACCCCTTCGTTTATTGTTTTGATGCTTATATAGATGATTTGAATGGGATTAACCTCCCACGATGTACTTGAATTGATATTACAGTACGTAGTTAATAAAGACCGGCGGACACTTAGTCCCTCAATTTCTACCAAAAAATAAATATTATGCCTAGTATTTTTCGAGTCTCCCTAAATATCTGCATGTGGATTAGCTAGAGTTTGTTTTGTGGGTTTGGAACTTATGCAATTTTTCTTTTCTTTTGGTTCTAATAAAATTGACTTATTAAAAAAAAGTATAAACTCCAGAGATGATGAGCATCAACCAATACCTAAGGAGTTCTCGTAAGCAATAAAATTGACGATTTTAGCTCAATACCAGAGCGCAAGCCCTACACCGATGAAAAAGCACAAGATTGGTAAGCTTCGTCCTCTCCACTTCATCCCGGAGGCCACCATTCCTTCAACTTCTACTAATGGCTAGGGTTTTGAATTTGTTTAGATTTATTAGTGCAAAAAAATTATCTACCAATTTTCAAAATTTTGAATTGAATATAAAGATTCTTGCAATATTATATCACTTTCTATTTTCTCAGTATATAACTGTAGCTCGGTTGAATAAATTTGACCACAAGAAGGCCAATAAATATAACTTAATTTAAGTTGGTATCATGCCTCTTCAAATGTAGGCATACGTCTTTATTAATATTTAATAGATTACTGTTATACATGTTGCTCATATAGAGCAAATAAAAATGATAACTATTATCTAGATACCACAATAATTTCCTCCTGGACCACCATAAGTAACCACATATTTTCTAAAAAATGTTTGGGAGGATCTCCAATAAATTAAGTCATAACATGTTTTGTTGTCGATATCCTTTGCCACTTTTGAATAGTCAAGATCAACGAATTGGTAATTCACATCCATGGTTTGAATTTTTTGAAAAGATGAATAAATTTCATTGTTTCCTCCAGGAAAAATTCCTCTTCCCATAGGTGGAGTATGTTGTCCCTTAGGTGAATAAGTTACTCCACCAAATGCAAGACCACTTGCTCCGCCATTTAAACCGGTAATTATTTCTTTTGGCCAATAGCCAACCTTTTCATCACCGCAGTAAAACCACCAATTACCAATCAATGAATCCTACAAGAGTTGAAGTAAACTCAGAAAGTCAAGAAGATAGTTTCACTATTTTATGCGTTTTGGGTATTCTTTTTATTTCATGTAATTGCACACTAAAGAAATAAATCCAGAAATAATGCTGAAGTGAAGTAAATAATTTATAATATGTGTCCAAAATAAATAGTTTTAATCTATGAAGTTTTTAAAAATATTAAGAGATTTTAAGGAAACTCATTTTTGTATACACTTTTCATAAAAACTGAACTTTTTAATTTCATTTTAGTCTTACTCAAATTTATTGGAGTGTTTAATAAATTTAATAGTTGGTGAAATTTTGAGTAACTTTCTAAAAGAATTCTAAATGAAATAAATTTCAATTCAGTTATGACCAATGGTAAGGTAAGAGTACATAATAGCCATAATAAAGAATAATCTATTATGAAACTCATTCTATAAATTAGACTTCAATGTAATTTACCTGAACCACTGAAAATTGAGCTCCGAAACTTTTTAGTCCTTCGGACACATGGTCGAATCCTTGGCCAAAATGAATGCGTTGACTTATTTGCACAAATCCTGGACATACTATATTGAAGCAACCTCTTTTGTTACCATTTCCCTATACGTACAAGTTACCTCACACTTAATGAAATATATACGATTATACAATATATGATTGAAGAAATATGGTTAAAAATATTGATGAAAGAATTTTTTATTTTTTTACCCTCCAAAATCCTGTAATTCTGCTTTTGGTATTACCATAGAGTGATGGGTTTACCTACAAAAATAGTATCGCTAGCGTTAAACTAAAATATGTTACAAGAATATATTATAAAGTCGAATTGTTTTAAACATACTACATTCTCAACCATCTAACATATACTTAAGGTACACAAATAAAGTAATCATTATAAAGTCTTAAGAGATTTTACATTTCTTAACATTTGAGTGTAGATAATTTTTCACTATTCATTATGTCCACAAGATGCAAGATTCTAACATTCAGCAAAAAAAAGGAGAAAATAGATCCATGTTCATCTTCTACACTACATATCCCTATCATTTTGTGACTTCATTTATGATGTGAAATTACTATACTTTCAACCAATAAAAAATCAGCTTCTTCACAAAAAAAATCATCACTTTACTACATTTTTTTATGATATGCCACTTAATTACTTGTGTACCTCATTTGTAAATATTAACTCTTCTCATTTATATTTGTCTTCTAAAAGGTTCCTCTATTCTATAACTTTTTCGAAAGAAATTTTTTCTTTACATCAATCCAACAGATTTGTAAATATTACAAAAGGTAAATTTTTAGTATTCATGTGAAATTAGTCCACGACTTACTTAATAAGCTCGTGATTTCGCTGATATTGAATAAAACTAAATGCGGAAAAAATATATTTCGGCTCAAGTAATTTTTATAAATAAACTGATCACTCCAAAGAGTGTACAAATATATTTTACAAACTAGAGTACTATATTATAGGATCATGGCATTAATTCTATGGATCTATTTTCATGTCTTTTATCATTTTTAAAAATAAGGATTCATTTTTAAGTAAAATTCGGGTCTATACTCTATTAACGTCAATTGGTCTTGGACAGATAGTCTCGGTGTAATTGCATCTATATCCTAATTATAAAAAAATAGAAAATTAGTAAATGCACTCACCATCCACCCAACATAAATTTCGTTCAGTGCATTTGTTGGTCCACCTTGCAACCAAAATAATCCTCCACTAAATTGCCCTGGCTTTACCGATGGTTGTTCTATAGAAATAAATGTGCGAGCTCCACGATATGGTCCTCCAGAAGTATCTAATGTCGCAAACTGTTTTTATTATTCAAATTACAAAGAACATTAGGAAGAAAAACAATCTTATATATAAGATAAATTATAAACAATTTTAACTTAGGAAACAAAATCACGGATATTCTAAGAGAAAATCATTATTTTGGTGCCACCACGATGTTCAAGGTTCTGCATCTCCTATTCTTATATCGATGTTGAAGTAGTCAGCAAGTGTGTGTTTGGGTCGGGTCCAGAGTTATGTTAATTCGTCTCTTTCATTTTTTTTAATTAAATTAGTAACTTACTCGAAAATAAATAAAAGGGTAAATTATTTTCAAGTTCTTAGGATTTGGTGATATTGTCTCTCGCGTCTCTCATTTTTCAGAAATAATTTTCATGTTCGACGTTATTAAGTATTTTATTTTTATTTTTATTTTTTAATTGACTTTTATACCCTTGTTGGCCGACCCAAGCCTCTGGTCATCTTCTATGGTGACTTCAATCTTCTTCTCTTTCAGCAACTCTAATAAGGAGCTAAGGGAGCACCCGGACAAGAACATTGCCAATGCTGACAAAAAACAAGCTTCTCGAGGCCGAGTCCAAGTTCAAGGAAATATCTAAGGCCTATGATGTCCTTTTCAATCCCCGCAAGAGCAAGATCTATGATCTCTATGGAGAGGAAGGCCTCAGGTCGTGCGACGATTGATCATCTCCCTTCCGAAATAGGAAGGCCGGCGATGCGCCCTTCTGAGATGCCGAGGAGATCATTGGCACAACGGCATCCAGGAATTCAGAGATAGCAAGGAAGACGAAGACGAGTGGCGGCGATAGCTGCACCAGCAGCCGCCGCCAATCAAGAGCAAGCTCGTGTGTAGCTTGAAAGAGCTCTACAATGGCGTGCAACGCAAGATGCGTATTTCTCGTTCCGGCACTATCCTCCTCTTCCTCCTCCCGTGTTTCCTCTTCTCTTTCCTCTCTTCTCGTCCAATGCCGAGTTCGCTTTCTCAGAGAGGTTCGTCGTCATCTTAAAGGAATTTATAATTTTTTTTAGGACATATAAGTTACTTACATGAAAAAAATTGGTTAATGACATTAATGAAGGACCCAAGAGTATAATAAAATTAAACACTTACCGAAAAATCATCTCTAAAAAATGCGGGACACGAGAGACAATATTAACAAATTTAGAGACCTGGGAAGTAATTTAGCCTAAATAAAATGGCATTGTCATGTTAGACTACGATATTTGTATTTCGGAAGTTTTATATTTAGATTTATTTCATATATAATGGTAACATCTTAGTAATGATATAAATAAATTCATAGTCCTGCTAGCGAGAGAGAAAAGAACTTAGTTTACAAATACTTTAATAAAGAAAAATTAATTGATATTTTTGTTAGAAGAATAGAAATATATCTAACATATTCGTTTACTTTTCCACCAAATAACATGCATGTTTACTTTATAAAGATATATTGTTCATTTCAACCAAATAACCAACAAATACAAGTAAACAATAATAAACTTACATATTGTCCAGGAGCATTTAATGCTAATGGATGTGCTACTCCATTATTGCTTTTTTGAATAGGCACAGAACCATTTGGACAAATATTATCTTCAAAGATTTTGAGTGTTACTTTTTTAGCATATGTCAAATTTCTTCCTTCAGGCCTTTTCATTTTGAAACTTGGCTCCATCTTCACACACATTAAAAAAATATTTAAAAATATATATATATAGTAGTTCTCAAGAAAAAATGACTAACTTTTTTTTAATCAATTGATACAAAAAGAAATAGTTACCTGAATTTTATGATTTTTAAGCAAGGGATGATCAAAAGCGGATTGCTTATGTATATCGATGCACTGAATGGATGACAACTACAAAAATAAAAGGAGTAAGATGAACTATGTCTATAAAAATTCATGTTAAAAGATTATATAAGTTCTTTAGACGTTAAGTAAATACAAATCTAATTGCCAACAAATAGTTGAAGACCGCAAAGAAATTTAATGATACAAGCAATTAAGAGTTTGCATAACTTTGCAAAAAAAGAAGACAAATGATAGAGAGAGTTAATATCAATATTTTTAAAACCGAACCGGAAGGCGACTTGGAAATCTTATATTTTCTGGTTCACCTGGTCCACTCAATTGAGTAGCCGGTCGGACAGAGACTTTTTTTTCATACAAATTTTTTTTAATATAGTAAAATAAATTTAATTTATTATAAAAATTATAAAATATTAAATAAGTTCAAATATTCACAAACTTTGGTATACAATTTATCTAAACAAAGCTTTAAACATTAATTTAACGAGTCTAAAAGTATATGAAGATGATGATATGAATTTTTCTTGTTTGAAATATTAGTCAAATTTGCTTGAAGTCGTCGGCATATTATGAGGATTGTTAAAAAAGATAAGTATATCATGATCTAAGTACACGCTTCGAGTGTGGAGTGAGGATGTTGGTTTTGAATTAAGTCGGATAAAATAGAAAAATTAATATTAGTTCTTCTATCCCGGGCGAACCGGGTCACCTAGAGGTCTCTGACCAAGCGATCTGATCATATTCTTAGCGGTCAGTCTGCTCTATGGTTTTTATACAAAAATTGACCCAAAATTTGTTCTGGCAGACAGTGCGACCAATCGGACTGTGATTTTTAAAACAATGGTTAATATAGTAGTTATTAGTTTTGGGAGATGAGGTGAATCATCGCCAAAATGCAAAGAAGGGGTCCGTTTATTTTGAAAATTCTTTTCCTTAAAATCATACATGTTTTAAAATTCTTTTTAAGAAGTAATAGTAATTTTTACATGTATATTTATATTATTTTAGATTATAAGACATCAGGAAACAAGAAAAAACATAACATACATACATATATATATATATATATATATATATATATATATATTTATTTATTTATTTATTTATTTATTTATTTATTTATTTATATAAAGCATAATGGAATATCTAGGAATTATTGGAGAGTCACATATTAAATCAAAGACTATATAGGAACTAGATTCCAAAACATCTTTCTAAAAGAAAAAAAATGGTTTGGCATCAAGAAAACGCATATCCATATCACCAAAAAAAGACGCATATCCTATTAAAGTAATCTTTGTCTTCTTATGTAGATGGTAGGATAGTTGAAATCTTTTATCTCATTTTGAAATTCCAAAATATGGTAAATCATGTATTAGAAGTTTGAAAATAAGAAGAATAATAATCCAAGAGCATTTGGCCTAATAATATTTAATAGAGGTCTAGGGTTTAATATCTCACAAGTGTAATTGGTATAAAAAAATTTTACTTATAGAGAAAATAAGAAGAAAAATATATATAATAGAACATTAGGAATTAAGTACCTCCATTTTTCTTAGTCCTTGTACGTCGTAGTGAGTCAAACTCATACATAAGATAAACAATATTACATTGGCACCAGTCATCTTTTGAATAATAAAACTCAAACTAGTCTTCGTTTCTTATATAGTGGACATTACAACTATTAGTTATTGTTTACCTTGTTTGGAAGATATTAATGGATTGTACTTTCCATTTAAAGATTCTAAAAAATCTTTAAAATGTAGAAACAAATTGAATGTAAATATAAAAACTTGAGAATATTAATAATCATAAAGCCATCAATAGGCAATACATTTTTGAAATGTCAAATTTTAAAAAGTTGGAAAATATTTTATAGAAAGGAAAAAAATACTTTTAGTATACTATAGAAAGCTACAATCAATGCTTACCATGTTTGTAAAAATGGAAGGAACACTACCAAAACTAAAATAACCAACTTTGGTAGCTGATTTTTGTATACTAAAATGGTCAACTTTGGAAGGAAGACTACCAAAACATGTTAAGCTACAATCAATTTCATGCATCATGTTAATTACAAATGTGGAGAATCTTTAACTAGTAAACATTGATAAAAATTTACACCATATAATCTTCTTTTATTTGCTTAAACATACAAATATGAGATATTTTTCATGTGTCAGATCTATTACTTATTTTTTATTGTCCAGGGAAGTTTATCTTTTTTAAAAGGTATATACTTACACATTTACATTCGTCAGATTTGAACCCGGGATCCCGTCAACTTCTTGGTAAATACAAACCAAGAAAGTTTATATATTCACTCATAAGTCAACCAATTGCATATTAGAATGTTGGATAAAAAATATTCAATTATATTTTAACTTAGATTATGAGGTTTAATTTTTGAAGGTAAAAGATTTCTAAATATTATCGACCGGCGGGTCGACCCTTATCCTTCCCGGTATTATAAGATATATATCATGTCTGGATTTATTTTTTGAAAAAGGATAAGGACAAGGATCTGGGTTTGCCCTCTTATAAAGAGCATGGATCTAGGTCCACCCTTTTAAGAAAGGGCATAGATTTGAATCTTATTGATTTTACCCGAATCCTGAACATTTTCATTCTTACCTAAACCCAACAATAGAACTCTCTTTACCGCAAAAAAAAAACAATCCAATTAATTCGACCCCGTCCCAATTATTTATGTAAGTAGTTTAGTTTAAGAATAACGAAGAACCCAACAATTAGTCAATAATCTTAAACTATTGTAGATAGTAATAGCGAAAACGATGAAGCAATCGAGTATATATGATTTTGACTTTTCCAACAAAATGACTTTACTCGAAAAAATTTAGTGTATTCATTAATATATTCTTCAGGTAATTGTAAGTATATTCTGTAAGTTTAGTCGAGACTTCTCTTTATTTTTTATATTTTTTTGTAGCTGATTTTTTATTTAAATTGGAGAATTATAGTAAATAGAGTTGTGAACTCATCCTGTGATTGTTTTCGTTGCTCCTCAAGTTTTGTGATTTGGGGCAGGTAGATTTTTAGGTGGGCTTTTTTTAAGGGTCAGGTTAATATGATTTTAGAGTTTTAAGGTAAATTCATATGATAACCTAATTGAATCCGAGACATAAATTGGTAGGAGACTTAACGTATTTTATTTCTCAAAATCTAAGAATTAATTTACTTAAAACTCGATCTCTTAGTATATTATATCAAAATTTAAGAATTTTTAGTATTTTTCTCTATTTTTTAACACTTTAACTAACTGTTAATTTGCAT
This sequence comes from Hypericum androsaemum, assembly GCA_963995505.1. Taxonomy (NCBI): domain Eukaryota; kingdom Viridiplantae; phylum Streptophyta; class Magnoliopsida; order Malpighiales; family Hypericaceae; genus Hypericum; species Hypericum androsaemum. The sequence continues at coordinate 17,689,282 of OZ023185.1, forward strand.
GATATTTGCGTTTTGATTTAAATTCTCTGTCCTGCATTATGATGTTTGGGAAATATAATAAATCATTGTACTGTAACCCCATGTAAATCTTATGGAGATGACCTATCTAAAAAATTTGTATGATATTTCTTCATTTTGTCCCCAATTCAGAATTTAAAATTTTATTTTGAAATCTAAATTCGACATCTCTACTCCACAAACGCTATTAATAATATATACTCACACAAACGCGATAGCAGATTTTTTGATGCCCAAAATTTGCTGTCGAGTTCGTCCATCTTATCCACTCATAAACTCGACGAGTGATAGTGTGAATGAGAAGATCCCGTACATCATTTACTTTGAAAAATTGCCCTATTTCTTGCTAGCCAAATACTCCAGAGAATGACGCCATATAGTGTAAACCACACCTTCTTAACTATTTTTCCTTGATATAAAATTGAATTCCAGTTACATTTTCAATATCAATAGTAGATAACGGCTTAATGCCACGGTGGCTCCTTGGTCTATGAAGGATTGAAGCACGAATAAATCCAGCAACTATGTTTCGATTTCTTATCCATATTTTAGAATTTGTAAACGCAAATTATTGAGATAGGTTGTCCAAAAAAAAATATCAGTAGTAGACTGGTAGTTGATGAATTAATATTCAAACACGGAAATTTTTGAAATAATAGATTGATTAGTACAATCAACAATGTGCCCCCACCAAGGATCAAAGGATGGTAGCAGCAGAAATTAATTACCCCAACAACAATGTCCACCCCCGAACCCAGTTGTACTGGGCCAACTTAATAACGGCCAAATTAAGGGCCCTTTCTCCGATGTTAAGGCCACTGTACAGAACACGCTCGTCCAAAGAAGGGAAGCCAAAGCACGGTCAGAAAATAAAACCAACCGAGTCGTCGATCGACTTTGATCTTTGATCGGTGGAGCATGCGTGCTTTTGGCTCCGTCTTCTTTGATCGGTGGTTGATAATAATTGATCGGTGGACAACAGCAGTAATGATTGAGGATTGAAGCAATGATGAAACGTGGGCTTGCAAATAACCACAAACCAAACAGATATTCGCTTCTAGTTGCTCAAGCAAGAACCGGACAGAAGCTGCGAAGAGAATATAGCACCGAGAAATCAGAAATCTACTCTAATATCATGATGAAATATGCCGCTTAATTTTATTCATCGTCATAAGGTCATATATAAGAGTTTACAAACTTGATTAACAAGTAACTAATTGATTAGAAATCTAACTTAATCACCAAGTAACTAATTGATTAAAAATCTAAATTGATCACCAAGTAACTAACTTATTAGGAATCTAACTTGACTTTTCTATTCCTAATATGTTGGACTTGGAACATAAACTAACACTCACTAAAGCAAGTTTTGGTTTGAACGTGAATAAAGAGTATTTTGATAATTTTATGCGACAATTTAATTTTTGAGTTGCCGTAAAAATTGGTGTTGAAAACTAATAAATGCAATTTCTCAAAATTCATGAATTAATTTACTTAGTATTGAACTTATTAGTATATTATGTCAAACAAGAATATTTTACCCCATATAATAAATACCAATTGGAGGATTGGGCCAACCTTATGGAAACCCAAGATGGTGACAGAAATCTCAAAATCGCAACTGGCGCCGTAGAGACAGAGCATCCAAAAACAAACAGTGGCCACACCCCTGAATTGCTTTACATGGATTTCACACAACAAAGGCCCAGCAGACCGATGAAGAACGTAACAGGAAATAAAACTCGCAATGTGGGGAAAAAATAGCCACCAAATTACTGCTAGTTGTTTCTTGTTAGTGCAATTAACGCCTAATGGCCTTCAAACTATGTACAACTCTCGTCCCTTTTTCCTCATCAATATAGGAACAAAATAAATCAAAGTACAGTTGGGATCCCTCGAGTCCGGTTGTTAGGTGAGATAGAGGTGGTCAGAATGCGGATGCAACCATTGTAATGTGTCTCAAAGGGTTGGACACGTCCGTGCCCCCGGCGTGCTGCACGAACTCGGCCGGTGAGAACGAAGTCCCGTGGCAGATGCAGATGATGCTTACTTCTTCGGTTGTCTCGTATCTGTACAAGAACCCGCTAACGGTCTTCCCGTTTGGACCGTTCCCGGTTGTTGAGACACATGGCATGGATGACAGTGCAGAGGCTGCATTGCTCTGGGTTTGAGGCTTGGGAGGCCTTCCCCTGTCCCCATTGGTCTGTCTCGTGCCACCGGGAATCGGATTTGCAGATACGGAGACGTGGTTTCTGGGAGACTCCGGTGCACTCTCGGGATTGGTGTCTTTGCTGGGTCTATCCAGGCTCGGCGAGTTATCTGCCCCTCCGTTTGCTGCAGCATATAGAGCTTGCCCGGGTGAAGCACTACACTTGCAATCGCCCTTCACGTCGGTTGCTTTTGATCCATTCGATGGACGTTGATCCAGGCCGGGTTGACTTATATGACTTTTCATGTCACTGCTGTTGCCACCTGGATTGAAAAGGAAGAATGGTTGAGAAGAAATGGATTACCAACCAAGTGAATTTCATCACTAACACGCGGGTAGGGCATCTCCATACTCTAGGAGGTGAAAGCGAAGAGGTAAGCCCAAATAAAGCAAATTACCAACAAAATGTGGTACACATTCAACCTTGACTTATTCGAATAACTCTGGTGGAAAGGGACTTGACCGAAAAAACAAAAACAAAAAAAAACAATGGTCAATTTGCTGAACAGATAAATGTTTGACCAATAAAATCAGTGATGAACAAAACAAACAAGCATTGTCAAGACTACCCGACAAGACAAATAGAGTAATTTTACTATGATCACAATACGCCAAGTTACAACATAATGAAAAATCAATAAGAATATACTAAGTCGTAAATGCTCTCCGACCACTCTAAATTAATTTCTCAAGATCAATCTAACACCGAGTCTACAGGGTCAACATTTAGGCAATACGCGAGGGAAAATGCGAATATTCCACAATTGCATAACCAGTCGCAAATATCAAGACTCGAGTGCATTCTTGTCCTTTATTCTAACTCAAATAATTCAACCATCCCTTAATTCAAATTACCCAAAGATCAGGGGCGAAAATGCAAAAAAAAATGTTATCTAATATAATATTTCTAGTACCTTCACGAGAAGTGCTCCTCCGGTGGTCGGAGCAGGCGGAGGAAGTCACCGCCGGGGACCCACAAAACCCGCCTTTCCCGCTACTCTCTTCCCGCTCCGAATCCTGCCCATCATGTACTGACCCCCAATCCCCACCGTTAATGTACCCGGCGACCGGTCGTATGATGATGGTCTTCATCGTTTTAGCCGGGTGTTTCTCGTCGCCGTTCCCTCCCAGCTTGACGAGGCGTTTCTCCTCTCTCTTTCTCTTGGCCTCCTGCCTCCTCAACGCCTGCGTCTCCCGCTTTGCCCTCGCGTCTATCTCCATCTGGGCTTCCGAGGTTCTTCGCGCGCTCTCTCCGCGGAACCCCGAAACGACAGGCTCGAGCCCAGTTTTCGCGTCGTTTAAAGGCGCCTTCTTGTAGCTCCTCCCTATGGACAAGGACAGCCCCAGCTCCAGCTCGACGTCGTCCTCTTTTAAAAGCGCCATTGTGGGAGAAGAGAATAAGAGGAAGGGATTTTGGTTAAGAAAGAAGAGTAAAAGCCATGCACGAAGAGGAAAATAAAAGAAAAAGGTGGATAGTGACGAGCGTTACGTTTTTTGGAAGGATTTGTATTGTTGTTTGGTTTCGGCTTCCTCTTTAAATTCGATTATTTAAATTTCTAGGGAGGAGAAAAGGGAGGAGATTGACCACGTGTCACTACGGAGAAGCCCAGAGGGACGGTTGGTAACACGTAAATAACCTTTTATTTTCTTGGGCTAATTACAAGTAGCTACACGAGGTTTTCTTCCCGCTTCCTTCTGTCGTAGAGAGAAGTGGGAAAAAGGTCTCTTGGTAAATAATAATGATAATATAATCACACGAAAATTAAGCTAGCAGTTGAATAAACCATGAATCCATAGCGTGATCAATTGAAAAGGTACAAAAAAATGAAAATAGTTGCATCTGTATCCAAAATAACAAAGATTAAAATTACATGCTTTGGATCAGGATGCAATATTTTGAAAACGTCAAGTGCTAAATTGCCAGTTTTTATCGAATTCCGCTGACCTCCTCATACTTTGTACTTTTCCCCTTTCCGTACACCTTTTGTGGGGAAGAGGACGCGTTAAGCTGGATTCTTCAAACGAGACACGCCCGCCACCGAACCCCGATTTATAGCTGGTTAATTAACGTTAGTTATACTTAGCCTGGTTAATATCGTTATCTAGCGTTTATCCGAGTCCTAACATGTCTCCTCCCTGACCCCACGGGTCGCTGCGTTGAAACGCCCCTCTTCCGCCGAGTGGAACTCATACATAAACTGCTTAATAGGCCAATGACACATGTTGAACGAGTTTTATCTTGACCAAAAAGTCTCAAACTCGAAGAATTAGCAATGCAAAAGTTAAATACTTGTTTAAAAACATTTTAAACAATAAAAATGAACTACGTAACAGCTTCGAGAGATTGACACGTTGTTTAAAGTTCTCTTGCCGAGACTCAGCTGGCCTACTTTGTTCAGTGGGACCAGAACACGTGGAGGAGATTTAGGGAGGGCAGGGGAACAGTCTTTGGTGGGGTTGGGGTTCGAGTTTGGTTTTGCAGCTTTTCGGGTCAACACGTGGCGCAAGTGGCTTGGATAAGGAATTTGGCGGAGCTTTTATGGCTGAGCGGAGGTGACACGTGGAGGCGTTTGCTTTAGGGAGAATTTATGAGACTGGCGCGACACGTAAGACTTTGATTTGGGACTTCGTTTGGACCAGATTTGAAAAGGCTATGACCAAAATTAGAGAGTCCCATCGTAGAGACAACCGCCCTTAAGTATTATCAAATTGTGTTTTATTATCATGTCAAAATATATTTAGTAGTAGTCTATTTATTATATTTTCAATAATAATTTAATAAAATAGAAAAGGAAAAAGTGAATCTTGTTTATCAGTTTTCAATTATATGCTTTTTAATTTTACAGGTCATGCTTTTTGTAAACTTCTCCTGTACCAACAAACTTCGCATTCCCACTTCATTCGAGTTTCAAGCAATAACAAAGAGAAATAGGTTCTTGCAATAATTTGAAAACTTGGTCTTCAACTGTGCCATAACAAAAACCTTGTAATATCACAAAAATTTTGTTGAAGGGTTGAGCAAATGTCACTCGGAGGAGAAATATGAAAATTTTCGTGCCTCCAAGAAGATCACATTAAACTTGTCCCTTCATCTTCACATGTACCGGTAGATTTCCTTAAACCGGCATCTTTACGATCAGCTTTCCGTTCATATAACTGTATTAGTTATCAGAATTAGTTAAGCAAACATTATGAGTAGAAAGCAATAAACAGAGTGCAATAGAGAAACTAACCTCTTGACGTAATACCAACAGAAGTCAGCTAGGATGAATGTCTGAACTATTTCGGCTAGTAGAACCGCAGGGAACCACAGGAAATAACTTCCGGTAAGAAACAGGTATCTGCCTCGCGTTTCATACACCTACATTACGTCGAGAGCATATGATCAGCGTCGGGACAAATTGTGTTCAAGCACAAGCATCAACGATTTAATAGGAAGACTGCAAAGAAGAACAGAGGAGTTGTCTGAAACAGTCCTCATGGATATATGGGCTAGTATGGAATAATGAACTTTCTTCGTCATTACAATGATCACAACCATAAGTAGCACACAAGATCCATTTGAACCATGCACGATCAGGAAGTAATGAAGAGTTTGAAAGTTCAGAAACGTGTTACAGCAGAATTATAAGTTACACAAATAGTAGTAACCTGGATGATCCAGTGAGCACAATTGAAGAATCGTGCGACACCAAGAGCAAATACGTAATGGGCTGTGAATGGTTCGACGATCTAAAGGCAATAAGAACAGAGAATAACAGTATTAGTTGAACGGTCGAAACAAAATGTTAAATACGGATAATTTCAGGATTTAGGCCACACGATAAACTAAACCTTTGCGTTCTGCATGAGACGTAGCTGAGGCAGAACTGATACAGATTCCAGGTAGGCACAGAATGCCCACATAATTCCGACAACGTGTCGTGGAGGATGAATCAGCACAGCGAGCACCGCGCAGGGGATTACCTGTCGTGGAAAACACAATACAATGCCAAAACATTTTCTGTTACCAAGAACCATCCCAATTTAGTTCCGGCAGGAACAAAGCAACACTATATGCACGTAGATCGACTAGTGGCAATGGCTTATCCCAAAGATCAATTTACGTTAGAATGGCAGCTACCTACTGACCAGATAATACCATGGCATGTTGTCCAGCTCCTTGATGTAGGTCGACTTCAACTTGATCCGAATCATGTATACGACCCAAGCTGTTGTGAACAGAGCGATGGAATCCAACAGAGTGTGAATGTCCGTTTCCATAAGGGCACTACATACCAACCTTACAGCTAAAAATAAACAGGTGAGCTCTTGAGTCCTCAGGGAAAGACCTGCAAAGAATACAACAACAACGACGACCATGTTATAGAACACATATTGGCACGAAATCCGCAAAAATAATTCTTATTGCGATGAAACGGGATTGTGTGGGATATAACAACCGCCACGAGATCAAACCGCTCTAATAAACAAGTTTAAATCTTAACAGATGTATCATGCAAACATCATCATCATCATACGTCAACAGATGTAACAAGTTTCCCAATCAAAACTAATCAAAATCTCCACCACAAACTGCCCAATTACTTTCAATCAGGAACAGAAAATTAAGATATTAATCAATCAAAATTCACTACCAGAGCAGGTCTTTTTGGTGGCGAGCTTATATATAAGGACCAAAATCCCGGCAGCGTGGGCGGTCTCGGAGGCGACAAAGAAGTGGTCGGATTTCTTGATCGAAAACCTCAAGGCCACCAAGGCACACACCGCCAACGTCACACCGAGCGCCGTCTTCACCTTCGCCGACTGCCTCCTCACCCATCCGAACAGCACGTTCACCGGCGAGCTCCTCTTCCTCCCCATATATATATTTTTAATTATTTTCTCCTACTCCTCTTTCAATTTCCTAAGTCTTTACCAAGTCTGTAGCCGTTTTTCGGAAAGACACGAAGGTTTCATGCAGCCATGTTTGGTAGTGTGATGTGGCATTTACTATGTTTCCATATAAAGGAGTCGCCACGTTGGAAGGTTTTGTCTTAATTGGGTTCCATTGTTTTTTGGTAATTTTGACTTTCTTTGTATGGATTTTCTTGCTCTGTTACCTTTTTCCTCCTCTCTTTTTTTTTCGGTCAGGTTCCTCCTCTTCGTTTTTTTTTGTGGCAATCTTTCTCTATATAGATATCCTGATTGGTTTCGGCGAAGAAATTATTCATGTAAAAAATTTAATTTCAAAACATTGATCTGGTAGAAGTTCTCACTCTACGGTAGTTTCATGATAAATGATAATATTTGAATTACTATTTTTCTAATAAAATCTAGTGAAGGGAAAATAAATCAGATAAAATATATTCGGTGAATTTTACCACCTTCCAAATTTTTTTATTAAATTCTAATATAGATTTGTCGGTATATTAATGTCTGGATATATTATTATTTTTTGATAGGTAAACTGTATTGGTGTTCTTATGCCATGTTGGATAATAAATCGTGTACAGATGAACGAGTGTGACGAATACCCAAAATCTCAGGCTACAACAAAATGGACCTTTCCCGACAGAGATATTGCAAGGGAAAAACATATTTGTATACAAAATTGAAAGTTATGACTCAATAACGACTTTTTTTTATCCCGTCCGAAAAGAAGAAAGGCCTCCCCTTAAAGTCAAAATCTCAAATTCCCTTTCCCCTTGGTTTTTTTTTTTGTGTGTGTGAATATGATGGGTGTCAAGCACCCTTGTATTAAATAGAAACTGAATTACATGAGATACAAAAAGTAGCCTCCTCCTGGACAAGTTCTACAAGTTCGTCAGGAGGTTCTTCTGGGATATGCAAACCACTAGGAGAAACTAGTGCAAAAATTGATAGCTTATCTACTATCTTATTACACTCACAAACACAATGGATAATCGTGATGTTTCCATGAAATTGAATAAGGTCACGATAATTAATTATAAGGGAGAAGTGTGAATGTCCTTGTGAAGCTCCCTCGGTAATGAGTTGCGCTGCATGTTTAGAATCGAATTCTGTCACCAGCCAAAAGAATCCGCGTTGAGAAGCTAGCTTGAGGTTCCCTTTGGTTGCTCACTGGGTGTCTGTCTGGAAACCCGAAACCAGGTAAGCAAATTTATTTACGGGCTCAGTAAGCCTTTGCTACCGGTTAGCTGGGCCCGCTACAGACGTTTAAGGGCCCACAATTTCCTATAGCCCATATAGAATTAAACGGCCTCAGATAAAATGGGCCAACAAGTTCTTATTGGATTTAATATTTAATTTGATATCTGTTGTCCGGATCCGAATTTTTTTCGAATTCAGATAATTCACTATTCGGATTTGGATTATCCAAACTTATAAATTCAGATTCGAATTAGGATAGTAAAAATATGAATTCGGATTATTCGAACTATCCGAACTAGTAATTGGGCCTCGGCTCGAAAGCTCACTCTTCCTTCTCTTAGGTTTTGTCTACTCATTCTCCAAACCAAATCAAAGCACGACTTCTGAAACCCTAAAGGGAAAATTCCATGTCCCTCAAATGGCATCCCGTCCTCTTCCGACTCAGTGAATCCTACTCGGGCATCAGAACTTCTCGCTGGGTGGTTGTACATGGTACCTTTTTTCATTTAGATCCACTGATTCCCTAAAATTTATGTGCTTGTAATATACTCTGTTGTATTTTACTATTTTAAGTGCATCTGAGGGTGAAATCGAGCATAGCTTGGCTTACTGCTATGATAATGAATCCCACCTCCTCATTGGTTGTAATTAAATCTGGATTTAATTAAACTTAATGCTACAGTTTGTATCTATTAAGTGTTTGATTTTGTTGGAAAATTGGTTTGGACGAAATCGGATAATTCGGATTATCCATATCTGTATCCGATAAAAGTTCGGATATTGGATAATTCACTATTCGGATTCGGATAGCTAAATAACCAATTCGGATAGTTCGGATAATCACAAGTTCGGATAGTTCGGATTCGGATTATCCAAATGCTCATCCTTCATATCAATTTCATCTGCTAATTTTTTTAATGGGTAAATTTAATCCATGGTAAAAAAAATTTACACGTATGAGGTTTTAGTTCCAACTTTCGTAAAATAGTGGTAAAATGCAATGGGAAAAATCGTTGCAGTGAAAGAACGTCTAGTATTGATGTTGCTAAAACACAATTCTACACCTCTACTACTCGTGATACATGTAAACCCCCAAAACCCTGAAGATTGCCACTGCAATTATGCAAATATACAATTACGGAACTAGTCAATTTTTAAAAGCAACAATTATTACCAAAATTACACCCAGGAATATTTTTGTTCTTCTTTTTCCCTTTTTTGATACGAATCCTTTTTTTCTTATAGGAACATGTCTTCTGCTCGTGGATGTGAGTAGAAGCAGGCATTTCGCACGTGTCATGGTTAGTCAAAGGCAATCCGTACTTAAGTCTGGACTTAAGTCCTAGGAAACAACTACCCAAATAATTAATTACCGCCATTTCAAATTAATTATTCAATAAGCGTCCATTATAGATGGCGCCGGTAAGACTAATTATGGGACGATGTTTCATCGGACATCACGTTAGCTTTGACCACGAGGAGGAAAGAGACAAAAGACAGCCGTTGGATTCAAGGCAGCAGACCAGAGTCCAGCTTCCTCCAACTTCCGGAGATTGCAAATTGACACCCCGCTTCATCATTGGCATTTGGCAGCTACTTTTTTTTTTTGAGAAAAAAACTCGTGCGGCGGCCACAGGATTTGGCCGTCTGCTTTGACAACACAAGTTGATCTCCTATTTAATTATCGTGCGGACTTGTTCTAAATTAATCGGAAGTTTTGATTCCGATACATTATAATATAGAAATGTTAAAAGGATAGATAGAGTTTGTTACTATTTCAAATTTTGATTTATCATATTTTTTTTAGGGGTTATCATAGTTTTGATATTGAAAGCAAAACTAGTTGATTCTATTTTTTGGGTAACTTTTTCAATGATATTTTTAAGTTCGTTAGATTTTGAATCATTATCTTCTTAAATATCGAATCACTTACTATTTGTACTACCTCTCATCGGTGATTTATCATTTTGAACTCTCAAATATCTGTTGGTAGAAAAAGTGGTACGAGAACGTAAGACTTACCGAGATAGATCCGGAATGGACGTCCCAAGGTCAGCCTAACAGAAAGGGTGAAAAAAAGTAAAAACGGTACAAGAACGCTAAGAGAACTTGGTCATCCCAAGGTCGCTTAACGGAAATGAAAAAAAAAGAGATACGAGCTAAGCTAAGGAAAAGATAAATATTGTTGTTGTTGATGTGTTGTTGGTGATGATCCTTGCCCTCGTACCCGTGCCTTTCTTATATAGAGACATCGCCGACTTACCATTCTCTCATGATGAGAAATCCGAACTGCCTTAGTCATATCGATGCCTAAACCAACTTAGTCATGTTGAGGACGCCGACCTAGCCTCATCTCATGATGAGAAACCCGAACTGTCTTAGTCATGTCGGTGACGCCGACCTTAGTCATGTTGAGGACGCCGACCTAGCCTTATCTCATGATGAGAAACTCGAATTGCCTTAGTCATATCGGTGATGCCGACTTGGCTCCGGCTCATGATGAGAAACACAAACTGTCTTAGTCGTATCAATGCCCAAATCGCCTTAGTCATGTTGCGGACGCCGACCTAGACTCATCTCATGATGAAAAACCCGAACTGCTTTTATCATATCGGTGATGACGATTTGGCTGTGGCTCATGATGAGAAACACAAACCGCCTTAGTCGTATCAATGCCCAAACTGCCTTAGTCATGTTGCAGACGCTGACCTAGCCTCATCTCATAATGAGAAACCTGAACCGCCTTAGTCATATCGATAACGCCGACCTGGCTCTAGCTCATAATGAGAAACACAAATCGCCTTAGTCGTATGGATACCCAAACTGCCTTAGTCACATTAATGACGCCGAGCGCTCGATCGATATAGCTGGCGAAAAGCACTACGATATTGGTCCAGCCCAAAGAAGCACCTTGTCCGGCCCGGCCCAACAAGGGCTTGTTGTCGTCCTGGTCCCAAGAGGACCTACTCGTCGGTCCGGCCCAATAAGGGCTTGGTGTCGGTCTAAACACGAGCCTTGTCGGTCTAGCCTTAGTCGAGCATTATCGTCGACTTGGCTTGAAACAAAGACTTTTTCGGTCCGGCCCGAATGGGCATCCCATCGGCCTGGTCCCAATAGGGCCTACTCGTTGGTCCGGCCACATAGGTTTGACGTCGGTTTAACTTGTGATGCAGAATATAAGAGGACCACGAACTAGTCCAAAATTCATTGGTCCGACCTATATTGGGCTTGCCAGTCCCGTAATGGGCCGCCAGTCTTATAATGGGCCCGTTGGCCTGGCTCGTTGATTCGACTTGGTCAAAGGTTCATCTTTAGAGCCAATTGTCGTTAGTCCAACTTGTCCCTATAGAGGTCGTCAGTCCGGCTTGTCCCATTAGAGTTGGTTGGTCAAGCCATAAGAAGAGACCGTCGGTCTGGTCATGAAAGATGGGGGTCGTTGGTCCGGTCTTGTAAGAGGTCGTCAGTCTGGTCATGAAAGATGGGGATCGTCGGTCCAGTCTTGAAAGAGGTCATTGGTCCGGTCACATAAGTTCAACATCAGTCTGACCTACGAAGCGAAATATAAGAGATTCGCAAACTGGCCCAAAAGTTATTGGTCCGGCCTCTAATGGGCAGCCGATCTTATAATGGGCCACCGGCCTTGTAATGGGCTCGTCGATCCGACTTGGTCAAAAGTATGTCATCGGTCTGCCTTCAAAACCTATTATTGTTGGTCTGACTCTGAGGCTCGAAGATTTCGGTCCACCCCCAAAACCCAACTCGTCGGTCCGCCTCCGAAGGCCGGCATTGTTGGTTTGGCTCTAAGGCCCAATGTTGTTGGTCAGGTCTTGAAAGAGGAGGTCATTGGTCTGGCCTTACAATGAATTTTAGTTCCTCTTATGCTCCAAATCCGAAGATAAGGCGAACTACAAAGTCGTAGATCTATGTCTTGACTTCCGATAGCATCTTGAATCGTCTCAATCTGAGCTCTGGATGAAAAGTTATGCACTTTTCTCCAAAGAGCATTACCTAGGTGGACGGACCAACCGGAGCAACAACATGTAAGGAAGGGCACCGGACCGACATCAAGTGAAGAGGACCAGACCGGCATCATGTGAAGGGACCGAACTAGCATCATGTGAAGGAGACCGGACCGACATCATGTGAAATTAATGAAGAGGACCGTACCGCTCGCATGATAAAGCGAGCACCCGCCTTAACCTAGAATTTTGACCTTCTTCTGCTTCGAATCTGAAAAGGTCGTAAACTAAAAAGCTGTAGATCATTCTCTTATCTTTTCGTAGCCGAAAGAATCAGCTCAATCCAATACCCGAGTAAAAAGATATGACTAATCTATCAAAATCTGATAGAGACGAGCCCGTCACCAGCGAGTTCAACCGGGTACCAAGGCGAGCTCAACCAACCAGGCACCAAGAGGAGCTCGGCCAACTGGGTACCAAGACAAGCTCGGTCAATCGGGTACCAAGATGAGCTCGGCCAACCGGGTGCCAACGCCAATTGGGTGCCAAGGTCAGCTTGGCCAACCGGGTACCGGCGAGCTCGGCCAACCGGGTACCAAGACGAGCTTGACTAACCGAGTACCAAGGCAAGATCAAACCTGTCATAGCCTAGACAAACTCAAAGTTGACATGAGCGGTTCAACTTAAATCCATGATTTTTTTTAGTTCCAACAATATCGAAATAAAATAATGTTATAATTTACTTTGTATAATTTTGTCATAATTAGATATTTTAGTTGATTATCGTCGAGTCTAACTCAAACTTTAATGACTTGTTCCAGTGAATATTCGAATACATAATTTTCGCAAATAAAAACTAGGAATGCATTCCCTATACTATCTTCTAAAAAACTTTAGTTTGATTTCTCATTCTTAATCAAATGATCACGCGCTAAAAGCCTGCCTCCAGCTACAACAACAAGTTCCTAGGAAAAACCATTTATATTATCGGTGTCGGCTATATAAATTCCATCTAAAAAGAACAAACATTCCAGTCTTATTCACGATCGAGGATATCAAGAATACTAGCTAAGATTGTAATAATTCATTAACAATGACCCTGGCTGGCTGCTTCCGTAACTCTCCAACCCCAATTAAAAATAGTTTATTAAAATATTGTCCAATGGATCAGATTGGCCCACTTGTTACATCCGAACTAATTAAAATACAATAATGAAACTTATCTTGGTACATCTTAACTAATTAAAATACAATAATGAAACTTAAAAGAGAAAAAGAAAGACACGCAAGTGTCCGAGAATATTAAGAGACATTAATGGTGCTTTTATTTAGATGAAAATTTTGTCCCTGGTGCAAAAAAATGACTTGAACAAAATATTGCTCTCATCATCTCAGATTTTGTCCCACCAATTTTTTAGTCTAAAAATCTATGCGCCAGACACATTTATTGTCATATAGTATTACCATGTTGATTTTACATAATTAATCATTGCGTTTCTGTTTGAATGATATCTCCCTATTTTATTATTTTATTAAGTCTATGTTTTGTCATATATTATTTCTTTTTCTACAAACAAGTTTATTACTAAATGTATTAATCTCAACAAATTATAGACAGATCAACCTAAATAGATTACCCAATCTAATTTTATCATGTACCATTTCTTTAAATTTGTCCAAAATATGTATCAAACATATCATAATTATCGACAGACGTAAAAAAATATTTAATCTAACAACACAATGCGTCTTGAATTTTAAGAAGTTCTAAAGTTCAAACCTTAGCAAGCGTAAAGGTTTTATCTTTCAAAAAAAATCTTGACTGTCAAAACATATTTAACCTAATAAGATAAGACGTAGAGATAAATTAATAGAAGTTGAACATTATTTTTGTAAAAAGTTTTACCTATATAAAAAATCATATTTCTTGACACTCTATTAACACTAGCTCCCAGAACTTCCCCTCACAATATGTTCCAGCCATGACGCTATAAAAAGCCGCACCCATGCCTCCTTCCTTCCTAAACAATAATCGAGTACCATCTATAACCAACGGAGACTAAACACGAGAAAACCCAATAAACCATCCAAAGGGCCATTGAAGAAATTGCAAACAAAGCGAAAAAAAATGAATCACGGGACTACTGTTGGAAACCAAATACTCCAAACATCAACCTTCAACAGAAACCTCACTACACCGACAACGTCGTTGACGTTCCACCCCTGTTCTTTTCCTAGCCGAGCCCGGAGAACCCGACCTGTCGTCTCTTCCCGGACGACAGGCCGGCTCCGGGCTGTTTCTGTCGCCCAGGATTCGTGCGGGACGGAGGCGGCCACTTTCTACGACTTGCTGGGGGTGCCCGAGAGCGGGACGCTGCCGGAGATAAAGCAGGCGTACAGGAAACTCGCGAGGGAGTACCATCCCGACGTGTCGCCGGCCGAATGCGTCGAGGAGAACACGCAGAAGTTCATCGTGCTCCAGGAGGCTTACGAAACCTTGTCTGATCCCAACAAGAGAGCCTCGTACGACAGGCACTTGGTCTCCGGCTTGCACCTCGCTTTCTCTTGTAGAAACCATTTCCGTGACAAGCAGGTAAGTTGATATACATACAGATATTACTTATCTACGAAATTGGTTCAAGTAATAAAGAGCGATATGCGAATTTCGGGAATATAATTCGATATATAATTTGTGCAGGTTTGGGATGTCATGGGAGGAGGGAGGAGCCAATGGGAGTATCAGGTGGCGGAGTTGAAACGGAGGAGTGATTTGCGAGGGGAAACGTCTTGGGCTGCGAGGATGCGCAGGCAAAAAGGTCACGAAGACGACGTCGTTTAGAATTATGTTACACTTTCGTCGAAATCCAATTTTGTTTTGCCTTTCTTTTTATTTTGCTAGGCTTAATTAACTGTTAATAATCACTCTGAGAGTAGAGCTAGCCTCAATTAAGGACTTCTATACAACCATGTAATTATGTTAATTAATCAACAGTATGATCCTTTCGAGGTTTCATCTCCGCTTAAATCTTTTAACTCTTGATGAACCAAATATACGTATGTCCCAAGTACCACTCCTCTTGGTACAAAAATGGCTAGAGAATAGATTGATGGGACAAATAGAAATACCACCTAATTATTTCGTCGGGAAGATGTGACTGGCATATTAATTTAATATAAATTCTAGCATCAAAATAAACAGGAAGATTTCAATTATTGGAAAGCTTGCTGTGGGCCGTGGCACACATGATTGTGGCAATTCGTTTGCCACAAAAAAGATACTTATCTAATGCTGACGAGGACGTGCACGCATTGTACTGATCAAGAAGACGATTCCAAGAAACAAAGAGACCACCTCTTAGAAAAACAAAAGGACTTCTAGTATAGAAAGCATGAAGTAATACGTCATAAATTTTTTACCCGCACCGGTGATGAATGAGTACAAAATTAATATATTTTTATTTTTAAAATCATCTAGTATTTATATGAAATTCAAATTCGAACTGAATATATTTTTTAAATTATATGAATTGTTTCTAATAAATTTTTAACACCACACATATTCTAAAATAGCATTATAAAGTGAGTGTAATCACAGCTAAAATAAGTATAATTTAACTGCACATATTTTACGTGAAAATTGTGTGCATTTGCGGTTAAATAAATCAGTATTTAACTTATTAAAAAATCAGTATTTACAAAAGTACATATTGACACCTTAATTGGATCGCATTCCGGAAACATTTTCAGATAAGTAGAGTCTTATTTAGACATATAGATATTTACAAATATGTAACCTTGGGTGTTTACTACATTCTTGATAAAGTTGCAACACACAAGACACGTCAAATTTCTTTTGAAATTAATTTAAGGTTTGAACCCTAAATCTCTATCAAATCATGTTACGTCTGGCCAAATATCATTTCACCAAGTCGAAGCAATTAATGTCTTTTTTATATAAAAAAATGCCCTATTGGGTTCCAAATTATTAACAAACAGGTACGTTGGATCTTAATCGATATAATTGTTGCTTCCCTTGGGGAAAAAGATCAGAACAATGGCTTCGACTTGTCTCGTCGGAAACTGACAATGACCTTTTTTATTTATGTGAATTAACGATAACATAATAATTTTCATTTTTTAAATCCTTTGTATTCGTATACTCGCTAAATCGTGTAATCTATATTCGAATAACAGGATATATCGAAGCGGTGATGCATACCGTATCATTTTCACTCAAGGAGACGCGATGGCGACCGATTTTGTATTGGCGGTATCGCGTTCCTATCGTTGGTTGCCAACTTGTGTGCATACGTCCGAGCCTAATTCATTATAATCAATTATAAGTAGGCATGACTGACAACGTAAGTTTCGATCGCTGCAGATTAACGTTTTGGGTTCCGGAAAGGTGCTGGATTAATATTCTATTAAGTCAACAATCTTTCGAGAATGCTAGAGTCGTCGAGCCAACCTTTATTTAATGGATCAGAAACACTGACATGTATATTTGGTATTTGTATCTATTAGATTGCAAAGTTTGAATTTGAGCTAGGTAATATTTTTGAAAAGTGATAAAATTCTTTTAAAAAGTGTCTAATTCATGTGTTCTCAATACTCAAACTCGAGTGATATTTAAATAAGAATAACGCTTTTGTTAACTTAAATGTCGGTGGTAGAAGAGATGATTTAGATTTGCACGTCTTTGCGTATAATCCCAATAGAATGAATTTGCCATTACCTATTTGGCATACAGTAAAACATATATTAAACGATTTTCACTAAAATGATAATTTTTATAAGGGCAAATTATCCTCATATCCCTGTACTTTGGTCAACCTCTCTCTAGGGTCCTTGGATTTTAGAAAATGATTGTCCCATCCCTAAGTTTTGATGATAATAGACTCTCGGGTCCCTGGAGTCAGAATATTCCTTTTTCTTGCCAGAATATGCCATTTTCTCTGGCGAACTCCACTTGAAAAGATTAAAATGCCCCTCCAACTTTAAGAAATTTAGTACTAATTTGCATATGCAAGGAAATAGCGTGGTCTAATTTGTAATTAGTCACTGAAATCCCTGATTCTACTTAGAACCCTAATTTTTGAATTGGGTGCTCTATCCCCATTTTTTTCAATTCCCGTTCGACGTGGGGGAACTCGACTTCGTCGATTCCCCAACCTACTCCCGTCGGACCTCGTCAGTTCGGCCCGAAGCGTCAAAACTCCACGGAAGACGGCGGCTGCACAGAAGAACATCGGGAAACGACGTGCTGGGTGAAGCCAAATAACCACCGACGCGGATGACGCAAAGCTAGTCGCTGGACGACATCAGAGTTGACCACAGCGGAGAGAAATGACGACGAAGCGACGCGGACCGAACTCTGAAGGATGATGATGGCCGGCGGACGAGAAGATGGGTATGTGTTATTACGAGAGCGGGGAGGATGATGATGACTTCATCTCCTTCTTCTTCTTGCTGTCCGAGTCCAGCTCGACGCAGGCGTCGAGGATGGCATCGGAGACTTGGGTTATTGAGAAACAAACTGAGGCGAAGAGTTTACCACCGCATCCAGCTCATCGCAGGTCATCCCAAATGTCGACTTGCTCATCCAGAAACACAGTTTAAACTCCTCCTCGGGCCCATTAAGGATTGGCGATTTAAGAGAGGAATTTGGTCGATTGAAATTTGGTCAGAGGGATTTGGTCGATTGGGATTGACTTCGAGAGCTAGGGTTGGATTTGGTCGAGAGAGATTTGGTCGATTGGGATTTTGAGTTGGGTTTGAAAATTAGGGTTGTTTAAGTTTTGATTCAATTATGTTTAAGTTTCGATTGAAGGTGGGGGGGGGGGGGGGGGGGGGGGGGGGGGGTGGGGAATATGAATTAGGGAAGAAGGTGAAGGGGGAGATTTTTTATTTTTAAGTGGGAGGGGCAAATTTGGTCATTTCAAGTGGGGATTACCGGAGAAAAAAGAATATTCCGGCTCCAGGGAACCCGAGAGTCTATTATCATCAAAATTAGGGACGGGACAATCATTTTCCAAAATCTAGGGACCCTAAGGGGAGGGTGACCAAAGTACAGGGATGTGAAGGTAATTTACCATTTTTATAAACATATAAAAAGTCTTGATACTAGTGTTAAAATATAACCCATCTATCCTTACAACAAATATTTTCTAAGAGAAAATTAGTGTTAAATTTGGGTCTCAACTTTCTCGATATTTTTAAATAAATAATAATAATTTTATATTTTTTACGAATTTAAAAAATATGTTAAGAAGCTAGTTTGTGCTAGATTTGTTTGTTTAATAAATTTTAGATCATCAATTCATCTTCTAGTTGTATTCAAGTGGTCATTGTGATCGTCATCGTGTTGTAAAAAAATTTATCTCAATCGAGTGTAGTATTTAAATAATGTTGTAAGATGAGATTTTATGTGATTTAAATATAGACAAAATAATTTTTTTAATATTTACATTATTTATTTCCCCAAAATATTTCATATATAATAATTTCTTTAAATTGATAATCCCAATAATATCTCTTTTAAACAAGTTTTACAGCATCGTTAATATGTTCAAAAGAATATTACCGAGAGCGATTTTAACTTCTTTGTTTCAATTTAAACTTCTCAATATTTTGATATTTACCGAACAGAATAATTAAAATTTTGACTTCAAATCTGACCATTGGATGGTCGAAACAGAACTTGTTCCGCGGATCATTATCCTTTACCAACTAGTTATTTATAAGTAGCAAACACTCCGTGGAACACCAACCCGATTTGTATTTGGATTCAGAGAGGACTACATAAAAAACTATCCCCATGGTATGGACTAAATATTGACCTTTAGATTTGATAAAAATTAAAATTTAAGCGATCTAACGGTTCAAATCCTTTAGAGGGTATTTTAGTCCAACTTTAAAATTGACAACTAGGTTTCACCCAAACCCCCCCCCCCCCCCCCCCCCCCCCCCCCCCCCGAAAATCTCAGTGACAAGGAGGAGGAGGCGGAGTTAGAGGACCCCCCCCCCCCCCCCCCCCCCCCGTGAATTGCTGCTGCCAATTACCTTCCCAATTAATTTCAATTAATCGGCTTTACATCTAAATAACCCTAAAATCACTTCGCCGCCATCTAGTTAAGCTTCAAGGAGAAGGGGACCGCTTTGACGCTCTTCTCCCGCAAGGTGAGCCGTTCGCACCCCCAACGATGTCTCTTCCGTCGTCCCCCACCACGTTCGCCTTCTCTGTCGCCATCTCCCACCAGTGTTTCTTCCACCGCCCACGGTTCGGTCAATTTAAGGTAAACCCTACCCCTTCTTCTGTTTCGATCTCGCCGCTCGCCGTTTGTTGAGTGTCGAAGAGGTCTGCTTTGACGCTCGTGCCCCCGCAAGGTGAGCCGTTACCCCGTCTACGCTCACTACGGCTTTCCGTTTGTTGACTAGTCTTTCAGTGAATTTGGTTTAAACGTTGGGTTAGCTAGTTTCGTTTAGTGCGCAATTTGTTTGATGTTGGTATGTATCTGTATTGAGAATGGTATGCTTTTGTGGCAAATTTGGCATCGTTTGGCATGTAGCAAAGTGATTTCGCAAACTTGTATTTGATTGGCTGGTTGATGTGCTTTTATTTCTAAGTGTTTCCTGGAATTTGCGTCATTTGCTGCCCTGTGGTGGCAGTAGTGCTATGAAGAAGCGGATCCAGATCAATCTCAAGGCGGAAGGAAAGCAGAAAAAAGTAGATAAGAAGACAGCTGGAAACGTAATAATCTTTATTCGATTTTCCCCTTGGTTTTTTGTAATGATGTTGTATCGTGGTAATATATGTTTATTCTTAATTTTTATTGTAATATCTTTTTTTTTTGGCAAAAGGATGTTGTACAAACTTGCAAATTGGTTTGCAGACCAAGCAAGATCATCAGAATGAATGAGTTCTTGTATCGCATGAAATGTAGCAAATACAAGAATGAGATAATGCAGTATATCCACTTGTCTGGCTTTGGTTTCCTTCTGGAATTGAAGATTCTGGATCCAAAGGATGCTGACATGATGAAAGTTTTCAACTATTGTGATGGTGAGCCAAAGTTGCTTGTACCGGAGGAGCATATCAGGAATATGTATGGTCTCACATTTGGGAGGGAGGACATAAATCCAGATAAGTCATTCACTGATGTACCAAAGTCTGTCTTTAGAAATGATTTTGAATGTTTTGGTTTGACACCAACAGAGCAAAATCGCATAGATGTGAAGAAATTAGAGGTTGCATTAACTAGGAGCACTGAGCTATCTGAATATGATTGGGTCAGGCTGTATCTTATGTACGCAATAGGTGTGTTCCTCGCGTCGCGTACTTCAAAGGTCATATCAGGGAAGTACTGGTTGTATCT
The DNA here is from genome assembly GCA_963995505.1 of Hypericum androsaemum. Classification (NCBI taxonomy): domain Eukaryota; kingdom Viridiplantae; phylum Streptophyta; class Magnoliopsida; order Malpighiales; family Hypericaceae; genus Hypericum; species Hypericum androsaemum. Next base: position 17,709,957 of record OZ023185.1, read on the forward strand.
GCAACAGCTGACCCAAGTGTCTAGATACAATTGGTGCAAGCTATTGGCTGAGGATATAAATGAGGAGTTTGCTAGATGTCAAAAGTGTTTCACCATCACTAAAAGCACACTTGTCAAAATGGGCGGAAATACTCATGTTATGGTAGAATATTTCAACCAATACATTAATGATGAGAAGTCTCGTGCTTCTTCTAGCGCCTCTGCAAGTGCTCAGTATCAGAATATGTCGTTGGGAGAGGTATTTTCATAAATATTGTCTACTTTTTATATTAAGTTCATTATTAATAAAAGTTATATTTTTATAAGTGTATTTCTCTTTTTGCTTTTGCAGCTGTTTGCAACACATTACAGGCTCACTCGTGATCGAGAATCTATAGATGCTCGGATAAATATTGTGAATAATTTTATCGAGGATAGGAAGCGTGCTAAGAAAAAGAGGAAGGTGGTTGTAGATACGGAAGAGGAGGATGACAACGATGAGAGGGAGGATGATTATGTGAGTACAAACCTTATATGTGAATCATAGCATCGCATAGTTCTTGCCGTGCTTCATTCTCTGCGTTTGGTATTTGTTTTCGATATTCGGTCCCCGGCTTATTTGGTATTGGTTGTGTTCGTATTTGATATTAGTTTCTTCCCTCAAAGATATTGGTTTCTTCCCTCAAAGAGATTGGTTTCATTATTATATGATATTGGTTTCGTTCCTCAAATATATTTGTTTCGTTTATCAAATTTATTGGTTTTATTCTGAAAAGATATTGGTTTCTTTCTAATACGTTATTGGTTTGCTTCTTCTCTGATATTGGTTTCCTACTTATATGATATTGGTTACATTCTTGTATGATAATGGTTTCAAATATATAAGTTTCCGACTAAAAAGTTATTGATTTTCACCTTGTACCATATTGGTTACCTTCTTCTAGGACTATGGTTTCCACATATTTACATATTGCAGCTATCACTAGTATTACCCATTTGTTCTTAACTTGTGCTATTTTATTTAATGTCTGGCAGGAGGATGGGCAGTACACTTTAGACCAGAATTATGAGGATGATGACGAGGGAAAGGGTGTGGATGATGCTGAGACTGAAAAAGATGAGGAGGCAGAGGCCAATTTCAGAAAGGATAGGAAAAGACTGAATGAGAAGATGTATACTAAGAAGCGAATGGGATACAACGTGGTGAGCATTAAATTTTCTTCCATTTTTCTTTTATGTGTACTTTATTTTATGAAGGGGGTTGAATTTGTTATACTATTGTTACTGATAAAGCTTACCAGTTTCATCTAAATGGCATACATGTTTCTTATTTAATCTAAAACAGGAACCCAAGCGGAAAGCCTGAAGATGATATTGGTTTACTTCTTCTCCGATTTTGGTTTCCTACTTATATGATATTGGTTGCACTCTTGTATGATATTGGTTTCAAATTTTTAGGTTTCCTTCTACAAAGATTTTGGTTTTCCACCTTCTCCGATGTTGGTCGCCTTCTTCTATGAAAATGGTTTCCACATATTTAGATAATACAACTATCACTAGTGTTACCCATTTTATTCTCAACTTGTGCTATTTAATTTAATGTCTGACAGGAGGATGGACAGTTCGCTTTAGACCGGAATGATGAGGATGATGGCGAGGCCAAGGGTGTGGATGATGCTGAGACTGAAAAAGATGAGGAGGTGGAGGCAAATTTCAGAAAGGATAGGAAAAGACTGAATGAGAAGAAGTATACTAAGAAGCGAATGGGATACCACGTGGTGAGCATTGAATTTGTTATACTATTGTTAGTGATATAGCTTACCAGTTTTATCTGAATGGCATATATGTTTCTTATTTAATCTAAAACAGAAACCCAAGCTCAAGCCTGAAGATGAGGTTGAGGTGGAGGAAATGGAAAAGAAGAATAAGAAGACAAATAAGGAGGATAGAGAGGATATTGAAGAAGACAACAATGATCAAGCGGACCTAGGGCTTAACGAAATGGATAAGTGGGGTAGTGTCACTGAAGTGGCAGAAAATGCTTTGGTGTTGGCGAATACATTGTGCCATTTGGGCAATGAAGATGGGGATTCGTGTATTTTGGGCGGTCATGCGGATGGTGTTGATTTGCCTGTTTGTGTAATCAAAGGTATCGATATTCCAACTTTTTCGTTAGGAATACGTACCCCGGTAAAGGCATGTCAACCAAAAGAAGGTGACTCAGTAGCAAGTTCTTATGATACAAGCTTCTATGATGAATGTTTCGCATTTGCAGATGAGTTTGCAGCCCAGGGCACCGATTGTTCAGAGGCCGTGCCTGTGCTAGAGGAGGTTCATAGCACAGTAAAGAGCCCTGAAACAGTAGTGTTTCCTATTCAGGTTGACCCGAAAAAGGTGGTTGGTAAGAGAAAGGGCAGAGAAAGCCATGTTCTGAAGACACCATACACGGGGCCTTTCAAGAAGAGGGGTAGGAAAGTTGTTGTGCCAAAGTCAGGCAATAAGGAGGGACAAATGGTTGATGATGATTCTGATTTTCAGATTGTTGAGCCTATCAGTTTTGTCAATGCACGCCCAAAAGAGTTTTTTCATGATTTTCGCATAACACCTGAGAAGTTGGAGGACGCCAAGTCCTGTTATGAGTCTCTGTCGATTGCGCATGAGAAAATTCTCGCAAATTATGTCATTGACAGAACGATAGCACAAGATCTGCCGTAAGTCTTATTTACTAGCTTGAATACCTTCTTTTTCAGCGGCAATCTTGTTTTGTAGTTCTAAATTTGGTTTTTTAACAGTGGTCAGCTGCTGTGTTTTGACCAATGCGACTATTTGTTGCGGAAGGACATTGTAACCCTACAGGGAAGAAAATGGGTGTCTTCAGTAGTTGTGGATGCTTATGCGCGTGCTTTGGCAAGATGTATTCACAGCCGGGGCCAACAAATTGATCGAATTGTTTTCCCTATTCATACTACTGTGAGTGTTTCTTATTTCTTATTTCTTCCTATGTTAAGACCAATTTTCTCTACTTTGTACACCAATATCAATAGCCAAGGAAACCAGTTTTGTGGCTTTTGTGAAACCAGGGTTAGATGTTACTGATTGGCCATCGTTGTTCTGTTGTAGCACACCATTTTGGCAGACACATGTCCAGACATTGGTGAGATGTCCGAAGAAACCAGGAAAGGTCTCCTTGATGAATTACTGAAGACGGTGAAAACATCATATCCATTTGCAGAGGATTACCTCTCTGAAATTCCATATGTAAGTAGAAGAAATTTTGTGTTGTTACGCATTTTCAATTTTTCGCGTTTTTTTGGTAGTGTTATGTATAGAAGAAAGTTTTAATGAATATTTGCCTATTTTTTTGTTATAGTGGATATTCCCATACTGTGATAATATTCACTACACCGTCTATGTTATTGATACATTGGCAAAAGAGTGTGTCATTTTGGACAGTGAAGATGTTGGAACTGATAAAGAGAAAGAACATGTCTTGGTAATGAATGGGTCAAAGATTCAAGACTATCTTTCCCCTTTCATGCCTGACTTGACCGGGATCCTCGACGTCATGGAATATGATGCCAAAGTTCTACGGAATGCTCCTAGACAAAAAGACAATTCAAGTTACGGCATATTTGCTTGCAAATTTTTGGAGTACTACACACATGATTGGGCCGAAGGTAGAATCCCACCGGCCAATACAAACACATGGTGCTAGAGTAAAGTCCTGCTTGGTTTTAGAAAATAAATCTGTAATTATCTGATTGCACAACCGGATAATTTGCTGCTTCCTATCATATTGGATGGAGCGTTGAAGTGGAAGGATGAAAAGAAAAAAACGTCCAAACGAAAGGGTAGAGGATAAAGGTGTACTGGTTACGCCTTATATTTTGACTGATGTTGAAGGGCACATTTTATAGTCGTAGTACTTGTCTTTTTCGGTTGACTTTGTTTTTTACAAGGACGTTTGTTTGTAGGGACGTGTTTTTTGTTATTGGCATGTTTTCGTGATGGTTATTTTAAACAGTGATATTAGTTGCATATTGGTTTTATATTAGAAGTCGGTATCGTCATGATATTTTTAACCATCCTTCGTTGGGAACCAATATCAAAGTGGTGGGAAACCAATATCGAAGTAGTAGTTAACCAATATAAAAGAAGAAGGAAACCAATATTGAAGTACAAAGAAACCAGTATCGGAGAAGTAAGTGACCAACATCAAAGAAGAAGGAAACCAATATCGAAGAAGTAGTAAACCAATATCAAAGAAAAAGAAAACTAATATATATGAGGGACGAAACCAATATCAAAGAAGAAGGAAACCAATATCAAAGAAGAAGGAAACCAACATCAAAGAACAAAGAAACCAGTATCGAAGAAGTAAGTAACCAATATCGAAGAAAAAAGAAACCAGTATCGAAGAAGTAAGTAACCAATATCAAAGAAGAAGGAAACCAATATCGGAGAAGTAGGAAACCAATATCAAAGAAGAAGAAAAATAATACATATGAGGGTGGAAACTCATTTCCAAAAAGAAGGAAACTAATTTCCTATAAGAAGTAATCCAATTTCATAAATGTATTAAACCAATAGCATATAAGATATAATCTAATATCATAGAGGAAGTTTCACCAATATCATAGGTGATGGAAACCAAATATCGGTCAAGTGTTTGATTCGAGTCTACGCACAAATAAATCATTGGTACAGTGGTTGATTCAAGTCTATCTCCCAAATGGCATTGGTCTCGTGTGTTGTCTCATGGTTTGAGCCATTGGCTGCACTGTCATTTTGCTTTTGTCTTTTCTTCTGGTACTTGGCCTTTGCTATTTTCCGTCCGATCTCATTTTTGCTTCTCAACCTCTTTCTCGACTTCCTTGGATTCTCGCGTATCTTTATTGTTTGACCCAAGGCTTTAGATGTTGGCTGGACATCGCCCGGTTGTGCTTCTGGTATTGGTGTACCTTCATACAAAAATATTTTAGTATTAAGATATAAAATTATGCACAAACGAATAAGCATAACTTTAGCATGTCTGATTAATGATGTAAATGTTTTAGATACTTGCCTTGGATGCTGCAATGTGAGAATTGCTGAATCATACTATCCACATTTCCGTCAACAATTTTGACAGCATCTGGATCCATAGAAATAAGGGCTGCCAAATGATTCATCTTATGTGTTAGATACTGGTAGGATTGGGCATAGTTATCTTCCGGCATTGTCTTGTCCTTGCTTATCTCTAATCCATCTTTCGCCCTTTTTATCCACCGTTTCATCACATAATGCTTTGGCAATATTCTTAATTCATCATTATTAGCGAAGCCGCTCAAAGTCTCCATGACTTTCAAAATGTGTCGGCAAATTAATCCAAGACTTTCATACAGCCGGCATGAACATGTTAGCAGCATTTTGGTCTTTTGAATCACCACCAATCTTTCATCAATATTAATTAAATTGGCAGTACGCTTGAAAACACGGTAGTTGCATGATCCGCCTGCAACATGGTAAATAATTAAATGATATTTGTATGCATGCCGCGTGATATTTGTGAAACTGTGTATAAGCTATTGTATATATGTGATATAAATTGGTATATGAGTGTAAAAAATTTGTTACCTGACAGGGGGCTACCATCCAATACTTGTTCAAACTGGTACCGACGAGATTCTTCATATTCCTCCTGGAACTTCTCAAATATTTTATGAGTGTACACCTCAGCTAACGTAACCAATGAGCTACTTTTGTGTCTATTGTTTGGTAACTTAGTTTTGGCTTCAAAATCTGCCATTCTCTCTGCACGCCTTCTACTATTAACCATGTTGTTGAAATGTGTAAAGAATTCAATGAGGTTGTAGTCAGATTGTAAGTATCCACGTACATTACTGTTGCAAGATTCAACAAGTTGTGTGGTAACCATGCCAGCAGTGAAATGTTCTCTAACCCACGCTGATGACCATTGTGTTCGAAAACGATGTATATAATTCATCCATTGGAGCCCTGCTGGCGGAAAACACTCTTGAATCATCTTATTCCAGAAATAATCGAATTCTTCTTCATCGTCAGCTTCATTTATCTGATAAATGCTTTTAACACCTCACTTGTGCATAGATGACTTAAATTCTTCTTCGCATTTTCTAGTATGTGCCAGGTGCATAGTGCATGGTATGTACCTGGTAGTTCGATACTTATGGCCTTAGCAATTGCTTGGTCTTGGTCTGTGAATATTGTCTCGGGGGCTTTGTTATCCATGCAATTCAAGAATGTTCAAAATAACCACTGAAAAGATTCTGCTGTCTCATCGAACAGAAGAGCTGCTCCGAAAATGCAGGTCATCCGATGGTGATTGAATCCAGCAAAAAGAGCTGCACAACAAAATAACAATAATTATTTCAAATGCAGAACTAGGGATTTATACCGATAATAATTATGCCGTATAATTATATATATGAGAATCAACGTCATTTGGGCGATAGTTTTTATTTGTTCTGTACGTGGTATCAAAACCAATTGAATCGCCAAAGATATTGTAGTCCATCCGCATCCTTTTTTCGGCCCAAAATATATTCGCTATCTGCTCGTCACTGTCAACTTCAATTTCATAAAAGAAGGATGGATTCTTATATGCCTCTTTTCTGAAATATTCTAGCAACGCTGTAGCTTCACCCATTTTCATCGTCTTTTGCCGTCGTGTGCCCAGATGGTTCTTCAGATCTATTGGAAGAAAACCAAGATTTTTCACACCTCCAGCTACCATTGCCATTACCTCATAAGAAGTCCTATTCTTGATGCCAGCATCATTGTGCATTCTAGAAATCTGTTCTTGCATTAGATTCATCTTTCTGTTTGATCTTAGCATGTAAGCTAACTCTCCACCGAGGAGATCATGGTTATGTTGTACATACCATTCATTTATGAAATAAGATGACTTCTCAGATGATAAGTGGAATGTGATCATTGCTTTGCAACCCGTTCTTTCCTCTCTTCGTTCATATGGCCGCGTGCCAGGCTCTTTATGATCCTTACCCCGCTTACGAACGCCCTCCTTATTGCAGAGATATCTGATATAGTAAATTTCTGCAGTCTTTTCATCGTTGATTGTCTTTGGTTTTTGATAATCTTTCCTCACGCTAAATCCTTTTCTATGTGCATAATAGAGGTAAAAGTTCACTGTCTCGTCCACATTTGGAAATTGCATTTTTTCCCACCATTCTTTTTTTTCCATTTCCTCAGCTGTTTCACCTGCATACGATCGAATCCAATTTCAAAATAGAAGGGAACCAATATAAGAGGAGGACGCTTCCAGTACATAAGTTGGCGAAAAACCAATATGACATAAGAAGGAAACCAATATTGAAAAAGATGGAATCTAATTTCACACAAGGGGAAAACCAATACTACGATAGCAATAAACGAATAACATAGAAGGAAGGAAACTAATATCGGAAAAGATGAAAAACAAAAGCAAATTAGGAGCAAACCAATAACAGATTAATTACAAGGAAACCGATATTGTTGGGGATGGAAACCAATATATGAAACTAATAACATTTAGTCAATTAACCAATATCATAGAAGCCATAAGGCCATAACATGCAAGTTGGAAACCAATATGGAGAAACCAATATAGGTATGATAAAATTTTCTACTCCTTCTCACGGTAAAAACACAATAAAGCAAACGATCAAATTGAAGGAAATAATGCCTCGGCGTTTGTTTCCGGCTGCATTTTTTGGATTTCCTATTAAAAGATAGATCAACTTACCTCCTATTCCATTTGGGCCGTTCTCATCGTTTGTTAAACTCGCCGCTTCGATGCCTGTATTTTCAGATGTGTTCATTGTTGGTATTCCTACAAACTCGAAGCCGATGCAAATTATAATAAAAATATATGTAAGATAGACATTGTAACTTCCATTCAAGCAAAATCAAAACCAATTGGAACCAAAACTTTTATATGAAAAAAATAAAGACAGTAAGTATTTACCTTCATTCAATCGGCTTGTATTGGTTTCGTCACTCAGCAGTGCCTCGGCGTTGGTTTCCGGCTGCATTTTTGGGTTTAGGGTTTATGCGTTTGTTTTTTTCCAGCGACGGGATGAATGAAATTTGGTGTAGGGTTTTTTCCATTTTTTTGGTTCACACGTCGTTTAGGTTAGATTCTAATATGATTTTAGGTTTAATTGGTTGATTTTATTTTCCTATTCACTTATTTACTTAATTGTTTCTAACCTAATTAAGTTTCTATTTTGTAATAGAGTTGTCCAATATTACCCCTAATAATTTTTATAATACCTAGAGTACCTTTTCATTTCCTTTGATCCCTTTCAGCGGGGATGACCCCCATCCCCACTGAATTTGAACCCGGTGAATTGCAGTTCAAGTGGTTATTTGCGGTTGTAACATATACATTTTTTTTATATATTTCCAAACTACTTATATCACCGTTTTTTAATATTTATCATTTTTGAAAAACGTTTCATGTTCAAATACACATATTCACAGAAGTCTATTTAATACTTGCACGGTTCGTATTATTTATCTCGCATATTGTGAAATATGGTTAAAAAATATTCATGTACCATGTATATATTTACCTTATAAAAAATGATGTATAGATGATAGTTTTAAAAAATGATGTCTGACCGACGGTCCAACCGCGAATCGTTCATAAAAGCGATAGTTTTTAGGGATAAAAATGGCCTCTGGTCTGACCGTCCAAAATCTAATCAGACTGGGCAGTTCGCACTGATTTTTGACTCTGACCGTCCAGTGTAACCATATTTTATTCAAATCAGCAAAAATTAAAATAAAAAATTGTATCATATGCTCAAAATTTCTAAATCAAAAAAGAAAAATAGATTTTATATGTTATAAATCAGTTGATATTTCTAAAATGTGGATTTTGAAACCTATATTTTGACTATTTAGTCTACATATTATTCGAATAATAGTAAAAATAATTAATAAAACTGTCAAGTCTGACCGGTCGGACCAGACGAACCAGAAAACAGACAAAATTCGACCCGTACCAAAACCCGTATTTTAAAAGTATGGTATAGATTGAACTTCTCTTGTATTATTTTTTTTGGTTTATAACCACTTGGTATCCGGTCCACTGTCCCGATTAATTCAAGTTTGAGCCGGGTAGGACCTTTGAAAGGTGGCAAAGCTCTTCCAACAAGTATTTAATACTGCTGAATTCTCAATGGCTCGAACTCGATATCTTGATTAAGCTAGAACAATTCTCTCATCAATTGATCTAAGTGCTTGTTGGTTGAACTTCTCTTGTATTATGTTATAGTCTTGATGTCCAATACAAATGATTGACTGTGAAGTGTATTTTTTATAAAGAGCGTTAATGAATGTATGATAAAAATAAGTCATTTATCAGTTAAAAATATGTTTTTTTTATCTTCCATAATCATATTTTCTGACTTAAATAAGCGGCGACCCGCGCATAAAAAACTGTCGACTATTAATTCCCGATCTAGTCGGTGTCAAAATTGTTCTTGTGCCATAATTTTCAGAAAAGAATATGCGTTGAAATTAAATCATTCACTTAATCATTTGACTCTTTCTGAATTTCCGAAGGTCGCCGCCCCAAGGGATACGTCCACGTTGACATTTTTTGTCCCTGATATTTATAAACATGTCAGCCAAACGACAGCTCTGTTTTCCTGACCTTTGCACAAAATTTAAAATTATTCACTCGGACCCCACCAAGAAAAAGTATTCCCTCAGGACTTTATCAAATGCGTCATTTAATGCCGTATCCAATTTCCACGCCATTAATATTGATCTAGATCCCTAAATAGCTCTTGTAGTTAATCCCCTAGATTAGCCCTTCAATGAGCTAAATCGGTGGGTCGGCTCCTAGTAAACCTTATCCTCTTTTTTCAATCCAACGTCAGAACCCAGAACACTGGTTTTCATAATAATCTATTTTCTATTAGCAAAACTTAACTCCAAACATTCGTACTGGGGACCTTGTCTTTTGACCTCCGTATGGGTATGGGGCAAATTTGGTAGAGACTGGGGTAGTCACCAAACATGGGAACTAATTCAAACTAATATCACTACATATGCAAACCAATATCACTTCACATGCAAACCAATATCATTTCAAATGTAAACCAGTGTCTTGCAAACCAATATCACTTCATATGCAAACCAATATCACTTCACATGCAAACCAATATCATTTCAAATGTAAACCAGTGTCTTGCAAACCAATATCACTTCATATGCAAACCAATATCACTTCACATGCAAGCCAATATCACTTGATAGGTTATTGACCATCAGATTTAAAGATAATCAAATTTGACGGCCCAAAATGTAGTCCCCACCTATAGACAAATTTTTTTTAGTCCCCACTCAATCCGATCTCGTCTGGCACATTCACCTATGGTGACTATAAATTTAATTCCATTCGTTTTATTAAAATATTGATTTAAATACAAATTGATTTATAAGAATCGCAATTCATATTTATATTCGAAACCGTTATTGGACTTGTCAAATTCAAATCAATATATCACAAATTCGTCAGTCAAATTATTTGGCGAATCGAATTTTGATCCAATTTAATTTTTCGAATTATGTATTGAAAAATAAAAAATATATAAGTTTAATTAAAAAAAGAGAGGAAGGTCATTTGGGAAATTTAAATTCCCGGAAAAATCGTGTGTGGTTGTATCAATTGTCAAACAATGAACATAAGAATTTATGACCCTAACTTCTTTGGATACCCATTCGAGGGAAAGTGAAGAAAGTCTCAATCTTCAAGATTTTTTTTTTATCATAGGAAGAACCAGCTAAAGAAGGTATGCCATGTACCAGCGGAGGCTCTATCTTCTGATGTATGGGCTTGGAGGAAATATGGTCAAAAACCCATCAAAGGCTCTCCGTATCCGAGGTACAGAGAAGACTTAGAAATTGAAACTGAAATTGAAATTGAAATTCTCTTGTCAAACTTCGATCTTTCCAACAAATCTGATGCCTAGAAAATAAAAGAACTTTTTTTTCCTACTTTTAACGGATTTAAATATAAGTTCGGTGGGTAGAATGACAACGGGTACTATCTTGAAAGTCGATAGGTCAATTTCACTTTTACGGAAATAGAAAAATTATGTTTGAAAAAAACAAAGTTTAATACCATTCAAAACCCGGAGTTTAGACTAATCCAAAGTTTAGACTAATCCAAAAACGAAACTTACACCTTTTGGGTTTATTCTCATAAACAGGGGATACTACCGGTGTAGCAGCTTAAAAGGTTGCTTGGCCCGGAAACAAGTGGAGCGGAACAGATCCGACCCGAGAATGTTCATCGTCACCTGCACAGCGAAGCACAACCACCCGGCACCAACCCACAGGAACTCCCTCTCCTGAAGCACCCACCAGAGGGCCTTATCCTCGCCGGCGTCCGTCGCCTCCGGCGAAGACACTGACAAGGCCTCGCCGGAAGACGGGCTCCCTCCTCTGAGCACCAACTCAGAGAGCAGAGAAGAGAAGGACTTATGGAAGACGACGAGGTTGAACAAGAGGAGGACTTCGGTGGTTTCCCTGATATGGAAGTCAACGGTGATTTCTTCGCCGGGTTAGAGGAGTTCGCCTCCGCCAGTCCCAGTTCCGGTGGCCGGTTCCCCGATCATTTCGCCGGAAGTTTTGGCCTTCCTTGGTTCCCTAGTAGTGTTGCTACTACGGCCGCTGGGGTTTAGAGGCTCTTCTTATTTTCCGGGGGTTTATTTTACTTGGACTGGTTTTATATGTATACATAATTAAGTATTTATTTTGTGAATGTATAGTATTAAAAATTGAACTCGAAATTTACTTATTGTCGGATCTTATTTGAGAAGTTGTAGTAAATATTAGATTTTCATTTTCACGGCATTTTTTGTGCTTTTTTGGATTGAATGACTTTAGAGGAAAAGATTAAATAAAGTTTGCTGTTATATTGCTACATTCTTGTACGAATTTTATTATTCTCCATTATATAATAAAATCTCTTCAAAGTCGCCTACCAGGCGCATCACGAGAATAAAGGAGACATCCCTGGAGGTGGGAGAGACAAAGATCGATTTCGCCACAAACAATTAGGAATTATTTCAATCATATAACCGGTGTTCTTTGAAATTTATTAGCGTTTGATTTCCACTATAAATGATAAAATTTTCATCGAATTCACTGAAATATTTAGACATGTGCAACATGCATGTTGTAGAGGTTTCATTAAGCGACCAATCAACTCCTTGCATATTTGTCTTCTTTTGTGTACTGAACACCCTTTTTTCTTAAGTAATTGATAAGGTGGGGTTTTTTCTCAAAAAAAAAAAACTCCTTGCATATTTGTCCCCGATGAAACTCTTTTGGGATAAGTTCATTTTAGTACCTTGTAATTTCACCCATTTCGTGCAGAGTACTATGTAGTTTCAAATTGGTATTTTAGTACCCTGTGGTTGACCACCAATTTTCCGAGCAAGTCCAGGACAGCCGCCCGTCCAAACCAGCCCGAAATGAAGTCGTTTTAAGACAACGTGGAAGACACGTGGCGAAAGACTTTGTAAAGTTAAAACGGACATGAACGTGATAAATTACCTATTCAGTCCTTAATTTGTTTATATTATCTTTAAATATACCAAAAAAAATTTAACCATCTTCTTTCCCAATCCCAAGCATCTTCATCTTCTTCCTGGGAATCAAACTTGTTCAACTAAAAATTAAAATAAAAAAAGTAAAACCAACACTAAGAATTAACATCAACCACTTATTTATGAACTATTAGAGCCTCTTGAAAACCCGTACCCATTAAAATCAACGACCCGTACCCATTTTTGCTTTCACCTTCTCCCTCGTCGCGACGTCTCCTCTACACCACCAAGCTCGTTGCCTCGGATTCAGCGGCCTCCCAATTAACCTACGCAACCGTAGCAACGTTTTCGGCGTCGTACTTTCCGTCCCCTTCATTGGGACCCACCTCTCATCCTCTTCATGTCACCCCGCTTGCCCGCGGCCTCCACAGACATCTGGCAATACACAGACATCTCCGGCGACAACGATTCATCAAACCCACTTGATTCAAGAAAAAATTGAGACAAAATTAACCCAGATGGAAACGAGACACAAAATCGAGACAAAATCATGACCGAGGCAACCCCCTGTCCCGTCGCGATGTTCGTCGAGTACCTCGGTGGTCTGATTTTTGGGGCTGGGTTTTGCTGGAAATGAACCGCCACAGCTGTCATCGATGAGGCAGGCCAGAGACCCCACCTGGAGCTCGACGACGTGCTAGTGGTTTTTATGGGATCGCCATTCCGGGGAAGGAGGATCAAGGGCGAGCTTGCCTCGGTCTCATCGCAGTCGGAGGGGGTTGGATGCTTCGTGTCAGCGCTAGTCTTCTGGGTTGTGCCCGTCGTCGTCGGAGAGGGAGGCCGAGAGGAAGGGTGTAAGCCGAGAGGAACGGTGTGAGCCAGGATCTTCTTTGTTTCCTGCCAGTAAGGACGGATCAGAGAAGGAGAACGATGAGGTAAACAGACGGGAAAAGGGTGTGAGCTTAGAACAGGTGAACAGACGAGGTGAATGTACGGATCGAGGAAGAAGGGACGGGGAAGGATGAGGAGGAGGGGAGAATATTTAATTTTAAATAAATTAAGGACTGAATATGTAATTTATCTCGGTCCACGTCAGCTTTAACTTAAAAAAGTTGGGCGCCATGTGTCTTCCACGTGGTCTCAAAATGACGACGTTTCAGGCAGGTTTCGACGGACAGCTACTTTGGACCTGGCCGGAAAGTTGGAGGTCAACCACAGGGTACTAAAATACTAATTTGAAACCACATGGTACTCCAGGCGAAACGGGTGTAACTACAAAGTACTAAATTGAACTTATCTTAACTCTTTTTAGATGGTCTCAGACTTCTCCATTTCAATTAAATCCTAGACATTGTGCCATATCATATGTAGAGAATTTTTCCTTAAGACCGAAACTCCTGATGAAATTATTTATCATTGTTTTCGTCTTGATTATTGATTTTTCGGGCCTGGCACATCTCTTTAGGAGAGCGGATTTGGTCTTGAAAGGACAAATCTAACCAGGACCGTCCTCGACGATTTAATGGTTTGATTTAGTTATGATTCAATGGTTCACTTAATTATGATTCAATGGTCTACCTAGTTATGATTCAATGGTCCGTTTTTTCCCGTCCCGGATAAATCGGGGTCCGTCCCAGTTACCCAGTTACGATTCAATGGTTTACTCACTTACGATTCAATGGTTTACTCAGTTACGATTCAATGGTTGTGGGCTTTTTTTATTTTGTACTCCCGTATTTCTATATTTTTGTAAAATAGTTCCCGCATGTCTTTCAATAAAAATCCTCCAGCACCGTGCTGGATTTGGCCTCCAGAACCAAATCCGGTCCCTCTCTTTGGAGTCTTAGTACCAAACCCGACGTTTGAATTTTCAAGTCCAGTTCAAGGTTTTCCAATTCCGGCCAACATACGCTTGGAATTTCCATTTGCGACCCAAATTCACTTGGACTTTCCTTTTTCAATTGTCCGGTGGGCCTGACTTACTTGTTAACTAGGAATCGGGCTTCGGTTGCAGCCCGGGAACGGTTGACTTGACTGTGTTTAGAGGTATATATATATTTTTTATACGTAAAATATTATTATCTATCAAAAGGCTATGTTAATGTGTACAACTGCACTACACCTTTAGTGCGGTTAAGCACCACATGTTCTGTTTTTGGTTTATTATATATAGTGTTTTCAGTTGTTAATAAGATGGACCACTTATCACAACTTAAGATATTTTTGATAAATTATCACCCCAAAAAAATATTTTTTTGATAAAAAATGGTTATAGGACACCATAGTAAAAAAAAGATCGGTAACAAAACATATAATTTGATAGACAAACTTCGAACGGTTTAAATAACTTATATTTCCTACTGTTACGGCGCTTATTTTTCAGTTAACTCATTTTCCCAGGCCAACTACAGAATACTCGATGACAATGTCGCATATAATATATATTGATCTTTTTTTATGACGTTCACGACGTACTTCATTTTATTTCGGAAAACGTCACAGAGAAGCCAGCTTCACCCTTAGCCCTAGGGTGAGCTAGCTGGTCAACACGAAATCACCTTGCACACACACAGGTTAGTTGGTTGGTAAACAGCATCAGACCGTCCCTATGTGTAGTTGCCAATGGCCTTGGGGCCGCGTCCGTGTCAATCCCATTTGTATCAAGTCTCGTCGTTGGTCATCCTAAAAAATTGAATAAAAATTGGAATTCGGATGAATGCAATTCTAATTCGATAGTTTATAATTCGTATTATACTTCATCATTTAATTTATTAAATACTAATCGAATTCTGCAAATTATAATTCGATTCGTGGTTACCCTACGTTAACTCCTATATCTTACAACAGTAATAGACTGGATTATTTTGTACTTGGCTGAAACCAATCCACACCAAATTAACAATCAACTTTCTTATAGAATAAGTAGCCACCCAAAAGCAAACAAGTGCACAGAACCAAGAAAAAAAAAGTAAATCAAATCATGAGCAGCAGCATTTTCACAATATCTCCAAGAACCAGTTTCCAACCCAACCTCAAATCTCCATTTAGAGCTGGGCCCATTAAAGCCACGAACACCAGGAGTACTAGTTTCTACGAGCTTCTTGGGATCCCGGAGACCGAAACCGTGCCGGAGATGAAGCAAGCTTACAAGAAGCTAGCCCGGAAGTACCACCCGGACGTGTCGCCGCCGGACCGCGTGGAGGAGAACACGCAACGGTTCATCCAAGTGAAGGAGGCTTACCAGACTCTTTCCAACCCTAGGAGCCGAGCTCTGTACGACAGAGACCACCGGGTAATTGTTAAATTTCCGAATTAATAGTTTGATTTCTGATGTGGGTTTATTTTTAATGGCGTGGTTGTTTTTTTTTTCGAGCAGAGATGGGACGAGAGGGTGGCGCGGGAGAGGACATGGAGGTCGCAGCTAATGGAATTGCAGAGGAGGAACTTATACAGGGATTTTACGAGAGAGGACGTGACTTGGGGAACAAGAATCCGCCGGAGAAATGAGTCGCCGATTCGATTGTAGTTAATCATCTACTAGATCGCAACAAGTATATTTATCCTTGTACAAATATAAATGTTGATGCAATTCCACGGAGTTTTGTGCAACTCAAAAGGTCATGGCTTTACGTCCGCGAGATTTGAATTTTAGTATTGGGTTTTAATAATGAAAAAGATACAATTAAAATAATCATAGAGT
The DNA here is from genome assembly GCA_963995505.1 of Hypericum androsaemum. Lineage (NCBI taxonomy): Eukaryota > Viridiplantae > Streptophyta > Magnoliopsida > Malpighiales > Hypericaceae > Hypericum > Hypericum androsaemum. The sequence continues at coordinate 17,726,226 of OZ023185.1, forward strand.
CTGATTGGAGTAAATGCGTCTAAATTCATTCTAGAGGAGGAGGCCACAGCCCTATTCAAAGAAAATTAAAAAATGAATAGCCGCCGAATTCCACATCCCTATTACTGCAACTTGTAATCAACCTGAACCCGCCGGTGCGGAAAACTGTTTATTTTTTCTCGCAAACAGAAGAGAGACAGAGATGATTCCCGACATTAACTTTCCAATAAAAATAAAAATATGTAAGCGACCGACCAATTGCAATCCCACACCACGTTCCTGGTTCCCGACCGGTGGGCCATTATATGTTAACTATTAATAATAAAAGTTGTATCACCAAGAACTTCAGCGCACCGGCTTAATTAAAACTTACGGTTCGAGCCATGAAGACATATTCGTGCTAAAATTTGGTTTTTTTTTTTTGCAAACTAAAACCTAAATTAATCTATTTATTAAATATTTCGATAGAAAATTTTGAATTCGTAAATCTCTTTTCCTTCTTAATATAATCCTCAGATAAATAAAATCCAATAAACGGTCCATACTCCTAGCCCAATTCCAAAGTTAAGCCCAGCCCAATTTCCAGGGCCCGAAATATCTACTCAACGGTCTAGAAATCGCTCCCAACATGGCAACATCCCCCGGGAGCGGGAAAGACCCAATTTTATTCCAAACCGGGTGAGAAAGGAAACCGTTGCTTGAAAGGAATAGACGAGAGAAAGAAAGGAAAGCGAAAGAAACTAAAAGGATGGCTGCCAATTTCTGGACTTCATGTCACTTGTAAAGTTCCGAACTTTCTTTCTGGGTCTTTCCCCTTTTTATCTTAAACCTTAATTTGTTTGTTAATGTTTGTTGGTGGGGATTGAAGCAAGTCGCTTATGGACCAAAAAGACGTGGATGTGGTTCATCCGGTCGATAAAGAAAGGGGAATTACTCTTGAGGACTTCAAGCTCATCAAGATGAGGATGACTGATCGTATGTGCCCATTTTCGTTTTGTGCTATTGTTTATTGGATTTAACACCTGTGTTGGAAAATGGTGTTCCTAGATAAGAGATTCCATCCGGGTTTCGGCCGTTTTAGTTTGTTCTTGGACCTTGTGTGTATGATTAGCAAGCTCGAATCGGTTTCGCGATTCCGAATTCTTGCAGAATTGGGGCTGCTTGTCATTTCGTGCAATCTTGATCATTAGAATCGACGGGCTTGTTCACTTGCTAGTTGTGGTTTTCATCTTCCCTCCAGATATAACTCAGCTGGCCTATTATACTGACTTCCTCAGGCAAAGGTATGACCTTCGCTCTTCTCCTGCTTTAAACATTTTGGGTATAGCAATTAGTTTTTATTTGGTATGGGTGTCGAGGATTGCGCGCATTTGTCTCGGTGATAAAATTTGAGTGCATGAAATCGTTGTGGCTTGTCATTTCTGATGACTTTCTTGCACCCTTCTTTTGCCATTTGGTTAGCAATTGTTATTGTGTCTAATCTATTGGTTATATTCTATTCAGGGTTGTGGCTACTGCAGTTACGTACATGAGACGTTTTTATACCAGGTACTACAAGTAGAACTTACTATTTTGGGCCCTTGTTACAGAAAAGGATGAGAGTGTGAAAAGTTCTGATGGGATGGGCGTAAATTTGCTTCTTTTCTCAATGAGCAATGTGACAGTTAGTGAATGTACTGAAAATCTGGTCAGCAAATGTTACATTGGAATTAGCTGCAAATTCATATAAACTTCTTTCTTTGGGGAAGTCAGTTTTTTTGGGGGCCAAATTGTAGCATAATAGAATCAATTTCTTCTTCTGCAGAAGGCCTTTGTCAGATTTTGATCCGCGTCTTGTAGCTCCAACCTGCCTGTATCTGGCATCAAAAGCTGAAGAATGCGATGTGCCGGCCGATACTCTTGTACTTCACAACAGAAAAATATGTAATCACTTGATTGCTTATTTTCTTTTGAACTTGCAAACAATCTTTTACATTCATCTAACACAAGAAAATGCTTTTTATTTTCCGTTTCTTCCTTCCAGTTTCTTTTAAAGAAAATAGGCACTCAAGGTGTAGGTATGAAGTCGAAGACATATGGGAGATGGAGATGAAAATTTTGGAAGCACTAAATGATTGTTTGCTGGTATTTCATCCATATCATTCCCTGAGTCGGTAAGTACACAAAATATAAGCTGCAAAAGGCATCTATTTGTATGAACTTTATGCCATCCATTACTTTTATGTTCCCCTCCTTTGCAGGCTGTTACAGGATGCGGGCATGAATGATGTTGACATGATTCAATCGACTTGGTAAGTCTTTACTCTCCGGTCTAGAGCATGCTCTAAAGGTCAAATCCCTAATTTTTCACATTTTAGTTTTGCACGTGTTGGAGAGAATCCCACGTTGAAAGTGGCAAGTGTGGTAGACTAGTTTATAAGTGTGGAAAACCCACCTACTCATTGCCTTAAGGTTTTGGGTTGGATATGGAGATTCTAACATGGTATTAGACAATAGCTCTAACGAGACTCGTGGTCAGTTGTGCTCGACTCCTCTCTTGAAAGCACGAGACGCAGTGTCAAGCTCGTGCAAACTTTGAAGGGATAGTTGTAAGTATGAAAAATCTACCTACTCCTTCCTTGCCTTAAGGTTTTGGAAAATTCCTAGAGCATGCACCAATTAGCTGTCCTCTGCAAGCTGCTCCAAGTGCATTCATAAGGACTGCCGGATTCTTGTTATAGAATTTGAGGTTTACTGAAGATTCCAAGAAACAGAGTTTCGAGATAATAGTCCTAAATGCTGATTCTTATCCTGATGACAGCTGACTTTAAAAAAAAAATCATGTTGATAGCATAATCCCACAAACTATTTCCTGACCTTTTCCTTGAATCTAGAATTAGATGTCGATGCTTATTTCGATATATTCTTATGGCTTTTTAAGCTTGTGTATCTTCCTTTACCTTTTTTCTTTACTAGCTGATTGTTGTCTTGGAGCTAGTGGTATGTCTGCAATCGTAATTCATCAAGTGCTTGGAAGAGGCTTTTGTCCTTCCATTCCTTGAAATTGCAAGCTCGTGTCACTAAATAGCAGCCAAAGGTCTTTAGCAAAAAAAAAAAAGTAACCATAGGTCAAGCTACTTACATGGGAATGGCATATGGTACACTCTTACATCCCGATTTCGCTTCTTTAGTCTGCAACTCGAGAGAGAATGACTTCCCTACTGGTCTTTTTTGTTTGTCACACTACCTATATCTGCTTGGATTCTTTTCTGCTAAAACGGTTTATTTTACTTCTAAATTTTCTTGTTGATGTATGGCCATTTAACATCCGGAGACATGCAGGGGACTTGTGAACGATACCTACTTGATGGACCTCGCACTCGTGCATCCGCCCTACCTTATTGCCCTTGCTTGTATATTCCTTTCCTGTGTACAGAAAGAGAGAGACGCAACGGCTTGGTTTGGAGAGCTTAATGTTGACATGGATGTGGTAAGTTCTATTGGCTAGATCTTGCATAAGAGACATTATCGGAAGGATTTGTCCGCGTTTAGACAAGATTGCCACCTCTTATTTATCTGGCATTGATGTTCTGCAGTCTACCTGTATCTGATTTGTCAGGTTAAGAATATATCTTTGGAGATGTTGGACTTGTATGAAAACCGCAGATCGATGACAGAGACTAGGCTTGATGTCGCATTCGGCAAGCTCAGAAAACTAAAAAAATATCGAATCACGAAGAGCCATGTCACGATATCCCCATGAACCAGTTTCCAAGCCACCACGAAATCCAACCTCAAAGCTCGACTGTCCTCATTACAGGTACTAATAAACGGAGCTGCTCATTTTGGTTTAATTCGTGGCTTGTTTCGATCCGGGTTTTTGATGGTGTGATCTTAATGAAACATGGGTGGTGTTTTCTCCACGAGCAGAGATGGGATGAGAGAGATTGGCATGGGAGAGAGGACACGGTGGTCTCAGCTGATGAAGTTGCAGAGGAGGAGCCTGCCTTCTCAGGGAGTTCACAAGAGGAATTACGTGTATAGCAAGTATCAGGCAATTGTAAATTTGTAATGTGTTCCTGACAATGCAAGGCCATGACGATATCGGATCCACTTGATCCGCATCAAATAGGTTTCCCCTTTCAATTGTACAACTATTGTTAGATATTCCATAGCGGAGTATTGTGCAAATTAATTCATCCTATGTTCTTTTTCTGGTATTCAGACGAAATACTTTTAGACCCTTTTTAGAATTGACTCCCTAATGACATAATTTTCATTCGTAAAATTTGATCAAGATTTTTTTTTAAAATTAAAATTTTTTTACTAATTAAACCGACTTCCACCCTTAATTGATCTTATAATACCTTGTCTGTAATTGAAGTTTGCTAGTCAATAATTTCCAATGTTTTAAAAACTGCGGTCCGACCTGTCAGACTGCTACCCGGGACTAAATCCGGGCCATTTTTTGCATAAAACCTAATAAGTGGTCCGACCGGCCAAAATTTGGTCGGACCATCTGGTCAGGTACTTCCGGGTGACCTGGTTCGCCCGGATAAGAAAATTTTTTGTTTATTTTTTCCATTTTATCGGATTTAATTTAGAAACTAAACCTCAACTTCCACGCTCGGAGCATATACATCACTTTTGGATCACAACAAACATATTTTTTTAACAATTCTCGATAATATGTCAACTAAGTTAAACGAATTGGAATAATATGTCGAACAAAAAAACTTGCATAACCATCTTTTTGTACTTCTAGACTTGTTTAATTCATGTTTGAAGACTTTGTTTGGATAAATTGTATAACAAAGTTGTTCAATATGTGAACTTATTTAGTATGTTATCATTTTTAATGCTAAATTAAATTTATTAAACCTAATTTAATAATATTAATATAAAGTAAAAATTTTGGTCGGACTGACAGTCTGACCGGTCCGACCGGACGAACCAAAAAATTTGAAAATTCCGGGTCACCTTCCGGGTCGGTTTTAAAAACATTGATAATTTCTATATTTGCGCTGCAGCCATATTAATATACAGACACACAATTATGAAACAGAAGTCGAGAAATTGAGACCACCATACAATTATTGTAAGGAACTTAAATAACATAAATATGAATTGTTTAAGAAAATTAAATATTTCGAATCAAGTGCAAGTCTAGATTAATTAACACAAAAAAAGTCTTCCCGGTTTCCATACCCCCCACTATTTCGCACTTGAAAGTGAGCCCCAGCCCAGTCCCCAGATGGGCCGAAATATCTCCTCAACAGCCCAATGTCACCGGAAGAAGTCACATGTATGAGGGAAGGGAAGGGAAGGGAAGGGAAGGGAAGGGAAGCGAAGCTCATAGTAGTTTTTTAACTCCCAATCTCCTTAATTTCTTTTTTTTTTTGAAAGGATTTCTCCTTAATTTCTTAATCAAAAGGATGGCTGCCAATTTCTGGACTTCATCTCACTTGTAAAGTTCCTCCTAAGTTTCTTTCTGGGTTTTTTTTTTCTTTCAATTTTAATATTAAAACCCTTGTTGCTTTTCTGTTTAATGTGTTGTGTTTGTTTCTTGGTGGGTGGGGGGGATTGAAGCAAGGAGCTTATGGACCAGGTAGACGTGGATGTGGTCCACCCAGTGGACAAGGAAAAGGGAATTACTCTTGAAGACTTCAAGCTCATCAAGATGCACATGTCTAACTGTATTCACTATCTTCCCCTTCTCCCTCTGTTTTTTAGGGGTTTAATTCATGTGTTGACAGCTTGTTTAGCTATATTGGATAGGGAATCCATCTGGGTTTTTACCATTTTCTGTTTGTGCTCGAACCGGTTTAACGATTGCCAACTTCTATCCGTTCAGTCTTGATCGATTGAATCGTCGTGCTTGTTCACTTATTAGTTGTGGTTTTGATCTTCCCTCCAGATGTAATGAAGCTGGCTCAACTTATTAAAGTCAGGCAAAGGTGTGGGGACCTTTGCTCTTCTTGGCTTATGACAATTGCTTGATGTTTGATATGCTTGTCCTGGTTTGCGTGCACGAGTTCCTTGTCCCGGTAATGAATTTTATTGTGGTTCTGAATCCAGTCCTGTCCATCGACAAATTTATATACGTGCCTCAAGCCAACATGAAATAGTTGCGTCCTTATGCTTATTGTATTTGATTTCTGTTGACTTTCTTCTTGCACCCTTCTTTTCTCATTTTGCTAGCAATCGTTACGGTGTCTAACGTATTGGCTAATTTCAGGGTTGTGGCTACCGCAGTTACGTACATGAGACGTGTTTATACCAGGTACGACAATCTTTGGTGATGTTTTGGGTCATTAGTACATAATAAACAAGGGTGTGAAACTTCTGATGGGATGGGTATAACTTCGCTTCTTTTCCCAACGAACAATGTGAGAACTAATTAATGCATAGGATAACATTGCTGGGCCGCACAGGAAATCTGGTTACACATGTTACATTGAAATTAAGTTAACACAATTGCATATTAATTTCTTTCTAAGCCACAGACCTTTTTCCAGACCAAATTGGAGCCTAATAGAATCATTTTCTTCTTTTGCAGAAGGTCTTTGTCAGATTTTGATCCGCGGCTTGTAGGTCCAGCCTGCCTATATTTGGCATCAAAAGCTGAAGAAAGCACTGTGCAGGCCAGAGTTCTTGTGTTTTACAACAAAAAACTGTGTAATCACTTGATTTTCTAATTTCTTTTGAACTTAGAATACCTTTTATCATTCAGTTAGTGACAAAATGCTTATTATCTTCCGTTTCTTTCTTGCAGTTGGTGATGAAAAATATAGGCATGGAAGGTCTAGGTATGACATCAAAGACGTACTGGAGATGGAGATGAAAATTTTGGAAGCTCTAAACTATTATTTGGTGGTGTTCCATCCCTATCGTTCACTGACTCAGTAAGTTTACTTTCCAACAGCGACGCTAAATCTAAGCTCAAGTTGTTAGTTTCATATTTTTTCCTTGTTTATTGCTCTTTCTTGAAAGGAGGTAAATGATGTTAATAAAGTGAATTCAAGGCTAAGACGGTTCTCTTTAATTGTTGGTTATAAATAGGAATTCAAGGTATATGTCATGTCCATTTATTTTCTTTTTGTGCCTTCCCCCCTTTGCAGGCTGTTACAGGATGCGGGTATGAATGATGTTAACATGATTCAATTGACTTGGTAAGTCTTTACTCGTCGGTCTGGAGAATTGTGTGAATCTCAATTTCCTAACTTTTCACATCTTAATTTTGCATGCACCAACAAGTTTCTCTGCGAGTTGCTTGATAAGCATTCATAAGTTCTGCCGGATTTGGATTTTTTCCAAAAGGGTAAAAAAAAAATTATCAAAATACCCAATATATCAAAATGGGTAGTTTTTTCCCTTAAAAAGCAGAGGCAATCTGCTCGGCGTCCGCTACGTGGCGGCCGAGTGTGGGAAAGAGGAGGTCGGCTTCCATGTGTTAGGGAATTTTGAAGTTCTCTAAAACCACACAACCATGGATTGCTGGTTAGTTGTGATCACTCATGAATTTGCTGTCTTGAGGTAGTGGTATGTTGAATATTAATGGTATCCTCCTTTCTGGTCGCCAGTGTGGCTCCTTGTGATGTCAATCCTCGGAACTTCGGGTTACACAGATATGTGTGCAGCCATAATTCTAGTCACACTAAATAATGTAACCAACAGTCAAGCTACTTCCATGTTTGAATGGCAGATAGTGTACTCTATTATATCCCAATTTCCCTTCAAAAAATTTACCCTGCAACTCAAGAGAGAATGATTTTCCTGATGATTGAAATGCTTCGGTTACTTTTTTCGCTGTTGTGGAGCTTAGCCTTCTGCAGAGTTTACTGGTCTTTTTTGGAATATTCACTTGGACTCTTTTCTGCTATTATGGTTGATTTTACTTGCAAAGTTTCTTGTTGATGCATGGACATTTAACATCCGGAGACATGCAGGGGAATTGTGAATGACACCTACAAGATGGACCTCATACTCATGCATCCGCCAAACCTTATTGCCCTTGCTTGTATATACATTGCCAGTGTGTACAGAGAGAAAGATGCAACAGCATGGTTTGAAGAGCTACATGTTGATATGAACGCGGTAATTTTTCATTGCTGGTTCTTGCATTTTCCAGATGTCCTGCCATTGCTTTAATTTACTTTTTAACAAAGAGATTGAGGTAAGAGACATTATCGGAAGGATTTGTCCGTTGGTGGTAGAAACATCAGCTCTTTGTTTATATGAGATTTTGCACATTTAGTTATTGGCATTGATGTTCTGCAAACATCAACGTGGTTTGCCTCGTGATCGATCATTCCTGGCAATAACGATATCTGATTTGTCAGGTGAAGAATATATCGATGGAGATATTGGACTTCTATGAAAACAGCAGATTGATCACTGACGAGAGGCTTAACATTGCTTTCGACAAGCTTGCTTTGAAGCAATAGCGGATCAGCGGAGTTACTTCTCAGACCCCCTTGTACCAGTGCTAAATTGGAGTCACAGTGATCAACCTGGGTTGTGTGTTCCTGGTATTTAACCGGTCGGACTTCTCATCAGATGTAAGGTGCATATGCCAGCATTATGCCAATGTAAGTCTTGATTAGTTCGTTTCCGCTACGCTACGGCACATTAGTTCGAATCGGTTTCAGAATGTTCCATATGCAAGTAGGCCAATGCAAGTATCCTGCTAATGTACACCATAAACAACGGTTGGATCTGTTTGATTTGTCTTATGGTGAGAGCCCATTGAGCTCAAATGGACCTCATGGCCCACATTAACTGGGCTTTGTCGCCGCACAGTCCACCCCGAATAACGGAAATGTGTACGAATATTTGTTTGGTGGTATAAAACAAAGAATGCAAAGATGAAAGAATTCTTCCTACGGTAACAAAAAAAAATTAAATTTGCAGTTTTAATTTAAAATTTTGGATTAACGTTAAAAAAATAGAAGGGATAATCCCTCTTCAATTCCCGAATATAACTTCTACCCATTGGTTAGCTAATTGATCTTAATTCTCTAGATCTCATATAACAAAATAAATAAGATGCAATATTAAAGATTCTACATCTATTTGCAGGTGCCATTCTCTACCGAAATAGGTTGTTTTCTCCAAGGAGAAGAACCAAATCCAACGACCAATGCTTAAAAGTCGAGAAATAATAGGCGGAGGACGAAGGAAGGAAGGAGAGTCAGTAGAAGAGCCAATAAATTCCGATTTACTTATACAAATTTTGATTTCAATCTATGCAAATATAAAAAATATAATTAGAAAAATCATCGTTAAATAAAGACAGACAATACTTCTACATATCCCTAAAAAAAAGACAATACTTCTGCATACGAAAAAATAGTAAATGGAGAGATGTCCTTATCGGATCCAACGAAAAATCCAACTAGTGGGGATAATACGAACCAGCGAGAGAGAGAAATCCCGTGGCCTGACCAACCAATACCCCGAATTTCCCGAAACGCTAACGACCAATGAACCTCTAAAGTTAGATTCCAAACCAAAAGAGCCATAGGAAAGCGACCGCTGTCCTGTCGTACGAGTCCCGGCGACAAAAGGAAATAATAATACAAAGTCATATAACAACACTTCGATTCGATGAAGAAGGTAAACTAATTTAAAAATATAATTTTGTCACTTTTTAAAATCATACATTATTAAAATTGAATTAATTGATCTGATAAATATACTATTGAAAAAAGCCATTTCCTAACCTTTGTATAAATAGAAAATTTTTGTTTGAAAAAAAAAACAAAATTCACTAAAACTCAGAAATTTAATTCAACCCGCTTAAATTTTAAAGAAATCCAAAAAGGTGGTACTTTCTTAAAAAAGAACAAAGAACATTCAGGGGTTTATTTTCCAAAAGGGGGTTTACTTCCCTGACAATTCCCCGAATGGGGTTGTCAGGGGATGTTTTTCTTGTTTGGGGTCGAGCCGGAAACTGCTCAAGGGGGAGCGTTTTCGCTTCGCACGAAACCGCTGCTCGGGCAGCGTTTTCGAATGAAATCGATCCAGCTAGAGCGTTTTCAGTCAAGCCGAGCACAACAGAGATATTCTCGGCTCGGCTGGCCGAAAATCGCTCCAGCGCGAGCGTTTTTTTTTTCGAAAACTTTTTTTTCCAAAAACCGCTCCGCCAGGAGCGTTTTTTGTTTTTTACCAAAACATTTTTTTTGCCAAAAACTGCTCCGCCGGGAGCGTTTTCTTTTTTTTACCAAAAACTGACGGATTTCCAGCAATTCAATTCCAATTATCCCATTTAAACCAGAACTGGTCTTAACCATTATACATGTAAGTTTGCAATAAATCTCTTAAATTTTTGTTGTAATAAATCTCAGATTCCATTAATTTTCTAACTTTTACATGTATAGTATATATGGTATTATATGTTATTGGGCAATTAACATCTGTAATAACGAGTTCAGCTTGGCAAAACATTGACAACATACGATAAAAATTTTAAATTTATTTTGTTAATTATCTAAAAATTAGAAAATTAAAATTGAAGTGAACCGCCTCAATGGCTAAAAAAATAATAAAGCAACACAATATATTACAACAATCTCTAAGATGAGTGCATTTTTACCGAATTCAAGGAACAATAAAGCAATACATATAGAGATTATATTCTCAAGTTGATGAAGTTTCGCCATGTTTCTTGAACACTTTGACCACGTTCTCATTAGTACCCTTAAGCAATTTTTGGTCATCCCCAGTATCATCCACTTTGACCTAATAAAATAACACATTAGTAAGTCAATATTTTTTCAAACCATTTTATGGTATCATATGATAGTGATAAAATATCTTACATTTTTTAGAACCAACACACATCCAACAGCGACACTAACTGTGGAGTCACGTATGATACCAAAAAGACTACCAGAATATTATTATTTTTAATAAACATTACTTCCTCTTTATTTTTAATAAACAAGTTGTATAATGGTTAAAATCGGGTTCTGATTTAAATGAGACAATTAAATTGGTAAAAAAAGAAAACGCTCCCGGCGGAGCGGTTTTTGGCAAAAAAATATTTTGGTAAAAAACAAAAAAACGCTCCCGGCGGAGCGGTTTTTGGTAAAAAAAAAAACGCTCGCGCTGGAGCAATTTTCGGCCAGCCGAGCCGAGAATCTCCGTTGTGCTCGGCTTGACTGAAAATGCTACAGCTGGAGCGATTTCATTCGAAAATACTGACCGAGTAGCGGTTTCGTGCGAAGGGAAAACGCTTCCCGCTGAGCGATTGTCGGGGAAATAAACCCCCTTTTGGAAAATTATCTCATTCAGGGTGGTAGACTGATTGGGTCCCACTTTTCGATGAGGCAGGCAAACCTAAAGATCCACCCGTCCCCTGCGCAGATCAGCGGCTACAGTACGATTCCCTTTTCTTCCCCCCACCTACCGCCTCTTTAGTCTTTACTTAGCCACCCTCCTCCTCCTCCCTTTTTCTTCCTCCTCATAAATTTTCTTCCTCCTCATAAATTTTATTTTATTTGCGTGCTTCCATATTTCCTTTTCTTCTCTTCTTCCCTCATTTTTAGGGGCATTACACTTCTCTCTCTCTCTAACTTCACAGGGATATACATGAGCTAGGACGGCGTCGTTTCACATAATTTTCCTGGTTTCTTAACCTCCCCTCCTATTTTTGCAATTTTGGGTCCGTAAAGATTCGATCTTTATTGCCTAAAATCCATTATTTTTGCATTAGATTTGAACTCCCCTTCAATGGTTCCCTGATTCACCATCTGGGTTGTCGTCTGATCCAAAAAAAACTTGCAAATTGCTCTCCCTCTCTCTCTCTCTCGCTCGATTGGCAATGGGAGCGTTAGAGAACGGTAAGTTCCACCAATTGGAGGAGGTGGCAATTGAGGAAGAGCAAGAGAGCGTGCCCATCCAGGAAGCTGTCAAAGTTCTATTGCGTGGTCTGGGCGAGGACGTCAATCGAGAAGGCCTTAGGAAGACCCCTGTTCGTGTTGCCAAGGCACTTCGAGAAGCCACCTCGGGTACTTTCTGTTCTCTGTTCCTTTTGCCTGCAATGAACAAGCTTAGCTCAAGTATAGAACATTGGTAGGCCTAGATTTCCTGAGTTGCTCGAATTCTGTATCTCGAGTGAACTTGGTGGCCTAGCAATTCAAGCTTGTGTTAATTAGAACACAGTTGCTCAGATTTGATGATGTGTTATTACGTTACTTTCTGTTTGGTGGTTTGGAACTTGCTACTTATCGTGTCGGCTTCGACCCCGAATTGAAGCAGCTTCGACCGTTAAGCGACCGAAGAACAATAGTGTGCGATCTGCTTGCTTCATGCAAGGATAATCAATTTATTGGGCTACGGGGCGATACATATATTGGCTTTGTATTGCTTGGCATTATTGTGTAATGACCTGGATCTGCAGATGTCTTTCCATTAATAGATGCGGGTAAATTTGTTACCTTTGTCAGGATATCGAGAAAACGTGAAGGACATTGTTGGTGGCGCTTTATTTCCTGAAGCAGCATTTGGCCGTGTTCATGTCCAAGGTCTCAACCTCTTCTCATTCTGCGAGTCATGCTTGCTTCCTTTTCAGGTCAAATGCCATGTCAGTTATGTCCCAACCGATGGGACGGTTGTGGGGTTGAGCAAACTATCTCGAGTTTCTACGGTGTATGCAAAACGACTCCAGGATCCCCAACGTCTTGCTAATGAAATCTGCTCGGCTCTGTACCATGAAATTAAGTCGGCCGGTGTTGGTGTGGTTCTCCAATGCTCGCACATCCGGTTCCCTAGCTTGGAGTCGTTCTTGTCTGACTCAAGTAATCAAGGATGGGTAAAGGAAATTGTCCGTTCAGGTTCAGGGATTTTTGAAGAGGAGAAGGCTGATGTTTGGGTTGATTTTTCTAGGTGTCTGAAACTTGGAGGCATTAATGTTGACGCTTCTACAGTGAGGGACTTTACCAGGCATTCTTGGTGTCCATCACATTGCATCCCCACTGCTGGGGTTGCTTCAGAGATTGAACCACCAAAATCGGAGATGGTTGCAGCCGTGGTGTCAATACTTGGGTCTTTGGGTGAAGACCCATCGAGGAAAGCGCTCATGGACACTCCGAGTCGCTTCGTTAGGTGGCTGATGAACTTCCAAAATCTAAACTTGGACATGAAGCTCAATGGCTTTGTTTGCGGCAGAGCAGATTCATTCAAATGCAATGGAGAAGTAGGCAGCCATAACGATCAAGTTAAGGAACAAATACACTGCGAACAGAACCTGGCTCTGTGGTCTCAATGCGAGCACCATTTGCTTCCCTTTTACGGAAAAGTGCATATAGGTTACTTCTGTCCCGAAGGGTTCCCCCCGATCGGAAAATCTCTGTTGCAGTCTATTGTGCACTTCTATGGTTTCAAGCTCCAAGTACAGGAAAGACTTACCACGCAGATTGCCAACACAATTTCATCGATAGTGGGCGGTGATGTGATTGTACTTGTGGAAGCAGAACACATGTGTATGATATGCAGAGGAGTTAATCAGATTGGAAGCAAAACAATTACAGATGTTCGCCTCGGTCGGTTCCAAACTGATAAACAGGCACAAGATGCAGTTTGGGATGACATTCTGAGTTCTAGGGCTTCTGGGGTGTCATGACCTAGTCCCAGGCATCATTTGCTTGCTCTTTATTCCATGCCCTGTCGTGCTGACGGTATTACTGATCAGGACAGCCGGACGATCTCTTGGAAAGGCGATTGCTTCTCGACGGATTCAATCGATGTTCTGCAGAGGGTCCAAATGAAGACTCACAAGTTCTGTTTGCAAGTTTTGTCTTTCCTTATGATCTGTTCAACAGGCTCGGAAAATTCTTCAGAACCTGTTGGGTTTTTCCCCTTAGAAGAAAGATGTATTTTAGATGATAGGCGAAGTCATAAAGGTTACGCCTCATTCATTATTGGATTGAGATACCTTAACCATTGTCTCTGGTATACTTTTTCCTGATCACTGAGAATGAATTACCTTGAATTGAAAGGAATCAGACGGTTTCATGCAATAATAACGTGAAGTAGTTGGATGCTTCAGGAGTTGTTTCCCGCGAACGCAGAAAGTTCGCGGAATCTTTGAAAGGTAACAAAGATCGAAGTGTTGTACTTCCTTTAATAAGCACTAGTAAAGATGCGCGCGTGATGCGAGTGCTGTTCTGTAGCAAAATCTGCAAAATATGTCATTTATTAAATTTTTTAAATCTGTACATGAATAAGATACTATATTACACATTTAATTACACTATATTCTTTTTTTATTTACCTAAAACGCCATAAGAACTTCTTTGTACACAACATCCTCGTCATCTATCGGTCAGTCAATTCCACCGTCAAGCAACGTCGGCGTCTTAGGCGTGGGCTTCAACCCATCGTTCATCGCAATGATTGTCGTTGTGGTGGCGGCCTTACTAATGGTCACCTGCTCCCGCCACCTCATCCATCGGGTCCGCCGGTGGTGGCACCAACGTCGACGTCGCAGGTTCTACCTGTCGTCCTACTCTAACCTGGACTCGCCTCCCCTCCTATTAGACTATTCCTTCCCCGACAAAGCTGCTGGCTTCCACGTGTACTCCCGATACGGGCTCGATGACTCCGTCATCAAGACGATCTCTCTGCCCCACTACAATCCGCAGTTGAACGACGTCCTTCTGCGAGACTATGCCGTGTACTTGCTGGAGTTCGAAAAGAACGACGATGTGGGGACTCTCTCGGCTTGCTCCCACCCCTTACACGTGGACTATATCGACATCTGGCTCCGAAAACATGCCAACTGTCCCTCTGCCGCGTTGGAATATTCCTCCCCCTTCATCCCCGTCATGTCCGCTAGGATACACTCATCTCTTGAGCCGTTCTCGTTTCTCTCCTCGACCAGGCCAACAGCATAACGATTTAACTGAAAGGGTAGTTTTGACACTTCCACGGTGTGACACCAAACTACGTAAAAAGAAAATTTCTTTTATTATAATAAGATGGAGAGTAATCGAGAGTATTGTTGTCCATGCTAGGTTATTCTTCCTGACGCCAATTTGCAAGTTTTATGTACTCAGTGGTAACTGCACATTATATAAATTGGTTAATGATTTTAAGGAAAAAAACCAATGAATAATTGCTCTATCTTCATTCGAAGTTTTGAATTCGAATCATAAAAATATTATTGTTTTAAAAATGGGTGAAATGTAATAGTTTTAAAAAATGTCCCAAAGATCGATTCTACATTTTTTCCGTCCTTCGTATCGACCGGTCCGACAGATCAAACCTCCAATTGAACCGGAGATTTTGTAATAAAAATATTTATTTATATTTAGTATTAATACTTCGTCCTTGTCCGATTCTCTGTTGCTTTTTGATTTTTTCTACATATCCCAAACCCATTAATACTTCTCCTAATTAATTTCCATAGAATCACAATTTCTCTTTCCAAGTTCTAAGGAATATCTGCACTAAACAAAATTTATCTTTTCAAAATTTTTTAAAGCATCCCCAAAACAGAAGTTCATGTCCATTTTCTCCCCTCCTCTTCCCCTCTCACGTTCTCTCCTCCTCTAGCATCTTACTTCATCAACCACCCAAACCCTAGCCTTGATCAAGGAACTAATTAATCACCCTCCCTCCGAGCTCGTCACTTTCTCCTAATCCACCTTCTCTTTCTTTGGGTTTCCAATTATTGGATTAATTACTGGGAGAAATCAAGCAAGGGATTGGAAATGGCTCTTCCCACTCCGATTTGGATGCTGCGATTCCTCGGGCATGAAGACGACGTCGTCGAGAGTCGTGGTTCTTGCTCTCCTCCAGCCGCCTCCAGAAGCGACGTCGTCGGGTGTTTCACGCCGTCGTCTGGAGTTTCTCAGGTCGACCGGTGGAAGTCCGGCGAGGGAAGGTCCCGGGTCGGCCGAGGAACGCGTAAGGTCTCCCTCCTGCTTGTCGTTTGTCGCCGATAAATCGTCGACCTCGTCGTCTCCACTCCTCGATGAATCACAGCTTTTTAATTTCGTGAGGGGGGAGATTTTTTGTTTGGTGGAGGGTAGTATAGACATTTCCGTGTGACAGACCAAAAAGGGAGGTTTATATTATTATAGTAAGATAAGATGTCTACGGTTGCTACTGTGGATACTGTCGGGGAGGATATCAATGTCAATAAGCATCAGTGCCACTTTAATAACAACAAAAGAGAAGTCGATCCATATATTATCCACAAGATAGATAGATAGCGAAACCGAGCCCGAGCCCGAGACCGAGGCTCGGCTTCAGAACGTATGCCTTACATTTTGAGGATTAGCTAACCTATCTATATACAAAAGCTCCAACAGTTGAGCAGCAACGAGTGCATCAAACCAGATGAAGCCTACTCTAACCACAAGTGTCTGATGGTGTGCCAGTCAACGTGAACATCGGCTTTTCGCCTGTGGGTATCACTCCGGGCATGTTTCCCGTAGACCAACAAAATCGCAATGCCAAGGATTATCAAGAGACTGATGCATGACAATTTCCACATTCTAGGAACCTGCAAGCCGTTGGTTTCAGTTAACGATACTTTCTAAGGCCACAAAATAAACAAACGCAAAATCTATTATACGCGCTGTTAAGAAAAAGAGTAAATCAGACGCAGAGTTTGCATTAGGGGCAACCTTTAAAATTTGGCGATCCTTGTGATGAAGATGCTTATCAGCATGCTCTAGTGAGTAAATTATCATCTCGGCTATGGATAACTCGGTGGCCGGATCACAGCTTTCTACAACCACATATGGGATATGATAAGTATCTCAAATGCTAAGTTAGAGTCGTGACTACAAAGGATAAGGCCAATGAAGAGTCTGTAAGCCAATGGAGTATACTGATGGAACCACCTGGAATATCAAAAATGTGTTTCGTTGGCGAGATACCTAGCAGCTCTCCCAACTGGATGCGTACATGAGCACGCTCGGCAAGTGAAAGTAGATCCCCGTGTGTGACAATGACAACAGGTTTATCATCTGCAACGATTAACTTTCAGAGACTGAAACATGAAAAAGATCAGCAATTAACATGCGTCCTCACCTTTAAACGACAAGTATGGGCAATTGTAAGTTGTGGTAATCATCTGCAAGTACTTTGTTCCATCGCTGTCACCGCTGTTCAGGGATCTGAGAACTGTAAGCCCATCGACGACAAATATTACAAAATTAACCATCCTGATGAGTTTGTTCTGACAACCATCTTGGCGAGCTCTGCACTTTATTCTACTACGCAATGTCGAGTTATCGGAGGGCCTGAAATCAGCAATGAGTTCAGTTAATATGGATCGAAGTACATGCTATACCACTTTTAGTTCTAACCTGAAAACAAGTTCCCCAGAGCGAACGCCCTTCGTGATCCATTGCTTCACCATTTCAATATTATCAGATGGGTCATCGGACAAAGGGCGAGTATCATAAAGACAGAACGAAGATGAGCCTCTTGGGATCATATACTCCTGGAGGAAGTAGGTTCCATATTCATCGGACTGATTATCTGTAGTAACATATATAACATAAGCAAAACGAAATAAATATACTACAAAAATGACCCATATCCATAAAGTTGAATATTCTTCCAAAGATATGGGAACTTGACACCCAGATGCTCAGATCCAATTTCCCTTCGGGAAAAAAATGCAAGGTTAGAATGAACTTAGTAACACATACAAGATACTTGGGCTCTTTCGGATGAAAAACTTTCATCATCGAAAACCTTTGTAATCCTATTAACAAGACTGCTTTTTCCAGAGCCATGTGGGCCAATCAGCAAAAGCGTTGTTGTCCTTGGAACATCATAGTCGCTCGAGTTCATGCCCGCAAACTTCTCCATCCACCGTCCAGGCGTGTAACTGTCCGAAAAAAAGAGCAAAACAACCAATCATTTGATGACATAATCCTGTATATCTTTGAGCCACACCGCGTAGTCTGGAGAGCTGATCTTAACATGCAGCATCAGAAAAAATCATCAAGCTATTGTCCCATGACAACAACTCTGCATCGTGGTAGAAGCAAACTCACAGTATTCCCGCATACCTAGAATAGAACTAGAACAATCATAGGCAGAGGTGTCTACAGACATGGCAAGTACCTCAGTACTTTGGTCTTTGCCTCTTTCAAGCTCGCACTTCTGGCATGCAGCTGATCATAACTCCTCAGGACCTCTCTGTAGGCATTACATCTGATTCTCCTTTTCACTTCAATTTCAGACAAACATGTAGAGAATTTCTGGACCACTTCCTCGTAACCTTCGTCAGAAAGCGCACTTTCATCAGTCACCGTGCCATCCTTAATGCTCCCCCCAGTGTGATCCCTGACCACCCATAAGCGTAAAAATCCGGCATTGATTAAGATAAACATGACACCAGATTAGTTAGGAAAGAAAGCAATCCATCCGAAACAGCTACTCTTCCAAAGTAATTGTCAAATTCGAACGGTGTAAATGCTTTCACCTACCTCGTTTTAGTTCTATGTATCAATTAATTAAATCAAAAAATCTATGTATCAATTAAGACACTCATAAATGATCAACCGGGACATGCAACTTCTATTTCCCTTTTTTTTTTCCCGCATGCCATAAACAAATTTTAAAATGAACTAAAATTGCAGTAACCAAGAGAGAAAAAAAATAACAAAAAAGGAGAATCAAACAGTTCCATTCTTAAAAGGGTAAAATTTCAACTGCAACAGACAAGAGAAGACTTGAAAGCTCATACTTTGGAACACAAGGAAGGTCCGGAGAAACTGGGTCCACTTCCAGTCGTTCCTCCCCTGCATCCAAAAACACAGTAAAGGAAACAACTTTAGCATCCACAAGCCATATTCTAAGGACCCAGAAACCCAAATAAGACAAAATCGACAGAAACGGAGACAAGGGAAGATCGAGGAACCAGGGATGAGACAAGGGAGGAGAGTGACGCTATCACCACCCATGTTCAGGTATTAGAGAGAGAGAGAGAGAGATTCTTTTTTTTTTTGGAGAATTGAGAGAGAGATTCTTTAAGGAGTGGACTTTGGTGCTTAATTGCAAAAGTTTCTAGTTTTGCTTCCGAGTTAAGAGTCCACGTGAAGGAGCTACCCTACAAGATGTCAGTTTAGGAATTTTGACAAATTTTCAGAATTTGATAACTACAACAAGTTCGCAACAAGAAGGAAGGTTGATGGAGACGGCGCCAAGTTGGCCTTCTCAAAAAAAAAATCCCAGGGATGCCGCCACCTGGACTATATGTTTTAATTATCAACTTGGCATTTATCTTCTCTTTTCTTTTTCCGGTTTGGCACTAGCATGGAATTTGAACTTTGATCCTAAATTTTTATTTTATCATTTATGTCTCAAGGGCCCCAATAGTTACGAGTGAGCGTGAAACCCGCCAAACCGCAAAATCGATCGACCACGAAATTCACCGACTGACAAAATTCAAACTTCACACTAAAACGGTGTCGTGGTGCGGTTTGAAACCGACACCGAAATGGTATGGAGTGGTTTCGGTGTTGGTCTCAAACCACACCGACTGCCCGCAAAATTGCATATATTAAAACGACGTTGTTTTAGTATATGTCTACTATGTGCAAAAACGAAGTTGTTTTAGTATATGTCTACTATGTGCAAAAACGATGTCGTTTTGTTTTAGTATATAAGTCTTTTTTTTCCCAGAAATTTCACCCCACAACTCTCCTACTCTGATTCTTTTGTGAACTGATGGGCTTGTGAACTTGTAGGAATTGGGCTTCATTTTTTTACCAAAAAGTTAAAAGAAAATAAGTTTTTTCAAATTTGGGCCTATTAAATGGGCCTTGCGAATTGGGCCCAATTTACAGTAGTTCCAAATATTCATAAGCTTAGGCCCCACAAAATATTTCATTATTTGTGACATTTACAAGTAAAATGGTAAACGGTCGCCGTCGTGGGCTACGCATCTTCTCTTACCGACTTCTGTAACTTTGTCCTGAAATTAACTACATATCTTATTTTTGCGGTAATGTAACGTGATTGGCCTAGTGTCCCTTCTGATTTATTTTCATGTAAATTATGATCCCATGCAAAATTATGATAAGATTTAGTTCGATCCTAAAAATGCATTATCGGTAAGAAGTTTTTTTTTTTCATGTCTCACTCAACTCGAATTAATAGACGAGAACAGCTAGCCAATCAGCTACTCTGTTTCCTCCCGTATGGGATAATCAGCAAACAGCATTTCAAGGATAGAGGAAGAAGTTTACCTCATTTCTCTCTTCATTTTCTAGTTCATATATATTATTTCTATAGTCCCTGAGAATACAAATCAAAATTGTGTGATAAGCCACAAGAACCTATCTCTCATCTCTCTCCCCCTCTCTTTTCTCTCATCTGCCTATATGCTTCAACTCTACACTGGCATGTGATCAACACTAACCACTATCAACATTTCCATCTCAACACAACCAAGTCAACATCTCAGTCCCACTCTCTCACTCACCATTGTTAACCAATATCAGGTCAACCACTTTATCTCCTCAAAGATGCAGTGGAAAGGTCAAGGAAACCCGCTTCGAAGACAAGACCGAAAATGGCAGTGCTTCGCGTGTCTTGAACAATTCATCGGGCCAAGCTTGGAGGGCGGCAGCAAAAAACTAACAGCATCTATCCTCCGATGCCCGAGAACACCGTAAAGGACTCCAGCACAGTATGGAAAAGTCGTCCCCTTTAGAAACCGTCAGTATGGAATGACGTAGGGGAGAGCTGAAATGTCGGCAGATTCTATCCTCACTGCTTCTGACCAAACCTGCAGTGTTCCATCAGCAGCAGGAGAACCCTCTTTGAGTTTCTTCGATGCCCGTGGCTCGCTACCTAGAAGCCATTCCTGGTCAAGGGAATCAGGGAGATCCTCCACCATAGGTACACAGAGTACCTGACTTAGATACTTGGTGTCCAGATGAGGTGGTTTTACTTTTACAGATGCTTCACCATTCTCATTCCTTGTTGTATGGTTCGTAGCAGGCTTTCCCAAGGTTTGGGTTGCCGCAGGCTTGGCCGGGGTTTCCTTGTGCTGTTGGGGTAGAATGAAACCGTTAATCTTGATATCCTTCCCCACAACTACATGATTGTTAGTTGCTCCCTGTACCCCTAACTCAGTAGCAGTTTGGATCAGCTCCGGTTTCCTCTCAGTTCCATTGACCGGCTGATGAAGGGAGAGATGTTTGGCAGATTTGTTGGACCGATTATCATCTGTGAAGAAGCTCAAAAGAATAAGCTTAAGACTAAACAGTGTTAGCAAAGAAAATCTCAAACAGACTTCTAATCAATTCGTGGCCCAAAGCAATGCCTTTCGCTAAAATCAGTGATTCGCCTATATCTCAACGGAAATCTAATACCGGACTACACCCAGCAAGTGCACCAATCCGTGGTCAATCAAACAACCACGAATAATCACAGAAATAGAGACGCTGCAGTGAGGTATTGCACAATGCAGGAAAGGACTCACCAAGCAGATACCCGTTCCTCTCAGGCTCCTTGCGTTTGCCAAGAGTGCCATCATAGAGAAGGCCAGGGTTGCTTAATTTTGGGGGATCGGAAAGCTTTGTGTTCCGGAAGTCGAGCGACTCCTTGGCATTTTCTTTTAGCTTAGGGTCACTTCCTTTTGATTTCGTATGCTCGTTATTCGATTCTTTATTCTCTTTCACCTTCTCCTCCGTCTTCTTTTCCTTATCACCATCTTTGTCCTTCGATTTTTTATCCTTCAGTTTATCTCGGTCTTTATGTTTATGTTTGTCACCCTTACCATCTCTCTCTTTGTGCTTGCTCTTCTCTTTCCCTTCCACATGCTTATCGGCATTCTCCTTCGGCAATGGTTTTGTAATCGCTTCACCTTTCTGTTTGCCTTCCACATGCATTTCAACATGCTCCTTCGCCAGTGGTTTTGTAATATGCTCGCCTCTTTCTTGATCCAATCGAGACGGGATTTGACCAGATGGTTTCTCGGCACCTCTTGAGCCAACAGTATTTTCTTGTCCATTTGCTTTCTGATGATCTTCTTTTCTGTCCTTGACTTTCTCCTTTTCGGGCTTTCTATTGACAATTGTCTCCGCAGCCATGCCCGGCAGCTTGACCTTTCTTTCATCTGAAGCAATTTTTTCAACCGTTTGACTTCCCGAGGCTCCATCAGAACCCCTGAATTTTCTGGCCAACTCCACCCTCCTGTCATCTGCAGCAGCAACACTCTCAACCATTTGGTTTCCTGAAGCTCCATTTTCGTCCCTGATTCTTTTGGCCAACTCCTGCACATGTTTAGAATCTTTAAGGTCACCAGTTTTGAAGCTGTTGAATTCCAACTTCTCTCCGTCATGAGATCCTGTCCGTGGTTCACTTTTCTTTGCATCTGAACTCTGGTTCTTCTCTTTTTCCTTTTCTTTATGTTTTTCTTTCCGGTCTTTCTTGTCCTTGTGCTTCTCTTTATTTTTGCCATTTTCCTTCTTCTCTTTGCCCTCTCTCTTTTCTTTGTCCTTTTTTTCCTTTTTGTGCCTTTTCTCCTTCTGCTTCTCCTGCAAAACAACGCCCTGTTCAGAGATAAACGAGATCAGGTGGTAACACATCTCATGCGAGTTCCCTAAAATAACCAAGACGTAGCCTCATAACTTGAGAGTTTCTGATGCATTGCATCCGAGAAGAGGAACAAATGGAGAAACATAACCATGATGATAATTAAAGTAGCTAAATGAAAAGAAAGAGGAAAGATTGGAACATGTAAAAACAGAAACCAAAGATTTAGCTGGAAAAGGAACGCTCGCACCACAGTACCATCTCTTAAAAGTTTATGCATCTTCTATGATTCTTGTTGATATAAACGCGAGAAAATGACATGTATACTCTTATCTTTTTGCACCCCAATCTTCTTATACGAAGGGAAAGTTGCATTATGGGGTGAGGTTAGTATGGGGCGACTGGAATCTACTTGAATCCTAATTGTCTTCTCATACATAATGTCCTTACAGTGGCAAGTAGCTCAGATACAACCGTGAATCCTTCAAAATGATACAACTAAATGCTTATGTAAACAGCTAAGAGATACTCTCCACAATTCCATGAAAACACAAGTCTTCTGCACCTCCAAAAGTTTCCAAGTACAATCTAACATTCTTATTCCCTTCTGCTCAAAATTGAGAAAGCCACAACTGAAAGCGCATCCAAAGTGCTTCTCGGAGCTGAGGTAAGCCCTTCAATCTGAGCTACTAACTGTGCTTTAGCAGAACACAGGCACATTCACTTTAAAGAAACATGCAAATCTCAAGTTAAGAACGGACTAAGAAGTTTAAATGTCATTGTTGCCCCAGCCCCAGGATAACAAAAATGTGGAATGTTGCTCATTGACCCAGTGGATGAAGGTCAGCCATACAGCCAAAAAAGGAAATCCTACATCCACGGATGAAGAAAGGAAGTTCCTCAAAGTTTGATCTATTTCCAACCTCAAATGGCAAGTCTCATTCGATCTCAGGGCCAAGTTTTCTGGACTACAAGGAAAAGGAACTCCATATTTTCCCGGAAAAAAAGAGAAGTTTCACAACAAAGTTGCATGTGATGCTTGATTAATAATCAGTCATTATTCTGCCTAAAGGCAATAAATAGAGGAGTTTTTCGGACTTCCACTAACACGATCAACTCAGTTTTCTACCTTTGTATCCAAAGAGTCTTAAGAATTTTCATCAAATAGTACACATTCAAGTAGCCTATAGCTTTGCAAATGACATGAAACAATTAATGGATTTAGAGGTCCCAGTCAGCCAAATTTCATGCAAACTATACTGATCTCTAGCATGGTTCACTTCAATGAACATAACCAATTTCTTCGACGTTCAAACCAATGTCAAGTAGCACATCTGACACTAATATAACAATTTAACTCCAGCCATCCACAATTACCAGAAGAGTGACCATACCTGATACACAAATCCTCTAGAAATAACACTGTTTTCCCATCTCCATGAAGACCTTATTCACTAACACCAAACAGGGGAGGATACGTCCCACTTTATAACCACCAGACAGAATATTGCAAACTAGGATTTACCATCATCAACAATGGAATTATTGTGTACATTGAGAAGCTAGAAGCAAAGTCAAAAATCTAAAATATCTAGCAATTACCTGTCCTTATTTTCAAGCACAAAGGGTGTAAGATTTATGCAACATATAGATCTATAAATTCCCTGAGAAAAATGTATTCTGGTCCTGACTTCCCAAATCTAGACTTGCCAGGAAAAACGTTGCTCTACCTTTTACCGAAACATATGAATTACTTGAGCATCAACTTTTATGGAAAGTTCCTCTCTTTCAAGTTCAGACACCTCAAATTGGAGTTTGATATTTGAGCTAACTTCTAAGGTTTTATCGCAAATAAATCAAGATAAGTTAAAATAATTACCGCAGTAGCAAAATATTAACATAAGTCAATCTAAGAGTGACATGTGATGAAAAGAGTCAATGTATCAACCTTTTCTAGCAAGTCCGTATCATCAATGCTAGCCTTCTTTTCATATCCAGGGGGCGGAAATGGAAAGCAACGAGACATTGCACGCGGTACAGGAAACAGCAAAGTGGTATCTTTCCACCGAGCAAGAGCCTTCCCTTAATGCCTTGCACTGTTGTTCCAAAACAGGAACAGACCACAAACTATGCACTTGTCCATACACCATGTCCCCTCGGTCATTTCCAGCCCGAAAGTCACTCCATAACCTTCTGAAACCGACCTCTCAGCTTCAAAGCTTCAGTTATTTCTCCCCTACTAGATGATCTATGATGGTAGCACAATTGCCAGCTAGGAACAAACTTGAAGCCAAGGTTCCAGCAAAACCAAAATCCAAATTTCCTCGGCGATAGACAATGGAGTAACGCCCCAAGACTGCCGAGCGAATCCTAATCCCAATGAAGCCAAGTCCACTTAATCCAACCGGATCACACCTGCTGGCAATCAAAAGCCAGTATCATGAGCTTCCTTTATTCGTACGAATCAATAACTTCAACAGAACCTCAATAAGCAAAGTACCTATCCAGAGATACTGATCCCAAAACCTCCACCAAGTAACCCAAAGGGGATACTAAGAGACCCAATCCCTTAGTTCATGATTACCTTGGAATTCTGATCACAACCCTAAACTTCATTAAAACCCTACAGTTAGGGTGGATCCCAAGTGACGATCAGATCAAACCCCAGCACAGGAACCAAGCAGAAACTTGTGTCAACTGAAAAACCCACTTAGAAAGATCAAAACTTGAGAGGAAACAGCAAATACCCAATACCAAATTCCCCCAAAAAGGGCAGATTCTGAAGAGAGAAAAGGGATATATAACTTGAGGAGCTTCCCAATGAACAGAGCTCAAAAAAATGGGGGAAAACAGTTAAATAGGAATCAAGGGTCCTTGAAAGTGTTGGTCTTTAACACAAATTTAAGCAATGTGTTGGGTTTATTTGTAAGATCTTAGGAAATAACTAGGGGGAACAAAGAAAGAAAGAAGCTTTATTAAATATCTATCTAATTTTAATTCCCTCCCTGAACCTGAAACCAGTCTCCAATAATCAATCAACAAAGGGTACAACTTCCTAAACAGTGTTTAGTGTTCGGATCTTATCATCAAAGCCTCAAATTGTGGAGATGTTGGGGTTTTATGTGAGGAGGAAGGAAGACAGGAAAAGGTGGGCTATTCTCTCTCTCTCTCTCTATCTCTGTTGTGTGTTTTTTGAGGTTGATCACTCCTCCAAAGGGAAAATCTTTTAATCTCCCTTTAAAGGGTAGCGGAGGGGAAAAAAATATAGAGAGTGATAGGCAAAGGGTATTTATAAGAGGATGGATAGACAGGGAGAGAGCAAACGTGTGTCGAAGAGAAGAATCCAGACATGGAAAATGCAAATGCAAGTGGATGTCATGATAGGGCAAAACGGCTCTGTGTTTATGCTTGTTTTCAATCCTACCCTTCTCTTTGTTACTTTGTTTTTTATTCGGTGACGGCTATTAGAGACCGATGATATTTTTTGCATTCGTAAATTTTGAATCTAAGATTTTTTTAAGTGAATATAAGTATCTTATTCTTATTCGGAAGTGACTAATTAAGAATTAGGTATTATAATCATTGGTTTTTTTCTCGAAATTATTTTGAATATTGGTACTCCTAGACTGGTTATTTAATATTTCAGTCAGATATGATTATGAATAGCGGAAATATTTTTCTAACTAAATTCATACATTTTCAAAGCTCCAAATTTATTTTTGTTAACTAGAAAGGATGTTGTTAGTTATTATTGTCTTTTATGTGAGAGCAATAGTTATTGTCCTTACCTTCCCTTTATTTATGGCTCTTCTCCTTTTCCATGTTCCCTTATGCTATGTTTAATTGCTATGGTTGGTATGAGCTCACCATTTTAGCTTTTGCCTTTTAATTGTACTTTTTCTTACGATCTTTTTGTGGCGTGTTTTTATTTTTTTCATATTATCTTTCCGGACACTCATTTCAAATTTCAGTAATCCAGTTTCGAGTCATGTACAATATTAAAAAGGTGATAAAAAATTTTAACAACTATTTAACACTAATATATTAGAAGGCTTGAATCTAGAACTCTTATTTAAGTTAGACCAATTGATTTAAGTACTCTTTAGTGTGTTTTAGTTTTTTTTTACTCTATAACTAGAAACCAACATTGGTTACTCTAATGTAATGACCACTCAAGTTAATTGAAGAGTGACCAAGACCATCTCTTGGAAGAGAGAGAGAGAGTGAGAGTTTAAAAGCATTTTACTTTCATTTATTTGTACTAAAAAAAATTGGAATCAATTGATCCATCTTCAAGAAAATAATAGCTAATTCGTTACCAAAGATTTTAAAAAATTACGGGTTTTCTAACTGTGCATAACTAAAATCTGAGTCTCCTCGGATAATCTAATTTATAGATCAAACAATAATAAAATAAAAGTTACTGTTTGATTTTACAAATTCAATAATAAAATTATTTTTCTTGGTAAGCATTTTATTAATTGGTAAATTTTTGTAGCTTAATTAAAAATTCACGAGTTTCACTAACAAACTGAACACTTAGATAAATTAGGGAGAGTGTTGTCCTAGTTTAAATAAGAAATCTCGAGTTTAAACTATTAAAAATATAACAATAGTTACATTAGAAGGCTCGAATCTATAACTCTTATTTAAGTTAGAACAAGTTGATCTAAGTACTCTTTCGTGTGTTTTAGTTTTTTTTTTACTCTATTACTAGAAACCAACAATGGTTACTCTAATGTAATGACCACTCATGTTAATTGAAGAGTGACCAAGACCATCTCTTTAAGAGAGAGAGAGAGAGAGTTTAAAAGCATTTTACTTTCATTTATTTGTACTTAAAAAAATTGGAATCAATTGATCCATCTTCAATAAAATAATAGTTAATTCGTTACCAGAGATTAAAAAAACTGCGGGTTTTCTAACTGTGCGTAACTAAAATCTGAATCTCCTCGGATAATCTGATTTATAGATCAAACAATAATAAAATAAAAGTTACTGTGCTTAATAACAAAATGCATTTTATTCGTCAATTTTAGCTATTCAAGCTTCGGACTTGGAAATATCTTTTTCCAGAATTTTATTCGAAATTCAACATTGTGTCTTGGGATTTTCTTAACGATTAAACATGTTTTTGGACGAATTTTTTTTAGGATGCAAGTTATTAGGGTTTCCAAGGAGCTGAGTTTCCGCTTTCCTTGACTGAGGTCAAAGAAGTTATTTGGTCTCCAATGCTGGACAAGACAAGAAAAAAGTTATTGATTAAGTTTTTTAAGGATGTGGCTTTAAATACGGGAATCTACAAGAAAAAAGTTACACATCTTGCTATAAGTAGCCTACAACTCATTATTACACAATACCGGGATTGATTTTACAAATTTATTAATAAAATTATTTTTCTTGGTAAGTAATATATTAACTAGTAAAAATTTTGTAGCTTAATTAAAAAGTGATGAGTTCCACTAACAAACCGAACAATTAGTGAGAATGTTGTCCTAGTTTAAACAAGAAGTCTCGAGTTTGAACAATTGAAAATATAATAGTGTTAACTAATTGTTCTGAGAATTATATCAGTTTTCAAATATCTCAACCAGCTCGAATTTGGATTAGTCGACGCAGTAGTGTCAAAATACCAAATGACTTATACCCAAAAAAAGAAATCTCGAGTTGGAATTTTTGAAAATACAGCATTGTTAAACATTTGTTAAGAGATTATTGTGATTTTTGTCATTATACAAAAATTATATCCGACTCGGCCTTGAATTAATAAAATATCCTGTGGAATATTTTTTTTTTAGGATATCCTGTGAATTTTCTAGGGTCGCCTTAAATCAGATATAAGGTGGCTTGTGATAGGTTGGGAGTTGGGACTAATAATTGCGTATTATCTGGCGAATCTCTCTGGTGGTAACTCGTGAGAATTGAGGTGTCGTGTCCATAATACGGTAGGGACAGACAAAGCAAAGAAGGAAGGTTACGTATAAGCTCACTGGAAATTACATTATTACCCGCAAGTTTTCACCTCAACCGAAATGGCTTGCGTTTACACCTCGTTATGATTCTCCGCTGGACAGGCTGTCTGTCTGTTGTCTGCGAACCGAGTGCTAACCACTTGACTTGTGTTCCCATTGCTTGGGCCTTGAGGAAGCCTGCAGATCGACTGGGCCCCCAACGCTTTGATCCTAGGCAACTTGGCCCCAACCCAACAAAATTGCTATTTTTTTCAGAAGAAGTAAATTCGGGTGTATGTTTTTAATAATTTATATTGAAATGTCAAAAATATTTGGTAAATCGGTATATCTTTTCTAGGACATGTATCTTATATTAGAACTTGGTCTTCGGCTTTGAATCGAGATTCTAACCTAAAAAAATTCAAACTTGTAATAGAGCGACAATGGTATATTGTGTTTCGACGTTTTTCTAACTTGGTTAAGATAAAAGTAAAATTGGGAAAAATCTAAGAAGTCCTAAGTTTTGATATAATGTATTAGAAGATCCAACTCTTAGTAAATTAGTCCTTGAATTTTTAGAAATTGAATTTCCCCGTAACCAATTGTTATCTCAATTAACACATAAAATTACGAAAATACCCCTCCCTATTCAATTAACACACGAGATTTTCAAAATATCCGCTCACTTTAACCCTTCAGTACGTTCAAACAACTCACCCCTATCAAACACAACCACACGAACTCTTCTACACCCTCTTTGTAATAGTTTTTGAGAGTTTGTGATGGTTTTCTTTTCAGCCATATGCTAGGACAGGTCTCAGCAAGCGCAAGTTCATTTTTCAGCCAGAGAAAAAGAAAACAGTAGAGAACTAGTTCCAATTGGCAGAGGCAATTTAGCTAAGCAATGAGCCGACAAGTTGGCTTCCCATAAACAATGAACAATTAATCAACCATTAAAGAGTAATCACGTCCCTGCAAAATGTTCCTCTAGTACACGTTGATGGGGTTTTTAGGTGGAGGTGGGTGTAGGTTAATCGATTAGGTTTAAGGTTTTACCCTGGAGGTGAGTGTTAGTAAAAAAGAAGAAGAGAGAGGGTATTTTGGTACTCTAGATGACAACTTGTGACAAAAATTGGTGCTAGGATTAACGAGTTCAATTTCTCAAAGTCTAGGGACTAATTTACTAAGAATTGGACTTCTTAGTACAGTCAAAACTTAGGCCCGTAAAATTGACCATAACCCACGAGTGAGTACAAATTGGCCACAAACTATACCGAAAAAGATAGAAGGGTACTGTTTAGCTTGGAATGCAACAGGTGACTAGAATTCTGTCTTGTTCAGCCACAAAGGGAAAAGAAATATACAATTTCAATGAGAAACTGAAAACAAAAACTTCTAATTGAGTTGTTGAACTCCAGCTGAATCTTTGTACAGAAAATCTCCTTTTTCCCTACACTGTTTCTCTCTCTATCTGTTTGGAACCTATGAAAAACTTTGCATCATCATATTATCATCGAGTCTCAGGACAGTCGCGGTATTATAATCGTTGTAGAATCACGATACCAAACTGGTTAAAGATAATGTCTTTGTTGAAGAGGGGAGGGGACGGCCAGTAACGGGTATTCTAAGACGTTAGGCTGCAGCGACGACGCCATCGAGAAGCCGGATGATTTTGGTACTGCAGCTGATGGGTGCTGCTGCATTGGACTGCAAAGACAAATGGATCATGCCCTATTATGTATTATGCTAGAGAGACATCCAAGTTATAAAAGGAATCTCAACTACGGTGGGCAAGCAGAGTTCAACAGGCAATGGACCGAAACTTCTGTACCATGAGAGACGGTCTTCAATGTATTCGAGCTTACCTGAATGACAATGATAATGACTGTTCTGAAGGGCGGTGGATTCCATCTTCATTCGGAGAGAGCAGTGACCAAAATACTGGAAACATAAAAGATGACGTATATCATTAGTGACAAACCAGGTACACGAGGTGAAGCGGTTTTTCTGTTGTGAGCCATGGTGGTTGTCCGCCATGGCCCAGTTCATATCCCAGGACGTGGCCTAAAGATTTACCTGAATCTTCTCGATGGTTATTAAAATCAGAGCAGAGTAAGAAATCCTGCATTGCCAAGCTCAGAAGTCAGTTTTGATGCAAATCTGGCACTAAAAAGCAAAGAAAAACGACAGCTAACAAGATAGTATTTTGAGATAATGAAATATAATTACTGTGCATAGAAAACTCACCTCTACGCCATCTCGTGAAACATTAGGGACAGCCTCTGCTCCAGAAAAAAGATGAAATTAGTTTTTTTAAAAGAAAGTAGTTTCCTTCGACAGTAGCACATCTTGAGAAAAATCCACATGCAAAGAAACCAGTCGCACTGTTATGCATTACAAAAGAGGTGCACTCGTAAGCAGCCATTCCTTCATAGTCCATATTTCCAATCGAATTCATACATAATATAGAATTTTAATAACAGATCTAAGAACAAAAAGGATTTACCCAATTTTGAAATACTGGGCTTTACAGCAAGTGTCAAACCAAGATACAACTCATCGGGTTCAGCATCAAAGTCCCACAGATTTAACTCGAGATTTGGCTTCGCTCCTGTCAAAAAAGATCAAAAGCAACAGAATTAACCAAGCCCTCAAAGAGCAAGTACAAAAAAATGGAAATACAAAACATTTTCTTTTTTGAAGAGAAGAAATTCAAAACCTAGATTGCAGATACGACGTTAAAGCTTACCGATACTATTCAGCTTCAACTCAAGTGGATCTTCTAGCAGACGAGGAACCCACATATTTACCTGTTCGCTAAATGTCAGGTGATCATTCCCCAAAGAAAAGAAGAAAAAAAGGCTTCGAAAGAAATCTTACCTGGAAAAATGGATGATGCAGTGCTTGTTCAGCAGTTAGCCTCTTCGATGGGTCCCACGAACACAGTCGCTACAAAAGGTCAGTCCCACAGACAATTAAATGTCAGTTTGGGTGAATTGAATAGCAAAGAGATTGGGAACATTCTGATTGAAGATGTGTCAAAATGGTACCTTTATCAAGTCAATAGCTTCGGAGCTTGCATTTGGGATGATGTTGCCAAGGTTGGCTGGAAAAATCTGCAGACATTATGTGGAAGCAGAAATAAGCAATAAGCACAAACTCACCACAAAATTCACTGCTAGACTTTACCTTTGCTGTCTGCTTACCTCTGAACAGCTGATAGTTATCAATCGTGAAATGTTTTTCGCCTCAGGGAAAACATGCCAATCTGGAGTACCAAGGACACAACAAATCTTGTACAGCTGATCTATTTCACTGCGTTGGAAAATTAATATGTTAAAAACTCATTCAAATATCTTGAGTTCTCGGATGACATGCATCTGGTCCAGGCTCTTGTGAATTTCTTTAAAAGATGACCTTTTTAAGCTTATTGTTTTTAACCATATTGGGAAAAGAAATATCCTTTTCTCAGAGGACTTAGAGGCCAATAATTCTGATGAATCAGTGCGTGGAGAAGACAGGAGACTCCTTGAACATTAACTTCAGGTGCTGAGGCAGCTGAAGTGGTAGCTCTTTTCACAAGGGCAGCTGAAGTGAATGTTCAAGGAATGTGCTGTCTTCTCCACTCTCACTGATTCATCAGAATTATTGGCCTCTAAATTCTCACCATTCTGCAATAACTTGCATGTCAAACAATCCCCATACTGTTAAAAATGAAAAAAAAAGACCCTAAATACTTCCTACTTGTGGGTATCCACTTCACAACTTTGACTCTGGATTCTGAGATAGTATCTAACACTGAAGGCCCTAGATACTTCCTCCTTGCATGAGATAGACATACTAAGGTGTTAGAGACTATCAAAAAGCCAATAAAACTTATGAAAGAAAAACTGAAACTGTTTCATGCCTACCACAGCATCTGAAGGTATTAAAGAGAATGAAGCAGTTACCTTTCACCCGGAAAAATGGGGGTCGAAGTGAAAAGTTCAGCCATTAGAGCTCCCACAGCCCACATGTCTGCATATATTTAGAAGTTGTCAGTCGGTTTATCATTGAAGAAAGAAGATTTATAGCTAGCTAGCCTAGAAACTCAAATGAATCAACCCTACCAAAAAAAGAAAAGTTCCCATCATCCAGGGACTTTTACATTTACATGTTTTTTCCATCAATTACAATGCATGTTAAAATCATTCATATTGCAACTGCGAACTCATATAACTTTCTCTGAAAGATGGCCTTTTAAGTTTTTAGTTTGTGAAACTCACAAGCTGCACATCTAGAAAAAACAGAAATAACATTTTTCCCATTTCCAAAAGAGACCATTTCATCACTACATTCAGTAGCCAACGTTCTATAGAAATAGAAGGAAAGGAAAACCAAAAAAACATGAGCATAACATATACAATATACCAATAGCCGGGGTGTAGGTTGAGGACTGTAACAGCACTTCAGGAGCTCGGTACCTGGAGATCAATGGACCAAGAAAAAATGAACAAGATACTTTCAATATTATTACCAAGAAAGCATGACATTCCATCTGATTACATGGATAAGAGATATCAAATGTGTCAATATGATAGATGATGTCTTACCATCGTGTGGAAACATAATCTGTATAGGGAGGCATTGACGATACTTCTCGAGCCAGTCCAAAATCAGCAATTTTCAAGAGTTTGTTTGTCACCAGCAGATTTTCTAAAGTTAAAAAGAGATGAATTATATAGTAGCAAACTTATAATCTTTTAGCTTTTCCAGGAAGACACAAACAGCGACATCAGTCTGAGCAGAAACATGCCAGGTTTCAGATCTCTGTGGAAGTAACCATTCCCATGCATGTAAGCCAGACCTTGCAGCACCTGAGATATAAAGTCCCGAATCTCTTCCTCTGAAAAAGATTCTTCTCTCTCTTTCATTATTTGATACAGATTGAACTCCTGCAACACAGATGAAGCACAAGAAAATCTCTCACAAGAGCATATGCGTATTGGATTGTGTATTGATGATATGTGATGCTATTGCAATAGCATAAGATAGAAAAAAACTAACCATATATTCAAAAATGAAGAATAGTTCGTTGTTTTCCCTGACAACCTCCTTCAAATTAATTATGTTGGGATGACTTAGCTTACGAAGCGCCTGCAGTAGATGATCCAGAAGTTGGTTGGTAAATAATATAAAACCGTCAATGAGATTGACGGACATACCTTCAGTTCTCGTAAGTTCGTGAATTCTTCCCAAACATAAAACCGTCTCTTCATTCTCTTGACAGCAACCTAATTAAATAATTATGGTAAGTTTCTCTAAGTAAAGACACGATCAACTAGCTACAGAGGATAAAACTGACTATAATACAGTATTCAGTAATACTGACAATCTTCAACTTCATGATCTATCGCCTTCACATTACCCAGAACTAGACGAAAGACAATTAAGCACTTACCCGATCACATCATGAAGCATAATACAAAATGCTTACAGTAAAGCACGACACGGAGATGAAACCAACCGGATTGGCGAACAATGCCACCATTCGTAATTAGCTTGTTAAAGGATGAGAAGCTTACAATTTCATATGTTTTTGTATTGATGGCCTTAAATACACGACCAAAAGTGCCATCACCAAGCTCCTCTAAAATTCTGTACCTGCATGATTACGGACGAAAATCACGAATCCCGGTATGGAAAAGAAAATAGGAAATCCAAACAACCAACCAAGTATAAAACCTGTTACTATACTCACTTCTCCATTATCTTCTGTGTTTCGGATGGCAACTAAAAACTCGTCAGCAAACTCGTAAAGGTGTCGACAGATTCGGAGCCAACAGCTAGAGCAAACGTCGTATCGCTAAACTGTAGCTCGTTATGTACATTGTCGAAAGGAACCCAACTCTCATTGTAAGAATGATTGAATATCAACCAAACTGTTATCAGCATGCTTCTTCAACTGCAGCTTCTACGAGCTGCAACCCGCCAGTATCATCATCTACAGATCAGCCACTTGGCCCGAAAGAGGACTCGAGCTTGATCAATCACACACACGTCTCGCAAACCCACAATTCAAAATCAAAACTTGGCTGCCCAATTCACAAAATCAATTGTCAGATCACAAGGCTCAAGTCTTCACAAAACAATTGAATAAAATTAGCAACCAAGTCCAAAGTCCTCAACTTTAAAGAATTCTCATAGGTCCCCACCCAAAGAACCCTCCCTCAAGGGAAGATATAACTCCAAAGAAACAGATGAAAGAAACGGAAATTCCATGATTTTGAACGCTAAAGAAAAAAGGAAAAGAAATCGGAAAAAAAAAGAAAGAACAATCAAACAGAATTCCGACAAGAAAAAAAAGGAGAACCCTCACCGTTGGTATATCGCCGGGACAACAATGTATTGCCGGATTCGTGAAAAGAAGAAAAAGGGAGTATTTTTAATTCACAGGAAAATTATTTTATTTTATTTTATATTTGGTGGGGAAACGATTATTTTATTTGGGGAAGTTATTATTAATGCTTGGTTGTGGGCGGGGAAGCGTGGTGGTCCCCGTTGGTTATATAGAATTGGCTTTTAATGAAATGACAGAATTGCCCTCAACTGCTTTGGATAGGAAACCTTTAATTACGTTTCTGAACGGTTTGAAAGGTTTGCCCATGATTTCAGATTTTTTTGCCGCATTATAATTTCAGATTGGTCCTTCCAGAACAACAAAAAAAATTATATTGTATAAGTAGTACGTCATTCAACTGCCAGTTTTTTTTATATTTTATTTTAATGTCATATTGTAATAAATCCACTTACAGAAAACAGAATTTTGTTTCCTAGTTCATTTCAAACAGTAATCCCAAAAGAAGACGACTCCAATCATAACACTTTTCATTAAACAAAATTTGAATACTATTTAAAATTTGTTAGAGAGAATTTATATCATCTTTTACTGATAGTTATTTGATATAAGAGAGGTTCTATTAAAGGGGCGAATACGAGTTTAAATTTGTTAGACTTCACAACAACAAAAAAGTTTAAATTTGTTTGAGATAATTATATCATCTTTTATAATTCGTGCAGATCGTGCTGAGCTTAATGGATAGTCGGATTTGGTTAAGTGGTTGGTGACGCGGTTTAAGAGCAATCAAAGATAGGAGCAGGGTTCTTATCGTAATTCTGGTGACGTATCATGTGGTTTCAGCATATTTATGAGTTAAATTCTACTTTACTACCTTTATCTTTGCGTTTTGGCATACACGCTAATCCTTATATGTTATATGATAAATTATTATATTATATTTATATATGATATAATATCACTAATTTTATTTATGTGACATGTGACTTTATTAATTTTAGAAAAAGAGAATAAAATAAGTAATATTCAAATTCAAATCTAAACGGAAAGAAAGTTGGTGATGTCTAGATTGAGGAACAATATTATGCCATATAAATATAGTTAGTGATGTCTCATAAAATACAAATGATATGGTATCATACACTAAATAACTTAAGTAACTGAAATTAACGGATGTCACTTGGTTGTGTACAATCTCTTTCACTTGTCAAAAAATTTATGGACAAATTATTTTCAGGCTCCCTAGAGTTTTATAATTCGACTCTCACTCTTTTTTCTCCGACAATCGATTAAAAACTCCTCATAGTTTAGTTTTATTATACTTTTGGGTCCTTCGCTGATATTATTAATCAGTTTTTAGGTAAAATAACATTTGTACCCTTGTAAAAAAAACTAAAAAATCAATTATTTTTCTTTCTTCTCCCTCCCTATCTCCACTCACCATCTCCGGCAACACCAACTTCTACGGAGCTGGAATGACTCATCTCCGACGACCCCCTCACGATGACGTAAAATCCCTCTCATAAGCCCAACCCGAGATCCGGCCACGCCCACTGTTTCGACCACATTCCGTCGATGCACCTCCCCATCTTGTAATCTGCCAATTCTTGAACCCGGAACGCAGAGAACGGAGTCCATTAATTTTTGGGGTATCGATGGGCTGTTTCTTCCATTTTTCATCTTAATATTAGCAGATTGGTGCCTTCAGAGCTTAGGATCTTGCAATTTCAGAGAACAAAGCATGCCTTCTTCGCCGTCCCAGTTCTCGACTCCATCGCCGTTCTTCCCTCCTTGTGATTATAGTTATCGGGAGATCGCCCTCGCTGCCGTCTTCCTCAAGGGCTTCCGTTTTATACCAAATCTCAGGGACCTAAGAATAATTTGCCCAAAATTTAAACTATGGTCGTCTTCCTCTTGGTGTTTGGCATATTCGTCTCTCACCCCCTGTCTTTTAACAATCGATTAAAAACTCCCCGAAGTTTGGTTTTGTTATACTCTCAGGCCCCTCGTTGACTTCATCATATATATTTTTATTTTTTTGTCATAGAAATGACAAAAATACCCTTGGAAAAAACAAAAAAAAATCTACTTTCTTCAACTTCTAAATCTTTACTATGAACACCAATACCCTCGTTGACTTCATCATATATATTTTTATTTTTTGTCATAGAAATGTCAAAAATACCTTTGGAAAAAATAAAAAAATCTACTTTCTTCAACTTCTAAATCTTTACTATGAACACCAATACCCTCGTTGACTTTGTCATATATATTTTTATTTTTTGTCATAGAAATGACAAAAATACCCTTGGAAAAAACAAAAACAATCTACTTTCTTCAACTTCTAAATCTTGACTATGAACGCCAATACCAAACCAAGAAATCAACAAAAAATATCAACCAAACAAAAAATCAGAAAGCACCCTCATCGTCGTATCTTCTTCTTCTCTTCTTCTTCCTGCAGAAAATCGTCAATACCACCACCCCTCCAATGGCTATTCCCACCACTACCCCGGTCGATATCCCCGACAACG
Source organism: Hypericum androsaemum (assembly GCA_963995505.1). Classification (NCBI taxonomy): domain Eukaryota; kingdom Viridiplantae; phylum Streptophyta; class Magnoliopsida; order Malpighiales; family Hypericaceae; genus Hypericum; species Hypericum androsaemum. The sequence continues at coordinate 17,763,527 of OZ023185.1, forward strand.
ACGCCAGAGAACTTTCGGAGGACGACGACGGAGGCAGAGGCGGAGAGCTGGAGGGAGGCACTGCAATTAATCGACGGTCGCGGCTGCCAATCAGGATGAGATTGAGGGGAGTGGAGCTGGAGGAGGGAAGAGGGATAAGGTGGTTGTTCAAAATTGGGGGTTAGGGTTGAGGGAGGAGGCTGCTGGCCCCGGAGGTGAAGTAGAAGTACGCCGGGTTGTTGAGCTCGTCTGCCAGCCCGGCCGTGAAGTCCTCCCTGGAGAGCTCCGTCACCGTCAGGCACGTCCCATTGAACGCTATGCTGTAGCCGAGGTGGACGTCCTCGAGTACGGTCCGGGCGCGGACCTTGAGGTGGACGCCGTCGGCGTCATCGATGAGGTTGATCTTCCCAATCTCCTCGACGATGCCGGTGAAGAGGCACCGGACGGTTGAGGTTCTGGGCCGGTGAAGGTTGCTGCTCCCATGGGTGGGAGATGGAACGGAACTGAGAAGGCTCCCATTGTTTTCTAATTTTCTTGCCTTTTTCCTCTTTTTCCATACATGTTAATTGATGAATGTAATTGATGAAGAGAAGAAGACGAAGGTATATATTTTTTTTCAAGGATATTTTTGTCATTTCTATAATAAAAAATAAAAAAATTTGCTTACATCAGTTAAGGGCCTGAGAGTATAATAAAATCAAACGTCGAAGAATTTTTAATCGATTATAAAAAAACAGAGAGTGAGAAGCGAATATGCCTTTGACCTCACAATAATTATCCCTAATTTTTAGCGTCTAATTTAACCAATAGACCGACTAGGTCCGAGCTTTACCAAACCGTGAAACCGGTTAAGCATGAGACGAGGCTACCTTGGCCGGTTGCCGATTGCTAGATCCACATATATGAAACGATAAGGATGGCCACGTATGCATCCCATCGCTTTCCCCTCTTGCTTTATTCCGCTTGTTCAATCCCCTTGTTGGCCGATTACATTAGGAACATTAATACCTAATCGGCCAATCGCCAGCTTTTAATTGCCTTTTATTTTTGGCTTCGTCCGATACCAATTCGTTATTTAGTTTGAAATTTGGTAAAGTTACTCAATTTAACTTCAATTTAGTTTTCGAACAAAAACAACTTAAATTTAGTTTGAATTTTTTTTATTTTGCGTTAGTCGAGATGTTATCTTCCTTTCTCGAACCTTGTTAGTTTTTTTGGTAGAATGGGGAGGGCAGACCACCCCTATATATAAGCGAAATGGCCAAAGACAAACCTACTTAATGCAGAGCCCCTCTTAAACCTTGTTAGTTGTGCACGAGAACTGCAGCCCGTAATTGGGAGATATAGTTATATTATGGGAAAAGTACCATTTGAATCTTATAGTTTACACAAATTTTGCGATATGATCCTGAGGTTTAGAAACGTCGTTTTTTGTAGTTGTGATTTCACATTTTTTGCGTTAGAGACTCGGGAGCCGCCCCGAGCCAAAAATCAGCTTTGAACCTAGAAACGACGCCGTTTTAAGGGTGATCCTAGAATGCCTTTGAGTAGTTTCCGGCTTTGTCCTCCTAGACCGCTTGCTTCACGTACTCAATCGCTTGCTCCTTGAAGTTGTTGTACATCGTTGTTTAGGGGTGGGATCGCATCCGGGGTGCAAAAAGGAAGGTGATTTGGGATTTGGGGACGAGGGATTGTGATTTGGGGGAGGAAGGAGAGGAAAAGGAAGGAGCATGTGATTCATTTAGAAGAATTGTTGAGGAAAGATAGGGGAGGAGGAGGAGAAGAAGAAGAAGACGACGACGAAGAGGAGAGAGAGGGGAGGAGGGGAAGAAGAAGAAGAAAGGGGGAACTTGAAAAATTATAAAAAGATAAGGGATTAAAAAAGATATTTAAGTCGTGCCAACTCACGTTGCCAACCGGTTAAAAACATCTGACGTGGCGTGCCACATCACCCTTAAAACGGCGTCGTTTCTAGGTTCAAAGTTGAGTTTTGGCTCGGGTAGGCTCCCGAGCCTCTAACGCAAAAAATGTGAAACCACAACTACCCAAAAAGTCGTTTCTAAACCTCAGGATCATATCGCAAAATCTGTGTAAACCACAGGATTCAAATGGTACTTTTCTCTTATATTATTGATGTTCATTATAAGCATGCTTTAACTATTGTATTTGATTATGTTGCTGGAAAAAGGGGTACAAGAATGTCAAGTAAACTCGAGACGGATCCGGAGTGGTCGTCCCAAGGTCGGCCTAACGGAGGGGGAAAAGATCTACGAGCTAAGTATAAACTAAGAGAAAGGTAGGGAGGAAGATAGTTGTAGTTGTTTGTTGTGTTGGCGATGTCCTTCTCCAGCACCCAAGCACGTCCTAACCTAGCTCCATCATTCCCGTGTAAGAAATCCCGTCCCGAATGAATATTTTGTTTCCAAATCAACCCGGCTTAGATTAGGAAAATCTAAACCGTCTTCCTCAAATGAACAGATCCCGTCTCCGAATAGGAATATTCCGGTCGTGTCGACCAAGCAACTGCGACCTAAACTCTTATTCGAATCTCAGAAATCATGGCTCTACTTAGGAAAATATAAGCCGTCTTCACCCTCTCAAACCTTCTACGCAAAAATCTCATCTCAAACCCAACATCGTCCAAACAACTTACCGCCTCCCACTTTGAGGCCCATAAAGGGAACCCGCTTCCCGTCTGCAAGGCTCAAATGAGCTTTCCGCCTTGAAGTCTAAGCTGACCTCCAAACCCGAAACCAACTTTCTGCCTATAAAGATCAAGTGGGCTTACCGCCTACAGGCCCAAAATTACCTTCCCGCCTATAAGCCCGAAGCAACACACGTCGAGCCGGGATCTCTATTGAAGCCGTCCTCCCATCTTTGAACTCAAAAATTAGGCTTCCCATCAACCGGGCTTCCCGTCGATCAGACCTTCCCGCCTACAAAGGCAAAATGGACTTCCCGCCTGCTCTGTCTCTCGCCTTCCGGGCTTGACCTTCGAGCCCTGTCACCTTCGGGCCATGATGCCCTCGGGCCCTGTCACCTTCGGGCCATGATGCCCTCGGGCCCTGTCACCTTCGGGCTATGATGCCCTCAGGCCCTATATGAGCGGACTGCTAGGCCGGGGTCCCAAAGCAGGATCCGTCTCCCGCTCCGACGGGACGAGCGGTATTCTCCTCCTGCTTAGGGCAAACCAGACGGTCCAACGGGTCGTCCAAACACACCGATGAGCCCGGACCGTTCCATGCAAATCTGAGATAGGTTACTGATAATTCAAAGTATTAATTTCACACTTCAATAATGCCTGAAATCACCTCCCTGCCTATAAGTCCGGAATCGCCTAAATAGCTTACCATCTTTAGGCCCAAAGAAAACTCCAAAGAGCCCAAATCTCCCGCCTATATGGACTAAATAAGCTTTCCGTCCGGGCTCTCAAAATGGGATCGTCAAGCCCATCTGGTCCTCCTACGCGGGCTTTCTTCTTCCTTCCGGGCCCCGAGCAGGCTCAATCCTACCGTCCGGGCCCCTAAAATAAGCTTTGCCTTTTGCCCGAGCCCCTAAGCAGGCCTCGTTCTTCTGCCCGAGCCCCTAAAACGAGCTTCGTTCTTCCACACGAGCCCTTGAAGCGAGCTGAGACTATCGCCCATAAGCCCTAAGGCGGGCCAAGCCTACCCCCCACAACCCCAAAGTGGTAAAGGCCTACTGCCAATCGCCTTAAAGTCTAACGCAAACTTGGACGACCACCTGAGGCGGGCTGGGCGGTCCAATCCGGACAAAAATACCAACCTGAACATGAATTTTGCACGAACACCTTTGCTACACACCCGGAGTATGAATTTTGCACTATCACTTCACGTACCGAGGCATCCAACCAGACATCCCACTTCACGAGCCGAGACATCCACCCGGACACTTCGAAGGTCAAAATGCCTGCCGGGCTCCCGCCTCGAAGGTCAAAGTGACCATTCGGGCTCCCGCCTTGTAGGTCAAAGTGACCATCCGGGCTCTTGCCTTGTAGGTCAATGCGACCATCTGGGCTTCTGCTTCAAGGTCTGAGGCATCCTTCCACTTTGTCCTTTGTTTTAGACCTGCTTCTACTCCGAATCTGAAGACATCACATACTACAAAGTCGTAGATTTATGTCTTGAATTCGCACATCAACTTGAATCGTCTCAATCCGAGCTCCGGATAGAAAGTTATGAGCATTTTACCGAGAAGTGCCACCCAGGCGGGCGGGAAGCGGAACGAACCGGGTTCCCGCCTTGGTCTTGGAAGCGGGAAGCAGACCAAAGCGAGAAGCGGACCAAACCAGACGCTTTGGTTTTGGAAGCGGGAAGCGGACCGAATCAGTCCGGAGTGGGATCAGTTTGAAGTAGACTTTTGACTACCTTCCACTTCGAATCAGAAAATATCATAAACTACAAAGTTGTAGATCTTTGTCTTGCCTTTCCATAGCCAAAAGAATCAGCTCAATCCTATGTCCGAGTCAAAATCTACCGCTGATCTACCAAAGTCCGTCAGAACTCATCAAGCAAGTTAACACCGGGACTTGACGCTTTGTTTAGACATGCTTCTGACTTGAATTAGGCAAGGCTCTTCAAAATGAAGTGGTAGATACATGTCTCGCCTTTCTATAGCCACAAGAATCTCCTCATTCCACCCTATGAGTCCAAAGTAACGGCCAATCTATCACGGAAGGACGTTGTCATCCAAGGACAAGCCGAAGTACACCAAGGACAACCCAACAAAGCAATCTATCGTCATCGGTTTTGACCGAGTTCGACTGTCATCGGACTCGAAGGCGGGGAGGCCATCTACAATCTCTTTCCAACTCAAAATTGGAAGTGATCACTTTGAGACAACACTGCCCACCGGTCACTTTGAGACCACATCGGTTACCGGTCACCCGGTCACTTTAAGACCACACTAGATACCTCGAAATATATTGACAATACTGAAATTATTTTTTACTTCAACAGATTATATCATATTGGATGTAACTTTGTCGCCCAGTTTAGATATTTACCAGTGTTGATGAATAAAGTTGAGCCATGCGCCAATTGTTTATATTAAAAAAACTTAAACCGCGAAATCATTGTACAAAATCGAACTTAACTGGATGCACATATTAGAAGACTTCATCTTAATTAAATTATATGGTGTATATGGAAATAGCGAAAAAGTTCCGATATTGACAAATGAAACACAATTTTTACATGGTAGCGTAGTTTTACGGGAGTACTTCTACGGTTCCACAACAATCTTTCCAGTGGCATGGCCATCGATACTCTTCGCCCAAGCATCCTCAGCTTTGCCCAACGGGAAGGTCGAGTCGATGACGGTCTTGATCTTCTTCTCCTTCACCAGATTCACAAGGTAAGCCAAGTTCTCGGCTTTTGGAATCATAAGCAATGGCTCCAGCTTCTTCTTCGAGAAGGTAAGTTTCGTCTTGGCAAAAGTCAGGAATGAACTGACACCAGGGGTGATATCAACAACCATCCCATTTGCACTCAAAGTCGGCTCGAAAGTTGACCAAGGAATTGGTGTTGCGCAATGGATCACTGCGTCGTACTTTCTGCCGGAGGGGCTTGTAAGGGCGGCCCCTTTTGGTGTTTTGTAATCGAGGACCTCATCCGCCCCCAGACTCTTGACAAAGTCGATGTTGCGTGCTCCACAAGTGGCTGTCACGTGTGTATTCCCGAGCTTTGCGAGTTGGACAGCGTAATGACCCACGCCACCTGATGCAGCGGTGATGAGAATGTTCTTCTGCGGGCCACTTCCATCAAGCTTGACTCCTGCATTCTGAGTAAGGGCCTGGTGAGCTGTAAGTCCAGCAACAGGCAATGATGCAGCATCAGCAGCTGAAACATCCAGAGGTCTTGAAACAGTCAAACTCTTCTTAGCAACAGCATACTCAGCAAACCCACCTCCGGTCTGTTTACCATCAGATCAAAGAATTAGTCACATAGTAACATGGAATATTTTAAGATCAACTCAAAGCTAATCAGAAGCAGACACTCATCTCTGTGCCATTAAGTTATATCTTTAGTTCTTTACATTACACGGTGCCAATACTCTGGACCACGAGAAGGAATGCAGCAATTTTACATACATAAGGACTCGGACGAGAATAGCAGCTAGTCAGTGTTATGCTGCTGAAACAGGGTAAAAACTGAAACTCAAGACATCTGACCAATCCTTCAGGTATTAGATTAGATGTCTACGCTTATCGTTTCCACACCTCGATCTTACAGGCTAATCAAAATGAACCAACCTATCAACCAGACCATTTAGGCTCGACACATGCAGAGGAGACAGATACAGTAGAAGTTTAATGATCATTTTTCACACATTCCTTTTACCAGCCACGGCAAGTAACATTCGAAACTTTCTATTCCGGATCACAGTCCCTAATTCCCAGTAATTCAAAGGAAAGCGAAACTACTTACAAAATGGCTAAGGAGAGCCACAACTTTGTCTCCCGGTTTGAAATTTGCAACGCCAGATCCAACGTCTACAACCTCTCCGGCCACATCCGTACCTGCTCAAGTAACAACTATTCAGACAAAAAAAACCGACAGATATGGCACCTAAGATGAGGATTCACAGCTGTCCTTCTCGCACTATGTTTGGAATCGATTGAAAATTCACTAAAAATAGAGAGAGAGAGAGGAAATGTTGTGAGGAATTAATTACAGGGGACGTAAGGGAACTTGCGGGGGAAAAGAGGGCGCAACATTCCCTTTTGCATCTTCCAATCCACCGGATTAATCGTAACCGCCTCCAGCTTCACCAGCACCTCATCTTTCTTCGCCGTCGGTACCGGAACCTCCACGCGCTGCAGCCACGTAAATAATCAGTTTGGGAAGTGAGTCGGAACGGCGAGTGAAGTGTATTCCTAACCTTTAGTCCGGCGGGCCCGCCGCCGTAGCCTTCGTACCGGATCGCGTGCATGAGCTTCCCAGCCATATCCGCAACGAATGAGAGAGAGAGAGAGAGAGGAATGAAAATTTGGAGGTTGGACTCGGAAGGGTTTTTATAAGATTGCTCGTTCGTGCCGAGGAGGAACAATGACTAGTGGTCCCCACCTGTCAACATTTTTCGTTTGGCCGACCGATGGATGTTGTCCAAATTCCAACTTTGGAGATCTGATCAAAGGAATCCCTGTTTTTTTAGGCAAATAATACAAAAAAGGGTTCCATACACCTGGATCACATCTGACGTTAAATGTACGAATAACTAACGAAGTTATTTTATGTTAGTTAAGATTCTCCAGTTCAATTCTCACTGTTGTCATATAAAGTTTATTATTTTGCAAAAAATTTAACGTCTCGAATCTAAATATTTTGCTGTACAGTAAAATCTCTATAATTTATAGTAAAGTGATAACATTTTTAAACTGATAAAAAGTCTCGGTTCTGAACTAGGACCAATGTCAAAATTTAATAACTCTCTATCATAATAACTAATAATTTTTCAAAATTTTAGTGCTAAATTGTGGTCTTAATTTTCGCATAAAATGATATTTTTAACAAATACATTTATCATGATCTTAATCAAGTGTAGTATTTAAATACCAATATAAGATAATTTTAGATGACTGGAATATAGACAAAGTAATTTTTTGCTATTTACTTATTTAATGCTCAAAAAATTAATTTTAATATTTGTGAAAAAAAGTAAACTTCTCTTATTTAATAAACTCTTTAAAATGATATTTTTATCTGGTTAGAGCGATATTAATTTAGAGAAGTTTTTACATTAGTGGGCATTTAGTTTTAACCAAATCTAAGGTCAAATGTCAATTAAAAGGATATTTATGGGGATGGTTACCCTTTAATTTTTTTGGGTAAGATTTATATTATTTTTACAATTTCGGATCTTAAACGGTCATGAGATTCGATCCTCTCACCTCATGCTTAAGGTTACCCTTTAATTAAGAACATATTAGTGCTGCCAATGGTACCATACCTACGGGTTTGGATTGGGTACGTAATGAAGGAATTAATTCCGAACGGTTTGGACTGAAGGGGGACCGCAGCGGCAAGCGCAAGTATGTGATAATGGCAAGCGTAGTTATGTGATAATGGCAAGTGCAGTTATGTGATAATGGCAAGTGCAGTTATGTGATAATGGCATTTGTTTTTTTGAAAACGGCAAGTCCCCGTTGATGATAATGGCACGCGTAGTTTTTTTCATTTTAGTCCCCCGTGTTTTAGCATTTTTGCAAAAAGGTCGCACTGGCATGCACAGTTATGTGATACTGGCATGTGCAGTTATGTGATACTGGCATGCACCGTTATGTGATAATGACATTTGTATCCGGCCTGTGTTTGTGCGTGACTTTTTTCATTTTGTTCCCCGTATTTTAGCACATTTGTAAAAAAAATCTCCGCGTGTCTTCATTCCAAACGGTTCGGAATAGTGGCATTCCGTACCCAATCCATACCCCCATACCTACAGCTAGCTGGTCTACTGTCGCCAAATGATGCCATACCTTTAGCTACCTGGTCCCCTTAATTAGTCAAGTGTTAAAAATATAAAAATAAAAAGACTGGATTGGATTGCAGAGAAATTAATGGGCTCCCAAGAGCTGCCCCATCTGGGGTCTTGTAATAGAGAACCTCGTCAGCCCAAAGCCGAACCAGAACGCAACTGGGCCGTCAATGGGCTGCCTGGTCCAATCAAAACAGGGAGCAAATTGTTTCTATACGTAAGAGAGCTTCTCTGCCGTCTCCAAAAAACTCAAATCTGAATTAGACAACAAGAATCCGACAAAAACAGCTAAATCCATTTATGCTATGGTTTATGCCATATATATACACGCATAATTTACTGTATGACATATACTACACAGCCAACTCTTAGGTCAACCACAACCAAGAATCGAAACCAAACCAAATCCAAAGCTCATATGTACAAAGCTGAGCTGTTTTGGAATACTTTCAACACAATGTTTCAGTTTTCCTTTAACCTGAAGATGGAGTTGACGTACTCTTCAGCATCCTGTAGGAAAAACCCAAAAGCAACTGCCTCCAAAACCAATCTCTTCATGCTGGAAAACGAGGTCCTAATAACCTCATCTTTCTTGTTAAGACCTAGTTTCCCGTCTCCGAAAAGTGCATAGCTATGCTTCTCGATCAAATTAACGGCCTCCTTGGATTTCAGTTTTCCACATCTTTGCAACGACTCGGCGTCTAACCCAAGAACATAGGACCTCAAACTCTCGTGCCTTGCTTCTGGCCTGATTGAACCTGGGCCTGACGTAGCCGATTCATGGTTCTTGCTTCGGCCGAGGACAAGGTTACCGAGTCCGTGGGGTGCAGACTCTGGAAACTGAATGGTGGTGTGATGTCCAGGATCAAAATCTCGGTAGGCGGCAGAAAGACATTGTTCTAGATAATGCCTAGATATGGCCGACTTGAGAAAGTAACCGTACACAATTGAGCTCACATAGATTCTGCCAAGACTTTGCCTCAGAACATCTGTTGTTGCCCAATTGTCTCTGACGCTGGAGTTTACTCTCAAGCCAATTACTGCTGAAACATGCTGTTTTACCAACTCTAGAACCTCCAAGTCGTGAATGGACTCCAATTCCCAATGCTTTGGAGGCAATATTTCCAGCCTGTCATTATAGATGCATCTCGAAAGCTTTGGAACCAAGGGAACTCGGATCTCAGAAAATTTGGATAAGATTAGCATGTACATAACATCTTCCACAGCAGCCTGACATTCTTGCTCCTTCAGTTGAGCAATCCTCCTGACATTCAACAGTATCAGTAAGAACGTAAAAAAAGAAGATGAAGCCGAATTGATTAAAGCAACAACCTACACCATTTTCAGCCAACAAATCACATTATCATGGTGCTGCCGTTTTAGCATATCCTCGGTACTCAACGCCTCCCAGTTCGGCAGACCAATGATATCATTGTTTCAGCTGTGCAGGTTATATTAATAAATTGTTCATCAAGTCACCTATTGGCAGAAGAAGAAATAAGTCCACATTTTATATCCTCAAAGCATACACAGAATATCACATTGCATAACAGCTTCATACTTAATAAACCAAAGCTTCTAAGTTGTTTTACTTGGCTAAAAGTAGAAAATCATTTATGCAAGAATGAACCGCCCTTCAAATGGTTACCAAAGGACTCAACGGAAAGAACACTTGAACATCATAATATGTTACAGGTATTAACTGCAATAACCAATTAATATAAAACACAACTACCATAACCAAAAAAAAAAAAAAAGGCATCCACACACAAGAACACAAGAATGCCTTGAATGACGAAACAGAGTACTCGGGTAAACCACAACCAACTGACCTTGAGGCCGGGTCAGGACCAGGGTTCAAACCCTATAGGAGACTTCTACAGATCAAAGGAAGGAAAAAAAAACACCAATCCACCCTGTTTTCTTTTTCAAATCAGAACGGAACACTCACCCTAACCAACCTCATTAAAGAATCTAAACAGAGCAATTAGTTAAACCTACTCCTAATATGCTGTTAAGAATCGATGAGAGTTGGTCCAAATAGTAAGGAACTTAGATTCATTTAAGAAGCTCTTGAGTTCAAGACTCACGAATGTAAAAACGAAGAGTCAGACCCTTAGGGTGCGATAGTAACCGACTCTGAAGTTAGTCAAAATCCTCAGTCTAAACACACAACAGTGAAGCAAGAAAACTACCCCCAGTAACCCGATTGAACGAACACAGAAACAGACCATCTTTTAAATAAAACATATAAACATAAGCTCATCCAAATCATCAAGCGAAAATATTTTATAGTGATCGAAGCAGGGAAACCAGCCGACCTGTGAAGGAAATCTTCATCGGTGGCGGCGTCGTTGGAAATGCGAGATACGGCGCAGTCCCTCTCCCGGGCCAGAAGCCTGAGCTCGTCGGCGGCTGCCACGTGGAAGAGCTGGCGCTGGTTCTGGAACACCCCGCTCAGGAACCTCCCCGTGGCCGACTCAGGCACCAGCGGCGCGTTCAGGCCCCCGAAGCCGTTGCTCCGGCTGCTGCTGCTCGGCTCGCACTGGCTCGGCCCAGCCCGCACCACCACCACGCGTGCCCTCCTCCTCGGTGCCACGAAGCTGGTCGACAATCGACACGAGACGGGGAAGGCGCGTGCGGGAGGAGGAGGAAGGCCGGTGGTGGTAGCGAATTGGGTACGGTCCATCAACGGAAGTCGGAAGAGAGTGAGATTAGTTAATTAAATATCCAATAATAATTAATAAGAGAGGGCCACTTTTTGTTGGTGGAATATTGTTTCCTTATCCTTTGTTGGTGGTATATTGGATTTTTGGTTATATATAGGAAGAGTGGGCCCCGCCACAAACAGCAGTTGACTCTTCCGTGTCAGTTGTGGATAGGGATTGGGCCACTTTTTACCATTGGCCCGTAAACTGTACGTTTTTTTCCGGCAAAAGTACACTTTTATACCTTGTAGTTTTACAATTTTTGAGATATGATCATGTGTTTGAAAAACGACCATTTAAATCTTGTAGTATACACCCTCGTGTCATTTTAAAGCTCGGATGGCTCCCCGAGCCAAAATTTGATCTGAACTGACAAAAGGCGTCGTCTAGAAGCTGAATTGGCTACCACATCAGAATTTTTTTATCCAGCTTGGCATAATTTACATGGGCCGATTTCTTGACGAAACGAGAAGTGAAAGATGACAGACGAAGTAGAAATAAAGTTTTTGACAACGGGAGACAATCCCGATTCCATGTCCCTACGCTTCCGTTGCTGTCTCCGATCAAGTCCTTGAAGTGGAGGAGGAGGAGGAGGAGGAGGAGTCTCCAAGAAGGGGAGGACGAGGAGGCGTTGAAGCTTCTCGAGCGATTGTTGTCGGTCAACGACTGGAGGTTCCTTATTTTGAGGCTGTTGTGATATGTCGTAAATGATATGTTCTGTCTGAAATGCTTAAGTGATTTGATTTGACTATTCATATCAACAAGGTGCACCTTCTTTTCTGGCACACATCTTGAGAAAACTCTAAAGTAGCCAGGAGTAGGATCAAGATGGGTGACCTCCTGGGAAGTATTTTCAGGGATACGTGTGAGTGAGGACAAAATACGCTGGAAAAGACCCGTGTTGGTATGTGGAGACAGTCAATCAAATCACAGGGTGTTACATTTGGTATCAGAGCAATACCTCGGCTAGTACGGTGTGGTTCGAGAATCGAACGCACCCAAAAATGAGGGATTCTGAGATTGTCTGATTCTGGCGCGACGAGGTCGTCGCGTATTTAAGGAGGAGCGAATGTGATACCCCGTAAATGATATGTTCTGTCTGAAATGCTTAAGCGATTTGATTTGACTATTCATATCAACAAGGTGTACTTCTTTTCTGGCACACATCTTGAGAGAACTCCAAGGTTAAACGCGTTTAGCCAGGAGTAGGATCAAGTTGGGTGACCTCATGGGAAGTATTTTCTAGGATGCGTGTGAGTGAGGACAAAACACGCTGGAAAAGTCCCGTGTTAGTCTGTGGAGACAGTCAATCAAATCACGGCTCATTACAGTTGTTGATGCAGAGATAAGAGGGTCGACGGCGGCGAAAGTCAAGTTTCGAGGAGTTATTTTTTGCAAGGGTATTTGAGTCATTTACTTGAGTCAGGGCCCGAAAGTATAATAATAACCAAACTACATGGGCTCAGCAATTAGTAGTGAAACTACATGGTCCTCAGAGTCTATTTGACTATACCATGAATTTCTGTATAAAATTATTCCTCAAAAAACGAGTTGGGTAGAATTACTTGTATGTTTTTAATTTCGGCCGGCGAAGGAAATGGTGGGGTCCAGGGATTGTTAATAGTGCAAGAATAATCAAAGGGAAAAGGTGATGCAACCTCTGTTTGATCTGATGTTGAATTGTGGTATTGGAACAGCGTAGAAGATCACGAAACGATGATGCCAAAAAGGCCGGTCGATATGGGCCAGGTGGAGGTCCGAAGGAGGACCGGATCACCGGATGGGACAAGATTTATATAATGATTTATGAAATTTTTTATCTTTTAAAATTTTTAAAATCAACGGAAATAAATTTTCAAAAAGATTGTTGTTCTATCTGATCAATTTAATAAACTTTTACTACAAATTTATCAATAATAAGTCTCTAAAAGGATAAAGCCAAAATGGACCCGGAACATATAGATTCCGATGTATAAAGATAAGAACAAGTGAACAATACATACGACAGGCATCCAAAGCCAAAAGCACCACAACAACACATACGGAGCTCCTATCGTGCCCCTACCCGTTGGCCTTCGCCAAAATAAACACCCGAGGCGCTGCTTCCCCATCGATTCAATTACAATTTACAACAACCAGCTCAAATGGAATAACAAATAAACCCGAATACCGAGAACCACGTATATCAATTCAAGTATTTTAGGGATGTAGCACAGTTTTACAATATTTCAAATGTTTCATACGACTTCAATATAGAGAATAAAATTAGAATTGAATCTTCATGCTAGTGTCCAAAAAATAATGCAACCCCTTATCCATTCACCAACAATTAATAAAAACATCCAATTTTGTTAGGAGAGAAGTCTTACAGAGAAGGGAAGGGAAAGTACCAAAACTAAAAACATAGGGTTTATCTATCGCCTAAGGTCTGCGCATAAAAATAAAATAATTCTACCGTTGCGGCATCCTCTGGGTCAGACAATGATGAAGTGAAATTGCAAAAAAAAAAAAGCACCATTTCGGGTGCGTAAATAATATAATTGCCGCCGTTTGCTCTATGGTTGGTCCGTCAATCAACTCTGGTTCCTCAAGACGAAGCAGGTGTCACACTAGGAAATTTGCAGTGCCCAAAACCTGCATAGGCAAACAAAAAGGATCAACGTCCGAGTTTTAAGGCATTGACCAATTCAATAAAATCGTAGCAACTTTCATAAAAATAATCACTTCACTACATCTTCTTAACTAATTACTTTGTTGTTTTAAAATGTACTAAAAGCATTTATTTGAGGAAATAGTATACCGTTAAAACCAATTGAACGGTTCCTAAGAAAACCATATTAGCTCAATAGAATTAAGAAGCCAACTTACTTGGATCCTTGGTGGTCTGGGCCGCGAGTCCATTGAATTGACAAGTCCCGCCAGTGCTCCTAAACTGGGCCCAGTACGAACTAAACGCGTAACTCGAGTGCCAAACCAACGAGTCCGGCTTGAAGCACTCATTCCCGGGCTGGATCGCATCACAGGTCCCGTTCCCCACAGAGCAAGCGAACGATATCGCGTCGCCCAGCGCGGTCTGGTTCGTCACCCCCTTCGCCACCACGCACCAAATCTTCCCCTTGTATGGCTCATTGTTCGTCGGCGTCGGCAGCACGTCCTTGTACCCCCACGGCGGGGTCTTCCCGCTCAAGTCGATGTCGTAGACGGGCCTCCCGTTCGGGTACATTAGCCCGAAATGGCGCTCCGTTCCCGGCCCGGTCTTCTGGTTCTCGTTGTACAATGCGAAGACGAACGAGGGCAGGACCTGACCGGGCCGGGCTGGGGTCCCGATCGTTGGCTTGGTAGTCAGCTTCCGGACCACATTCCGATTATACGTAGCTGCGTTGTAGACATTAGCCCCAATCTGGTCGAAATCCCCGGAATTGGGCCAGCCCGTCTCGGCGATAAAAACCCGGAGGCCCGGGTGGCCCAACCGCTTCATAGCGAAAACCACGGCGTCCACCATCTGGTCGAACAAGTTGGTGTAGGTCAAACCGGAGGCCGGGTCCGTGTACGTGAAGTTACGCGCCTGGAAGAGCGCGTAGTCCAGATCGATGTCCTCAGGTTGTTGGGCCCACGGGAAGTAAGGGTAAACATCCAGGAAGAAGAAAGACTTGGTCCGGTCCAAAAACCGAAGCATCGGGCCGACAATCTTGCCCGCTACATCGGACCGGAAAGTGCCGTTGGAAGGTGGGAACATGCTCTCGAGCACGTCCATGGCGGAAGGGGTCCCGACCTTGACCTTGTGGAGCTTGAACCGGTTCAGCGACTTTTTGATTCGGCGCATGGCCGGGACGAGGTTGAACCAGGTTCCGGTGTCCGGGTTTGTCAGGATCTCATTCCCGACCAGGAGGTAGCGGATGCGGACCGAACCGTAGAACGGGACGATGTTGGCTTCGACCCAGCGGTTGGCGAACCGCTGGGAGTGGGACACGTTGGGGATGAGCTCGTTGGGGAGCATAACGGAGACCTGGAGAGAGGTGTTGGCCAG
Source organism: Hypericum androsaemum (assembly GCA_963995505.1). Taxonomy (NCBI): domain Eukaryota; kingdom Viridiplantae; phylum Streptophyta; class Magnoliopsida; order Malpighiales; family Hypericaceae; genus Hypericum; species Hypericum androsaemum. The sequence goes on from OZ023185.1 coordinate 17,778,734, forward strand.
TGACCGGAGGATGGCCGGGTTAGCGTCGTAGAGCTTGACCCGGCCAGCTTTTAGGGTTTTCTGGATGAGGTGGACGGAGAGGGGTGGGGCAGGAAGGTTGTTCCCCAGCTGCCCGTAGTTCACCCCTACCTTGTCGGAGATCTCCGCCCCTGCTAGAGCAGCCAGGAGGGCCAGGCCAAGGAGGGAAACGACGACAGGCATTTTGTTGGAGTTCCTGTCGTTTGGTTTAGGCCTGGAGGTTGGAGTTGGAAGTAATTGAAGTGGTGGTGTTGCCTTGGGAAGTGGAGACGAGGTAAATGCGAGACTCTGGTGTTTTTGTTTTGTTTCTCTCTCTCTTCCCAGGTTAAGAGAGTTGAGGAGACGGGATTGGGAGTGGTCAGGTCAGGAGGCGTAGCCGGGCTTTGTCATCCATTTCTATTCGCAGGCCAAATTCCGGGACTTTTTCTAAAATAAGTAAAATAAACAGATATATTATCAAAATGGATAAAAAAAATAAGATATGTTCTCAAAATATGTCATTTTCAATATAAAAATATATATTGGAGTTAAATATATTTAAGCTCTATAGTTCGAATGAATTTTTTTAAATTCCGCATAACTTTTTTTAGATTTATGTGTAGAGTTCAAAAAGCTATGTAAAATAAAAAAAATTAACACATTCGGACATTCTAGCACGAAGTTGTAGAACTTTACAATTTTTTCAAAAAATTGAAAGAATCTAATGAATATTGGATGGGTGGACTCCATATGTTGTTGTTCAGATAAATGAATGAGTTTTTTTAACATAATTTTTCGAACTTTATGTATATCTAATTTTTTACACATTTTACAAAAGAACTCCAAATTTCATTTTATTATTAGAGTTTTCACATTCCATTGAGTCAAATGATATTTAGTCCAATATAAAATTTTATTTTTTAAAAAAATGTCCACCCGCCATTATTTTACGATTATAAAATTTTCGATTATGTAACATAGATTTTGCTTTATTTATACCCACTAATTCTACTTAGCTGAGCCATATCGTCTCACAATACATAATTATTTTTATCAGTATGCCAGATCACATCATTAATTTTATGTGATTAACATGTTATTTTGTTATTTTATAAAAAATACAAAATATTCAAATATAGATAAAAAGGAAATCGATACTGTTCAGACGAGAGACCTAATTAGTAACGGTAGATTAATAATTAGAAATTACCTCGATGTCTTAAATATCTAACGCATACTTCTACTACGCAAATTCGGTACCGTGTCCAACTAGCAAGAAAATATCAACGATCAAATAATTCACAAGGGGTGATGCTTTAGCTTTTTATGGACACAAGATGATACTTTTTTTAGGGAAAAAAAATCTCAAAAAAATAATTCAACCGAGTGATGATACGAAGGAATAAGACCACTTTTATCGGTGAGCATGGCCAATCGCTCACCGGTAAAAGACAAACAACAACAAAAATAAAGAAAAAAGGGCAACTTTGGGCGATCCGTTCGGTTGGCCGAGCGTTGATCGCTCTTTTTTTTGTTTATCTTAATACAATCATAATGATACATGACATAATATTATTCGTTGAAATATATATCGGTGAATATTATTTATGTGGTTATAAAAAATTAAAATTATTTTTTAATAAAAATTTAAAATATGTAAATATATTTATTACAATTTATATGTAAATTTTTTTTTGATAAGTAATGAGTTGTATTTCACCAAATAAGTTCGCCAAAAATTTATATATAAATATAAATTAATTATAAATAATATGTGGATGAGAGAGAAATTAATTATTTATTTAGTGAGCGATTTTGATGAGATCACTAATAAATATGGTAAAAGATTGAGTTAGATTAAATATTAGTTTGATGAAAGAAACTAATTATTTATTGAATGAGCGGATCCAATAAACATAGTCTAAGAATAATTCTAAAAAAAACGAGGGAATAAAAAAATTGCAACCGGGTGATGTAAAAAGAAATGCTTTTATAAAGTCGTGGTGGGCCCATTCTGCGACAACAGCTTTCTTGAGTTGGGCCTGCAGTGTAGAGAGAGGGATGGATGGAAAGTGAGACATGTGGAGGCGAGAGGGAAGGGCCCACGCTTGGGAGAAAGTGCAAAGTAGCCGTTGAGGACAACCCGCGGTTTGGCTGCCTAATGCTATTCTTAGTGGCTGCCATATGGTCACCTGTCGTACGCTTTCGGGTGGTGTGTGGTGAATGGTATGTTTCGTTTTTCCAAAGGATTTCTCCCTTTATTCCTGCTTACACTAGATTTACTTTTCCTCTAGGTTTTGGTTTATACGAGTTGGTATTGATTTATTTGTACCAACCAATTGAAATTTAAATCGAGTAATATTTTTGAAATAGTCAAAGTTTTTTAATAAGTATTTTAATCCCACTGCATTTAAGAACTCTCACTCGAGACTTTATTGAATTGGAACAATTATCTTTTTTAGTTGATTTAAAATAAATCAATCTAAGTAAGTACTTGTTGATTTCCTTTTCTCTTAGGTTCACATCATTTTTGGGATAAAATTTCAGAAGTTCTTAAATTTTAATATAATGTACTCATATAACTAATCTTTAATTAATTAGTCCAATTCAGAGAAATCAAAATTATTAGTTCCTAAGATCAATTTTTATCTCAAATGACACATGATATTACCAAAATAATTATCATTCACTTTCAAAATTCCAAAATTATCATAAATATACTGATCTCTATTTCACACTAAAAAAATCACACACTATAAAACTTCGCACACCCCATCAAAGAAATAAGTCTACCTCACCCGCTCCATCCAACACAACCGACTAACCCTTTTGGATAATTCAAATAATGTGATAATCCATAATTGAAAGAATTGGTTACTTTTGGATAAACTTTATGAATTGGATATAATGTAGTTGTTCTCTTTGCCGTTTATGTTTCTTTCTCATGGCGTTTGTAGAAAAAAATGTATCTTTTTGATTGATAAGTAGCCGGTTTTGTTTCCTCGTTAGAGCTCGTGTATATCTGAGTAATTGGGATGAGAGAAAGAGTTTTATTGTTTGGGTTTAGGATTAATCGATTCATTTGGATGAGGTGAATGTGGGCACACTTAATTTATTTTTGGATTTTTTTTATTTTGAGGGTGAGTTTTTTACCGTGGGATGGGCAAGTATGTTTATGGTAATCTTGGAGCTTTAAAATGATAAAGAGGTAATTTGGAACTGCCACGTATCATTTAAGATATAAATTGATTCTAAGGACTAACCACTCGATTTTTTAAAACATAATAACTAATTAACTAAAAATTGTACTTCCTAGTATACATCAAACTTTAGGGATTGAGCTTTTTTTTTTCTTTTTTGAGACATTGGTTGGCATCTCAAGTGACACCAGAATTTACTCTATTTTTTCGAAAGTCATGTTTATTGGTGATTAAAACTAATCGATCACTAAATAAATAATTAATTTTTTCTCATCAATATATAACCCTGTAACGCTCCGTGATTTGATTGACTGGCTCCACAGACCAACACGAGTCTTTTCCAGCGTACTTTGTCCTCACTTGCACGCATGCTGGGAAACTTTTCAGGAGGTCACCCATCCTGATCCTACTCCCGGCCAAATGCGCTTTAACCTTGGAGTTTTCTCAAGATGTGTGCCAGAAAAGAAGGTGCACCTTGTTGGCATGGATAGTACCAATCAAATCACTTAAGGCATTTCAGACAGTACATATCATTTACGGGGTATCACAAACTCAATCAAACCCAACCCAACCCAATATTTTTACTATCTTTATAGGTGATCTCATCTAACGAGGTCACCAAATAAATAATTAATTTATCTTTCATCCACATATTATCTATAATCAATTTATGTTTACAAAAATTATGCATCCATAATTATTACAGGAAAAAAATTATAACAAAGTAACAAAATGTAGTGAGAAAAGAGATAACTTAGACTGTGCATCAAAATATATCAATATTGAGCTCTATTTATAGAGAATTAGAAATTACTATTTTTCATAATTTTTTTAAAAAGATAATTTTAATTTTTATAATACCCACTAGTATATATTTCAACAAAAATATTGTGTTATGTATAATTATGATTATATTAAGATGGGTTTGGTTGTACACGTGCATACCTAACGTTTTATTATGTAGTTCGAATTTCTTATGCTATCCGAGTACGATCTATTCGATTATCTACTTCCATAAGTTCTTTTTTCTGAAAAGTGTAATTTATTAATAGTAGTATTTATAATTTATTTGGTGTGAAATTTTATTTGCAAAATTACAACTGCAAGTCTTGTTAAAATTTAATAGTAGTCTTTTTCTTTTAATTGTGGTAGAAAAAAAAACCTTCATAAGTTACATAAGTTCATATTTTCTCATTTGTGCTCTAAACTATCTTCGAAAGTCTGATTTACTTATACTCCTACTCTATTTTTTTATACATGCTCTTTTATCTTCTACCTTTCTTCTATGCTCGCCTCGTGATTTATAGACGACCAGTCTAATCCATCCTAATATATTTTTGGATGTTCTCCTATTGAAAATATCAGAAACACGTATTCCGAAACAAATACAGGAACTTGATCAACATACACTTAAATATTTGAATCTGATTAAAAATTTACTTATTTTTACAATCCGACAGTGACATGAAATATTCAACACCTACTGTTGAACATACTAAATCTACAAGCTACCAGATACAGCTCCACTTGCAGGTTTCTGAGTTTAGTTGATGGAATAAAATTATCTATAATTAAAATAACTAAAAGTAACCAAATAGCTCAGTTGGCTAGAGCGTGTAAGCCCTCCTTGCGCAATTTTTTTAAATCCCTTTTACTTGCACGTGTTCGGCCAATTAAAAGATTCCGAATGTGGAGGCCCATCGGCCCATAACAGCAACTTAGATTCCATAACGTGCTTGGCTCAATAAAAGATCTCTCGCTCTAACAAAATAAACCTGCCCGTACAGCAGCAGAAGTCTACACTCACACAAGAAACGCGAGGAAGGAGAGAGACTGAAAGAGAGACCATCGGGAAAAAAGAGAGAAGGGATTCAGTTGTTCATCAAAAGGCGCAGCTATTTTTTTACTGTTGGCGCTTTCTACCTTCGGTGACTTTTTTTTAACCATTCCTCGAAACGGTTCACTGTTTTTTATTTTTATTCTCTTCTGGCTTTGGTTTTATAAAACATTTAACTTGAGGGGGGAGAGTACCGTACTTTCGTATGATACCATCCCTTCATACGACTTGCCCATCAATATCAGCGGCTCACTCTATTACATGCTCCAGAATCCAGTCTCTCTCCGGAAATGCATTATGATCTTTAACATTGAGACCGAGACAATCGACTTCAAGTGCCATCCATATTCCGATCATTGTTTATACGGACATACAGGCGTTCCGAGACATGGTAATGTGGATATGCGATTGTTGGAAATGGAAGGATCATTGGCTTTTGCTCATGTGTGTTCGGACACGAATTCTCTTTACTTGTGGTTTCTTGTGGACCGTGCGACTTGGCATTGATTTGAGAGGTATAAACCCGATAGACTGATTGCTTTCAATCTGAAAACAAGACGGGTGAAAAAGATAGATCTTAATATCGTTCCTTTCGATTGTAGCGTAAATGTAGTTTCAACTACTCACAGGAGCAGCCTTGTTGGGTTGCATCACTTGGCATCCGGAAAGAAGTTCGTGGATAGCAATCTGGAAGGAACGCCGTTGATATGAAGTTGTCGCCATACTTGGCGTAACCATTATTCTTTGTTTTTATGTCAGTAGACTCTTTTCCCTTTTGCATGCTCTACTACTGTGCATGTGGAGTACAAACTCTTCTGAGCTTTGATCTAAAATATATTTTGCCTTCCCTGCTCTTTTTTGTGACATTTGTGGACAGGACAGGCGTACCAGGACCAGTCAACAAACAGACTTAGTGGGTCGCTCTGGCGGGTGGCACATTAAAGTTCTACTGTAATATTTCTTGGTGTGGAGAAGATTCTCCTACCGAAATTGCCTCAGTTGCTAGGAACCATGAAGGCCTTCTTCTTGAAGGTCAGTGTATCTCACAACACCTTCTTTACCACTCGAGGCTGAGATGAAGGCAATCCTCTCCACTAAGCAATTTATCAACTCAAATCATAATTCGATTCAGACTATCGTAGAGACCGATTACAAGTTTGCGCATATGCTTCTCACGGATCCTGATCCCCAAGTCTCTTGGAGATTCGAGAACATAGTGATCGATACCCGAGCTCTCTTATCTTATCTACTGTGCTGTAAACTTAATTTGGTCAATAGGTTACAAAATCTTGTAGTAGATTGAGCTTTCAAGGCTTGTCGAATTGGCTCTCTTCCTCAAGATTGGATTACTTCCCATCCACTCTTCCTAAGATAGTATGTTTTGTGTTTATAACTTCATCTGTGAATAAACTAAGTCAGAGAGTTATGTCATTTGTCTAACACTCAGGTTTGTATTAGACGTGATCTATTAAGCCTATGTCTTATTCTCTCAATATACATGATTATCCCATACACGACTGACTCATAATTGCATTCGAGATATCGAAATTTATTACCATGTGCACCGATATACTTAACATTTCTAACTGATCAAATTATGATTTACACTTGATCAAAACCTCATGGATATTTTCACAATTCCTACCACTTATTTACTCTTTTTTCGATAAGTAAATTTTAAATATTTTCAATAAAATTACATGATGTAAAATATATTTCAAATAAAAATATTAATCAAAACCTCATGAGTAACTTCACAAGTCCTAACACTTAGTCTACTCTTCTAGATCGAGATATAAAGACAAGGACCAAAATAAGATGAGATCGTGAAAGAGAGAATGGGCGCAGTGGTAGAGAGAAAGAGAGATACTATTCGAAAATCGACGTGTTCCTTTCTTTCAAAAGATAAATTTTACACATTGCTAAGATCTCAACCATGGACAAATAGACGTGTTTCATTGTAAATAAATTAGCTACTATTAATATGGGCGAGATAATTGCCTATTACCTTTCCTTATCACCTACCTGTAATTTAGACATATTTTATGTGCACTTCAGCAACATTCAACACGAGAACGACTGTTCTTTATTAAAAGTGGAGATTGGAGAATGATTATTGACTACCGTGCCGAAAACGAGTTTTGAATCTTGAAACCAAGACTAGGCGTTTCAACTCGCTAGTCAATCGCTTTGAGTCAATGATATGAGCACGTCGTCAAAATTAACCGTTTAGTTTGTAAACATTATTTAAAGGGAAAATTACTCTGTAGTCTTTGGAATTTGCTCAAATATACTCAAAAGTCCCCCATATTCATAAAATACAAGCCGACGTCCCTCTAGTTTATTTTTATTATACTTTCGGGTTCCTAAATGAATTTTTTTCTTTTTTTATCATTGAAATGATGAAAATACCCCTTAGAACAAAAATAAAAAAAATTGCTTACGTCATATCTTCTTCTACCTCCCCCAACCTCGACTCACAGAGAACTGGGTAGGGTCGTCGGGTTGAAGACGAAGTTCTAATCGAAGGTGAAGATGAAATCCCTTGATCGAGATGACAACGTTTTGGGTGTTGAATGTTAGGATTGATTTAAGTTACAACGCAACATTTTAGAAAAAAATTGGGGACTAATTATATAATTTGCCATCATACACGTCGACTTTAACTTAAGCCACCATGTTGCCACGTGTATTCCACGTCGTCTCAAAAAAGACATCGTTTCGGGCTGGTTTGGACGGGCAGCTGTCCTGGACCTGCCCGAAAAATTGATGTCAACCACATGGTACTAAAATACTAATTTTAAACCACATGGTACTCCACGCGAAAAGCCTAAAACTACAGAGTACTAAAGTGAACTTATCCCTTAAATAAATAATAAATATTATAATATAAACATAATTTTTCACGTCCGGAGAAATTCTAGGCAACAAACCTTTTAATAACAAACGTGAGGAAGTTTTGCACAACTTAACAACTTATGTCATTTTTTCCATGGTTTTAAAACCATTATTTTTTCTAACAAACAAATCCACATTCACAATTGTGGACCATAATAATCTTTAACAATATTTTATTTTAATTAAATAAATTTCTTGAAATAATATAATTTTTCAACAACAAGAAAACCCAGAACCGAACCAGGAATCACTTACTTCCTTTAAGAGCACCAATTTATGTTCAATAAATCCGTACATTTTTTAAAATTAGTTCAACATACCATGTCAGGTTTTTGTTTTGTATTTTTCATTTGTTATCTTTGAGGTTCTTCTTTTACCTTGTGACATGTAGTAAGAAGTGAATACCCAAATACAAGCTTCGAGATATTATATCTGCCATACCAGCAAACAGAAACATGATCACAGAAAAAAACAAAGAGCCGAGATAGTATCCTCCGTTGGTAATCTAATCCCTGTGAAACTTGCCCCGAAGGAAGACTGTAGACGCGAGTAGTGCCATGAAGAAAATATATAGCAGAAGTAGACAAGCAACAATTCGTTTATTTTTCGGTACCGAAAAGCTTGAACAAGCGAGAAGGAAGCTGGTAGGTATTAACCTGCACGGCCTTGGAAACATAAACCACAGCATTCCTTTTCAAGAGCAGAACTTCTCTGGCCAAGCAAGTTTTGAACAATTCCATCCTTCCAACACCAAACTTCTCTGTAGCCAAACCAGCAGGATGACTCATTTTCTTGTCGTATGGAGTCGAAAGCTCTTCGTTGAGCCTTCTTCCGACGTGGAAGGAGTTGAATGCCTTCGCAAATTCTTTCACAGGGATAAACCTGTAAGATTCATCTCTTCGCGCCCAGTACTGCTCCTGACCCCAATTGTACATTTCTTCATAAGATGAACAATAGTATGAATGTGTAAACCAGTTGTTCATACTTACTTTCCTGTAGAAAATCTGCGACACCCTTTCTCTCCGACCCCAATTGTAATGAATTGGTCTCAGGAGCTACCTTAAGCTCCCTATCAAGCTTTCCGGCCAGCATGAGAAGAAGAGTTGTCTTTCCTGAGCCTGGAGGGCCAAGAAGTAGAGCCAATCTTCCATGAGCAAGCACAAGAAAGACAAGTATATCAGATAACTAGCTCATATCAAAACCGAAATCCGAATCTTAACTAGAATTAGATGATTAATAAGGCTTCTCATATAACCTTTGTGCTTGATGATTCGACTAATATCTTTAAGTTGGCCAGGCTCTACTTGCTTCCGTGGCTTCAGCTTCTACATTTAGATGCTCAAACCTCACTACTTCAATGGTTGGAAGTTCAATACCTACTCTAGAAGATCCAAAAAAAACACCAATCTTAAAGTTATATCATCATATCCAACCCAAAATTTAAATTTGAACAAACTTTAGAAAATTCTGAGTTTTTTATTTTTGAAGTATTGGTTGTGACACTATAATTCTACTCTATATTTTTTTCTGAGCACGTTAAAAGAAAATTATTTTGGAATTTTATTTATTTATTTGCTGTAAATGATATATCTCGTTAAAGTTTGGTTGCACAGGTGCATACCTAACGTTTTATTATGTATTTCGAATTTTTCTTGCTGTCTGAGTACGATCTATTCGATTATCTACTTCCACAAGTTCTTTTTTATTTGAAAAGTACATTTTATTAATAGTACTATTTACAATCTGTTTGGTGTGAAGTTTTTTCTTTGTAAATTTTTTTTTAGATTATGATTGCCAGTTTCATCAAAATTTTATCGTGATAAAAGTTGGTGGAAAAAATAGTGGCAGAAAAAAATCCATCGTTTCATGAGTTCTTAATCCATCATTTATACTCTAAGCTATCTTCGCATAGTCTCATTTATTGATACCCCATACTCTATTCTTTTATACATGTTATTTCATCTTCTACCTATCTTCTATGCTCGCCTAGTGATATGTAGACGACGACGAATCCAATCCATCCTAATTTCTTTTTGAATGTTTTCCTATTGAAAATATCAGAAACACAGAAACTTTATCACTACACACTTAAATATTTTGATTCTGATAAAACTTTTGATTATTTTTACAATCAGACAGGGACATGAAATATTCAAACACCTACTGTTTTTTTGTTTTTGTTTTTTGAGAATGTCAAGCACCTATTGTTGAATATATTAATTAAACCTACAAGCTATCAGATACAGCTCCGCTTGCAGATTTCTGAGTCTAGTTGTAAAAGCTTGACCCAATTAATATAACTAAGCAATCTAAATGCAATCAAATAGCTGGAATAGCTCAGTTGGCTAGAGCGTGTGGCTGTTAACCACAAGGTCGGAGGTTCAAGCCCTCCTTCTAGCGCCATCAATTTTTTCTTAACCCTTTTAACCTGTGCGTGCTCGGCCGGCCCATTAAATGATTCCTGATCTGGAGGCCGGTCGGCCATAGCAGCAACTTAGATTCCATAACGGGTTCGGCCCATTAAAAGATCACTCTCGTCCGTACAGCAGCAGAAGTCTACGCTTAAGAAACGCGAGGAAGGAGAGAGAGAGAGACCATCGGGAAAAAAATGGGATTCAGTTGTTCATCAAAAGGCGCAGCCATTTTTTTACTGCTGGCGCTTTCTACCTTCGGTAACACTTTCTTTTTAACCATTCCTCGAAACACTTGGTCTTCACTGTTTGTTTGGATCTAATAACGTATCGATCTCTCGCAGTCGCGGCCAAGAAATCGGGCGATGTAACGGAGTTGCAGATCGGCGTCAAGGTGGAAAAGACGAGATTGTCCCCGCGTTTGAATTTTTTAGTTTTTATTATCTCTTCTGGCTTTGGTTTTTGAGTGTTTATTGTTCATAATTACAGTACAAGCCGCAGTCGTGTGAAATTCAGGCACACAAGGGAGATAGGGTCAAAGTTCACTACAGGGTGAGCCTCAATTGTTCCCTCAAAAAATAAATTTTTTTAAAATTCTGATATTGCGTGGAGAATCCTGTAGTTATTACATTAGGGTTTAGTGAATTGGATCCTAATCGTAGTTATTAGGGTTTTCTTCTTTGGGCTCGGTTTTGTGTGTGAACTGTGATGTTTACTCTTCAACGGTTTTCGCAATCTGGTAGCTTGTAGCTTCAGTGTGTTTAATAGTATGTGTTTAAATTTTCACAGGGGACGCTCACAGATGGGACAGTTTTTGATTCCAGCTTTGAGAGGGGTGATCCGATTGAGTTTGAGCTCGGCACCGGTCAAGTGATCAAAGGTAACCATTGTCTGCTTTCTTCTACTCTTTTGTCTGTCCTAACAGTAACTAGTTAGTTGCAAATTCTGCTCTGCTAATTATGCAGTCGGGGCTTATGACATGCATTTATTGCAGGATGGGACCAAGGGTTGTTGGGAATGTGCGTAGGCGAGAAACGGAAGTTGAAAATCCCCGCTAAGCTTGGCTATGGTGTCCAGGGTTCTCCTCCTAAAATTCCAGGTAATTACAAGAATGTCTCGTGGTTTGATCACACGATGTTCAACTACATTGTTTGTCTTTGAAGATATCATGGGTTTGCTTGCGTTTCAATTCTATCATCTGAAAGTAGGTCTTCGGTGAAAAAAAGAAAGTTAGGGTGACAAAAAGAAAGAGCATTTACAAGATAGGATCTATCGTATCAATTGCGAATTCGAATTGAATTCTTTCAATATCGAAAAGAGATTGACGAATTTGTTCCTGCCTATTGATTGGTACTAACCGTACTTGACTTGGAGAAAGAAAGCAAGACTTTCTACTGGAGCTCCATCATGTACCATTTCGATCACAACCCAACAAACAAAAGGAGGGCATTATTGCATTTTTTTTAGTGTGACATGATTAGCTTCTTTCTTTCTATTTCTATATGTTCACTGGGCAACTTGAAAGAATGGGGATATTTCGCTACTTGATTGCCAATGTCGACATGGTTGTTGTTTACGAATTGTGTTCTGGATGTACAATGCAACATGGTGGCTATATGGTTGTTTTCAAGTCTAGGATTCATAAATCACAGCTGACTGTCAGAAGCCTGATTTTGATTGCTCTTGACGATCTTTCAGGTGGAGCAACACTTGTATTTGACACCGAACTTGTGGCCGTGAATGGAAAGCCGTCAGGTGGCGGAGGAGCAGATGACAGTGAGCTGTAGTTTATACCATGACGGTATTTTCTTTTGCTTCTCGGTGAACCATATTCAATGGTGGTTGATTTTCACAAGCCAAAACTTTGTCTAGGGACTGCGATGTTAGTACTTAGTCGAGTCTCTCACAGAATTTAGGCTACCTTAGCTTCAAGTTTCGGGACCTTCTTCTACTTAAACACAGCCATAAAATTAAAGCATGATAACCAAATCAATGCATCGGTTTCTTCTTGGAGCAAATTGTAGAACAGTATTCTGGATGCTCAAACAACTTCATGTTTAATTTGTCATCAGATGGTTCCTTTTGGCCATTGTTCAGTTTTAATGAGTAACTATTTGCTCTCTCCCTCACGTTTTCCCTTGGATTTGATCTAGCCAAGCTAACCTGGAGTTATTGGTGATTATCCTAATCACGGAAATACTGTCGATATCCATGGTATTTTTTGAAGGAAGAGTGGCCTAGAAACCTTGCATTAGATAGGAAATAGAAGTACAAATTGGGTCAGGACACCAACCATTACAAAGATAACAATTATTACGCAGTCCACCACAACATTACCCTGCTGCATAGTAAGGTGGTTGCTCGTCATAGACCAGACATCAACTCCTAAAGTTGAATTTATCTTCGCAAGTAAATGCAGTTTGTTAGTAGTAACATGAAATAGTTCATGGGTTAAGACACCGAAATCTATCTCTAAAATAGGATCCGAGTACTAAATAAGTTCATCAAAAACCAATCGAAAATTGCTAGCTGATATGGACCGTCTGCTCCCATTCGGTTCTTTTGTTAAGCCCAATCCAATAAAGTTATGAACTCCGGGGCGGCCTAGCCCATATGTGCAATTAAGTTTAATTAGATATTTTCGAATTTAATTTATAAATTTAGTAGAAATTATTTTATTATAATTTAAAATGACGGGTGTATGGTCTCCGAAAATGGAAAACTTATAATCCCGTCAGTTTATTTTTTAACAGAGAGAGAACCCCATCAGTTAAAATTGTAAGCACCATCAAAGTCGTCTCTATATTTCTCTAGAACCATCCTGACCCTTCAAAAGAAAATCCAACGTCTCATATCTAATTAAATTAAATCCAATCACACAATTAACACTCTATTACCTCGTGGAACCCTCTCGAACCTCTTCTTGGACCAATTACTCCTTGATTTTGGAATGTGTTAATCTCTAAATACCTTTTCAAGTTAAACTTATCAGGTGAAGTTTAATTCGTAATGAAGTTCACTAGTCACTACTATCAACAACAAGACCAACGATCACCCTAACATAGGTAAGAGCAACAACCGACTATCTTACCACCAAAAAACAACCGACCATCCAACAATAAGTTTAAAAAGTGAAATAGGGCCAACTGGACCTCCCAAAAAGGATTTTTTAAAAAATTCTGTGAGGGGAAAAAGGATAATAAATGTAGTGGTTTGTAGCTGTGACATTTATACGGACTCTTTAGTCAAAACATGAAAGGTCCACCACTATACGCGGTGTTAATGCAATTGCCCATACGCGGTGCTAATGCAATTGCCCATACATAAGGTATATCCACTCCTAAGCGATGTCCAGCTGTGGCCTATTTCTTCACAAAACTACAGAAAATGTAACAATACAAAAGTTTTTTAAATTAAAAAAAGCTAGAGTCATTTAATTTAACAGTATCCTCAGTATATGAAACAAAAAATTCACATTGTGTATTTTTTAAAAATAAACAGCTAATCACTACATATAATATTTTTAAATGTCACTATCATGGGTGTGGTAGCCAATTTTGTGTATATAAATCATAAATTTGGTCGGAAAATCGCATTATACTAAATAAATTGTAAATTTGGTACCACAATCAACCAGTAAATTCTCCCAATTAATGTAGATACATTTCAAACATTAAATTTTTTATTTTATTCAGGAAAGAACAAGAATCACCTACTGATTTACAAATTTGACTAAACATATCAAATAATTTTTCATAGAAGCTTCCCTTGTTTTGGAAAGATCCACATATCTCGAAGTTTCCTGGAAAGTTCCTTCCCACCCAACAAAAGCCGAAATATGAATGAAGTCAAGAGTGGATAGGGGACTGGATTCTGGCGGTACAAAGTCCACCAGGCCTGTACTGGAGATGATTACAACCCTTGGATGAGGCAAAAAATATATAGAGTAGATTTGACGGCCAAAGATGATGCAGGGTAATTTACATGGTTTTAAAACCCGGCCCGGAGCTACGACCCGAAATTTCTACAATTTTCCGGGTCAGTCAGTCGGACCACCAATCGAACCAAAAATATTTTTATTTTTAAATATTTTAAATAATATATATATGTAGGTTAAAATATACTTATTTTCCATTAAAAAATAGACTTAATTTTTTATCTCTCCACTCTATAAATCTACTTTTATTTATTTATTTATTACTTTATAAACTTGTCAAATCAATTTTTTTCCTCGAAAACTACCAAAAAAAGTCAATTTCGCCCATTTTTGTACTGATCGGGTTCGATTGGTCAGGGTGGACCTCAAAATCAATCGGTCTGACCAGATTTGGTCCGGTTAATACAGACCCCGGTCAAAAACCTAAAAACGACCCGATCTTGTGCCCGTTTCGCAGTCCAACCGGTCGGACCACATTTTTTAAAACCATGGTAATTTAGACATTTCTGACCATCTCTCTTCCCCTTTCCCCTCTCTCTCCTCTCTTTCCCTTCCGTCTCTCCGTCTCTCAACCCCGTTCTTCACTCGCTCCCTACCAAACCAAAAGACAACCACCATAGATGGCGGCAACGGCGAAGATGCGAGAGCAGTCGGGGTCGACTCGGCGTCAGAATCTGGTGGCGATGTGTCACGACCCAGAACCGAGACAACCGCCACGCAACTGGGGTTGCGCAAGGCTCAATTCTATTCTCTTTAATGACCCGTATAAATTTGTACTTCTATTCTCAATCCCAACCCATTTGCTAACCCGAGATAATTTTCCATCAATTCCTGAAAAACAACGTGCGAATTTGGGTGAGTTTCGCTACTCAATAAGTTGCTCATACAATCAACCCGAAGCCAAGCCCAAGTATTTTCAAAATATTTCACAGTTCAACCTCATCATATTATCAATCCAAAACAAGCAATATAACAATACCAAACATAACAGTTTAACTTCCAAACATGTGAACCCACACTATACAACATTATACTTTAAGGACTCAATTCAAAACAGTCATTGAGCATTAACAATTCACAATCAATTTATGATATGTAATGCAAACCCGACTACACATGACTCTACTATGCAGCTACTAATGATGAATGAAGACAGGAACTCCGGAGATCTTCCTAATGAGGCTATACCATCGTATCACCCCCAATGGCGGGGTCCTGGCGCATACCCCCGCCGTTATGGGGACCATCATTTTACCCCCAATGGTAGGGTCCTGGCGCATACCCCCGCCGTTATGGGGACCATCATATCACCCTCAATGGTAGGGTCCTGGCGTATCACCCCCGCCATTATGGGACTTATTAATAACCTCATTAGGACCTACATGCTCATGCTCGAATGATGCCAACCAAACTTCAATCACCAAAATTCCAGTAACATCATAATCCAATACGCATCACAATTCCAATAAACAGACTCAACCAAATCACTTCCGCTCCACATGAGCCATCGTTTACTTTCTCATATCAATTCCCAATATAACAAGTCATTAAATTACCACAAAATGCATAGCGACACCATCAAAGTATCAAACAAATTCAGCAAGTACAAAATTAAGTAAGCAATTCATATAATACTCTTATAGAACCTACGTAAGCAGGCAAGTTACAAGAAGTAAGCAGCCAACTTACACAATCACTTCACAAGAACCTGTATACTCATTCATGGTAAGGCAATTCACATAATACCCTTACGTAACTAAACAATCTCTTTGAATTCATTTTAATTACTTGGCCCAAACGTAAAAATCTGTTTTTAAATCAAAAGCACTTTGAATTGATCCCATGAACAACTTACCGAAAGCATTGCATTCTTAACGGCAAGGTCGTAAACTATTTGGGGCTTGAAGATGATCGTTGTAGGATTTGACCATAAGGAATCTCTACAATTTTTGGACTCCATTTTATTGGTTTGACGAGACAGGAGTCATCGCCATTAGAAAGAAGTGGAAACTGTATGCCCTATGTAGTGAGCACTCACAGATTAGAGTAGCAATTGTGTAACCTCCAATTAGATAAGGAAAATATTGTGGATGCGAAATTCATAAGTTGATCGACAAGTACGAGATTAGAGGGGTTACAAGTGAATGAACCCGATTCTTTTGGCACGTCCGAAGAGGCTAAAGCGAGCACTTGCAGATCCTGTGGTTTATGGGGGGGTGCTACGACGAGCGTGCTTGCTGGAAGCTCTTTAGTGAGTTGTCTCTGACAGAGCTTTGCTCATGTAAGCTCCTCTCTTTTGAACTATCCAGATGAGCGAGGAATAGAGAGCATGTCGAAGCCCAACTTGAGCGGGAAGGAAGGAATTGTTTCCTTCTTTTATGAAGGAGAAGGAGAGTGCTGGAGCCCAACTTAATTAGCAAGGAAATGGAAACTGTTTCCTTCTTTTATGGAGGAGAAAGTGGGATGTGGGTTAGAGGGTAGTTTTCACGAGAAACGACTAGTCAATTATAATTGAATCACCAATTATTTGTATTTTAATCATGTAGTTTATTAAGTCTCATATAAAAATATACCAGATTTTACATTCTTTCCCCCTAAAATAAAGTTTGGTCCCCAAACTTTCCTTTGTTAGTAAGCAGGAGTGCTTCATATTCAGTACAACTCTCATCTATTTAACTGTCTCGTCCTCAACAATTGTGACTTGAATGAGGTCCCTCTTAACATTCAAGTTTCTCTCAACATATATCTTTCGTTATTGTTGTCTATATTATTTTGCTAGGAGTGACTGCCAAATTATGACTTGGTCATAATCTATTGTATGTTTCGATAATTCAGTTTATTAATTCTAGTATTTAAATTACCAGATTTTACATTCTCCCCTCCTAAAATGAAGTTTGGTCCCCAAACTTTACTTTTTCCTATATTAGGGAGGATTACCTCTGTTATTTTGTCTAACTTCTGATAGTTTCAATCCATATTATTATTACTAATTCGATGTTGTTGGGTTCAAATAAAATAGGACATGACATTTCCTTAAGTAATAAGTTGACATGTAGTACAAAAGTTAAGTCGATCCTTTAAATTTTGCGACTAATTATAGAGATGAATTTTGACTAATTTAAATGACTGAGGGTAATGTTCATTAGTTTTGGTTGAAACACGAGGTACCTCATACCAAAGATGGATTTAGCTTAATCTAAATACTATTCGAGAAGCTCATTAAGATGGCTAGAATTGATGAAGGAAGTTTATTTCAGGACCCAAGGATATACGTTGGATGGCTCAGAAATGTTTGATAAGTGTACCAGTAGGAATTGGTCTATTTTGAGGTCCAAACTTGTTTAGTTATTCACACTCTGCAATATTTCTAATAGGTTCTAAAGACAATTTAATATCTTCTTATAAGGGACCTTTAAGAGCTAAAGCGATGTCTGGCTAAAATCCAAGTAAGGTCTATGAATGTAAGAATTATTTGATTATATGTAGGACAATTGACACTAAATAAGATTTTACCTTGTGGATAACAGATACAAGCAAAGTTCTGGTCCTCTGGCAGAAGTTCTAGCATTGGCGGATCTTCTAAATATATAATAGTTCTATGGGACGTGAAGTTTTTTTTTTTGGTGCTAGCTGTTCTGGAAAAAATTTTGATGTAGGAAATAAGAGGGAGTCACGGAGGTGAGAATCTATGAAGGCCACAACTATAAAATTCGAAATAATTGTCACTAATTGTAGAGTCATTACTTGAGAACTTTATTAGTGGACAAAGACACTTTTACTGTAGAGATTTCATTTTGTTCAATTGTAATTGTTGTGAATAGAGACTAGACTAGCAGAAGTACTGGTGTGGGTGTGAATGTTTGGTTTACCAGCTTAACCAAACATTGTAAAAACTAGTTTTTTTTTGCAACAAAAAAAAACTCAGAATGGAGATAGAAAGAAAAAGGACCATAGAAAGTGACGAGAACACATTATGTAATTATTACTGGGTGCGATCATGCAACTTATTAAATTGTTCTCTTTTTTTTTAATAACTATTTCAAAATGTTTTATGAATCTAAACTTAAATTATACTGTTTTATCGATTAAAAACTGTAGCCGAAGGAAAGACTAGGCTTATCTAATTTCTTGAGCATGTGAGAAAGTGTTTATGCCCCGGGTGAAAGAGTTCAACAGTCCACTATCTCTAATGGTAGACATCAATAGCTCAAAAGAATGAAGGTGACCACTCAAACCTTCGAGGATGATGAACAAAAATTGACCGAAATAAATTTGACCAGGATCAAGGAATAGATGGTTAAAGAATAGAAGTATAGCTTATGAGTCAACAGATTGTTTGGATAACGCCAACAGCGTAGCAGGTCAAGTTAGGTATATTAACGAGTACCAAGTTAGCCATAATAATAGCTGATTCAGCTCTCAATCGTAAAGATAAGAGCAAGTCGAACTTGTTGCCAACCGAGTGCAAGAAAACAAGCTAGCTATATCTCTCTCAATGAATGAATTCTTCGGAGAAAGAAAAAAAAATTAGAAACATCCAGCCATGTCATTTTCATAAGAAAATTGAACAAGTTCTAGTATTGATGGGAGTCGTTTGCTCGATCAAGTATGCCAAATGACTAAAACATTAAGCAAGCAATTTGGACAAGGGCTTGGAACATTAAGTTGTTAAGAAGTGGGTTGGAAGATTGACGCTAGCAGTGCAATCCATTAATTCCTTACTGCTATTTACTTATCTAATTAGTAGTTACATTGTGAGTGAGTTATATTACTTTGAAGTTTAAGATTTTTAATATTTTATAACATCAAGAGCTATGCTCTTACGTTTAAATAAATTATGATGGTCATATTTTTGAAGCACTTTATTTGTTATTATTTAACACTTGACAAACAACAAATTTTTGTAACAAATAATTCAATCAAATCCCAATCCAATTTACAGTTGAAAATAACCAACTAACATTTCAAGTTAGCTTATTAAATTGGTGCTAAACACTCTCTGTACATGTTATGAACTCAAGCAAATATTAAAATAAGTACCTAGTATATGCACTCTAATCCTAGTTTCTATGTAAATAACATGTACACACAATAAACACTAACATAGACAAATATATTAATTTTATTTCGTTCCGTAATTTCTTTTATATAAAAAAAAGAATTTAATTTCATGCTACTTTCAATTTTATTATCACCCTTCCCGTGGAATCTAACCTATTGCTCTGATACCACTTTAGTTGTCACGACCCAGAACCGAGACAACCGCCACGCAACTGGGGTTGCGCAAGGCTCAATTCTATTCTCTTTAATGACCCGTATAAATTTGTACTTCTATTCTCAATCCCAACCCATTTGCTAACCCGAGATAATTTTCCATCAATTCCTGAAAAACAACGTGCGAATTTGGGTGAGTTTCGCTACTCAATAAGTTGCTCAAACAATCAACCCGAAGCCAAGCCCAAGTATTTTCAAAATATTTCACAGTTCAACCTCATCATATTATCAATCCAAAACAAGCAATATAACAATACCAAACATAACAGTTTAACTTCCAAACATGTGAACCCACACTATACTCAATAAGTTGCTCAAACAATCAACCCGAAGCCAAGCCCAAGTATTTTCAAAATATTTCACAGTTCAACCTCATCATATTATCAATCCAAAACAAGCAATATAACAATACCAAACATAACAGTTTAACTTCCAAACATGTGAACCCACACTATACAACATTATACTTTAAGGACTCAATTCAAAACAGTCATTGAGCTTTAACAATTCACAATCAATTTATGATATGTAATGCAAACCCGACTACACATGACTCCACTATGCAGCTACTAATGATGAATGAAGACAGGAACTCCGGAGATCTTCCTAATGAGGCTATACCATCGTATCACCCCCAATGGCGGGGTCCTGGCGCATACCCCCGCCGTTATGGGGACCATCATTTTACCCCCAATGGTAGGGTCCTGGCGCATACCCCCGCCGTTATGGGGACCATCATATCACCCCCAATGGTAGGGTCCTGGCGTATCACCCCCGCCGTTATGGGACTTATTAATAACCTCATTAAGACCTACATGCTCATGCTCGAATGATGCCAACCAAACTTCAATCACCACAATTCCAGTAACATCATAATCCAATACGCATCACAATTCCAATAAACAGACTCAACCAAATCACTTCCGCTCCACATGAGCCATCGTTTACTTTCTCATATCAATTCCCAATATAACAAGTCATTAAATTACCACAAAATGCATAGCGACACCATCAAAGTATCAAACAAATTCAGCAAGTACGAAATTAAGTAAGCAATTCATATAATACTCTTATAGAACCTACGTAAGCAGGCAAGTTACAAGAAGTAAGCAGCCAACTTACACAATCACTTCACAAGAACCTGTATACTCATTCATGGTAAGGCAATTCACATAATACCCTTACGTAACTAAACAATCTCTTTGAATTCATTTTAATTACTTGGCCCAAACGTAAAAATCTATTTTTAAATCAAAAGCACTTTGAATTGATCCCATGAACAACTTACCGAAAGCATTGCATTCTTAACGGCAAGGTCGTAAACTATTTGGGGCTTGAAGATGATCGTTGTAGGATTTGACCATAAGGAATCTCTACAATTTCTGGACTCCATTTTATTGGTTTGACGAGACAGGAGTCATCGCCATTGGAAAGAAGTGGAAACTGTATGCCCTATGTAGTGAACACTCACAGATTAGAGTAGCAATTGTGTAACCTCCAATTAGATAAGGAAAATATTGTGGATGCGAAATTCATAAGTTGATCGACAAGTACGAGATTAGAGGGGTTACAAGTGAATGAACCCGATTCTTTTGGCACGTCCGAAGAGGCTAAAGCGAGCACTTGCAGATCCTGTGGTTTATGGGGGAGTGCTACGACGAGCGTGCTTGCTGGAAGCTCTTTAGTGAGTTGTCTCTGACAGGGCTTTGCTCATGTAAGCTCCTCTCTTTTGAACTATCCAGATGAGCGAGGAATAGAGAGCATGTCGAAGCCCAACTTGAGCGGGAAGGAAGGAATTATTTTCTTCTTTTATGAAGGAGAAGGAGAGTGCTGGAGCCCAACTTAATTAGCAAGGAAATGGAAACTGTTTCCTTCTTTTATGGAGGAGAAAGTGGGATGTGGGTTAGAGGGTAGTTTTCACGAGAAACGACTAGTCAATTATAATTGAATCACCAATTATTTGTATTTTAATCATGTAGTTTATTAAGTCTCATATAAAAATATACCAGATTTTACACGATGGCCACGATCTGTCTCTCTTCCAACCTACCCGACGGCTGCGCCCTCCTCCCCCTCCCCTGGGAGTCCCCTTGCCGCCCCTCCTGCTCCTCGTCGCCTTCTTTGTTCTTCTGGGTTGAGGCATGACGGAGGTATGGCCACTGCAGAGACTCGAACTTGAATTTGTATGTTGTCTCGGTCCGGAGAGAACTATTTCTCGATCTCCTTCCCTAGATATAGATAGGCTTCAAGTGACGTATTCGTCCTTCGTGGTTCATCAGCGACTTCCCGCTTCAATTACTGGTCATCGCCGATTAATGATTGTGGGATTGGAGAGAAAATCCCAAGTTTTAGATCTAGGGTTCCTCCCCAGTTTTTCAGAATTGGAGATTTCTTAGAAAAATTATAAATCAACCTTAGTGGGGTTTTGAGGATGACAGTGGAGAGTACATGGATTACACATGCAGTTGCGGGATGGCGAACATGGGGGCAAAGTTCATCGACGAACCCATGTTGATCGGATAAATATCCACTGTGCACCATTTTTTGCCCTCTTTAATTATTTACTTCTCTGTGGGATGTTGTAATGCATACGCCGACTAACCAATTATTTAACCAATTATTCCATTAGCTAATTATTTACTTCTATGTGGGATGTTGTGCATCATGGTTTGTTATAATTTAATAGTTTGTGATGTTATGATTAAATAGTTCGTGATATTATGATTAAATAGTTTGCTATGTTATGATTTAGTTGTTTATGATGTTATGATTAAATGGTTCGTGATGTTATCATTAAATGGTATGATCGGTTATATTAAATGGTACGTCCGGTAATATTAAATAGTATGTCTGGTTAAACTAAATAGTACACCCGAATATATTAAATAGTATGTCTGGTTATATTAAATGGTACGACCTGTGTATATTAAATGGTAGGAACGATTAAATTAAATGGTATGTCCGAATATATTAAATGATATGTCAGGTTAAATTAATTAATAAATTAAATTATATATCGACTAGTATGTTCGGTTATATTAAATGTTATAGCTGGTTATATTAAATGATATGTCTGATTATATCAAATGCTATATTTGATTTACTATAACAATTCTTTTATTTGTTACCGATAATCTATTTAAAAAAATAGAGTCCAAAGAAAAAAATTAAATTAAACAGGCGGGATCCACCCTTATTCTGCTCCAAAGAATAAAATAAAATAAAGAGAAAAGTCTACTTTAGTACCCTGTGGTATCGCCCAAAATCACTTTAGTACCCTGTAGTAAAAAACTGACCAATCGAGTCATACTTATTCCAATTAACATCAAAAAGGTCCTCGGGCAGCTGCCCAGACCCGCCCGGAGCCTGCCCGGACTACGTGGCCAGCCACATCACCAAAACTTGATGACGTGGCGCCACGTGGACATCCATCTTCTTCCCTCTCTTCCTCTCCTCCTCCTCGTCCTCCTCCTCCGCCTCCTCGTCCTCGTCCTCCTCCTCTTCTCCTCCTCCTCCGCCTCCTCCTCCTCGTCCTCCTCCTCCTTCTCCACTTCGTCCTCCTCCTTCTCCACTTCGTCCTCCTCCTCCTCCACTTCGTCCTCCTCCTCCTCCTCCGCCTCCTCCTCCTCCTCCTCCTCCTACTCCTCCTCCTCCGCCTCCTCCTCCTCCTCCTCCTCCTCCTCCTCCACGTGGTGCCACGTCATCAAGTTTTGGTGACGTGGCTGGCCACGTAGTCCGGGCAGGCTCCGGGCGGGTCCGGGCAGCTGCCCGAGGACCTTTTTGATGTTAATTGGAATAAGTATGACTCGATTGGTCAGTTTTTTACCACAGGGTACTAAAGTGATTTTGGGCGATACCACATGGTACTAAAGTGGACTTTTCCCTAAAATAAAAGACTATTCATTAATTTCTCCTACGCGCGTCCCCATTTTTTTCCCTTTTATTTTTTCCCATTCTACCCCTTACCAGGACGACTGTAATGGAAAGACCTTCCAGGCCTAAATCCAATCCCGAGTGAATAGAACTTTACATGTAACTGGTATTAATTAGTACATGGCCCAACCAAAACGACGTAGCTCTGACATTCTGGTATACCTCGTTTTATTTTATTTTATTACAATTTTAACATTTTTTCTAACTCTAGTTTTCTTTGCTTTAATCAATTTGCACATCATTATTTTATAATATAAAAATATTCAACCAAATGACATAAAAAATTTCAATTGACACCTCGTTATTTGATCATTTTCTGGACACAACACCCCTAAATTTTATTTAATTAAAGTTTAAAAAATATAAATATTTAAAAAATTCAATCAAAAATATTTTGAGATAGAAGTTTTTCAATTCTTTATTTCTTTAAAAAAATAAAACCAACTTTTTCTAATTAGACTTAAAAGTATGTTTTTCGGAAAAAAATTATTTAAATAATGGAATGTTAACTGTAGAAATTTTACCGGGAGAATTTATCCAATAAGTATCCTCATCCTCTCAAAACCAAAAAAAAACTCTAATCCCATTTTATCCGGAGAATAAACACAACCAGAAGGAAAAACGAAAAAGGAAAGAAGAAGAAATTAAGAAAAACTAATGAGAAAATTACTCTCAAATTTCTTGAATTTGCTTAAATATATTCAAAAGTTTCCTTGTTTGCAAAATATACGCCGATGTTCCTCATGTTTGATTTTATTATACTTTCGGGTCCCTCAATGAATTTTTTTTTCTTTTTTTGTCATTAAAATGATGAAAATACCCCTTGAAGAAAAATAAAAAAAATGAAATCATCTCTTCTTCTACCTCTGATTGTTTAATATGATCATAATCGAATACACATACAAGAGACGACAAGATCCTTCGATTAGGGATGGCAATTAGACCCTTACCCTGAGGGTCTACCCTGATCCAGACCCGAAGGGTCCAAGACCCGTTGACTTTGATCGGGTCTAGACCCAGATCCTGATATTTTAAAAGGATAAGGGCATGGGTATGGATCTATAGGATCCTGCCCTGATCCTACCCGAATTTTTTAAATTAATTTTAAAATAATATACATGTATATTAATTATTAGACATAATACAAATTCTCAATTTTGTTGGTAGGTAAATATTTTTTATTAAAACAAAAGTTCAAAACAGAGGAAGCGCAAAAAGAAAGACAAGATAAAGGGGCCCGATATTTACATCAGTTACAACCCCACGCCCGACCAAAACGTTCCCTCAACCTCAAGAGGTAAAGAAGAAGGACCTATAAATTCTTGTAGGCAATCAAGAAAGTGAGCAGCGATTGATTATGAATGATCAAGGCATCCGTCCAAAGGATCCACTCTTGGACATGAAAGAGCACAAAATATAGGAGAAGCTCATTATCGTACCTCGCCTCATTGAAGATAATACCATTACGAAGCAGCCACATGCCCCAAGTAATAGCAGAAAAAATTACAAACCAAATTTTTAATTTTAACTTACCCAACTTCAACTTTTTTATTTATTTTTTTAGTTTCTTTGTATTGATATTTGAAAACTATCAAAAGATAATTTAATTTTTAAAAATTAAATATATTTAAAAAAAATACGGACCCGCGGGTCGCCCTGATCCTGCCTGATTTTTTAGGACCCAGATCCTGTCCGAATCCTTATTTTTAAAGAGGATAAGGGTAACGATCTGGGTCTACCATTTAAAAAGAGGGTAAGGATCTGGGTCCTATAGATCCTACCCGGATCCTGCCCATTGCCATCCCTACCTTCGATGTCCAAGTCGAAGATCGGTCCTCCACGGGTTTGTTGCTATTCCAGGAGACCACCGACGGTCTTCCAAAGATGTACACAACACAACCTACATGAAGTTGCTCGTTTGCTCTACGAAGAAACAGAGCTCGCACGACATCGACCGATGAGAGCTGCCGGCGGCGCTCCTGGATGAAGGAAGCACTAGAGGGCAAAAACCCTAATTTTTTCTGATTGGGCTTATTATTTGTCGCACTGGTAGCCCGATAAATCTCAAGCGACAATGATGAGTGGGGGCCCGCACCCGTAACGGTGCTCAATTCGAGCGGCAAAACTTCTGGGTCTGATCTGTAGCACCGAAAAGCTCGAGTCTTTGGAGCTGGTTTGGTGGGGTTAATGGTGGATGAGGGGAGGGAGCAGAGGAGGGCATTGAGGGAAGAGCAGAAGGAGGACGATGATATTGAGGAGGAAGATTACACGTCGGAGGACGAAGGGACGGAGAACTACCAGAGAGGACGACAGATTCGAGCACAAACCAGTTTCTAAGGGACGACGGAGAAGGCTTTTGTCGGAGAAGAAGGTGGAGGCGAAGAGGTCGGAGTCACGGCGACGTCGGGCGTCAAGGCGTATATAGGAAGAAGAAGATTGATTTTGTTTGATTTTGATTTAGTGTTGAGTTGGTTAGAGATGATGTCACTAGCTAAGAGGAAGAAGAAGAGATGATGTCAGCGATTTTTTTTTGTTCTAAGGATATTTTGATCATTTCATTGACAAAAATGAAAAAAAGACTCGCTAACGTGCGCCAAAGACCCGAAAATATAATAAAATTAAATACGAGAAACGTCGGCGTGTATTTTATAAACAGGAGGACTTTTGAGTATATTTAAGCAAACTCGAAACTTGAGAATAATTTATTGGGTTCTAAAACCTTGTGATCAAATAGACCAACCACATCATGGAAGACGACGAACTCTTGGATGTGGCCAGCTTGTAAAGTGATATTAACCTTTTTCTATCATTATTCCTTGCGGACGGGCACCCCCCTTAATCTCACCGTTCCTCGCCTCCTTGATCTATCTGTTCGTCGCCCTCTCCCTCTACCTCCGCCCCGGCGACGTCAACGACGACACCTCCGTGATGACTTTCCCGACATGCGCATCTCCAGTATATATGCATGCATCAATTCATTTCGTGTATCGTTAATTTTCGGCCACTCATGGAAAAAAGAAGAGATGTTTACTATTATATCAATCAATCAAACAGGGAACTTCTGCTCCGACAAGAAGGCCGCAGCAGTCAATTGGAATCGAGGGCAGGGGGAAGTCGGTGGTTGCTGAGGCTGTGATCAAGAACCTCGTGGGCTCTACCATGGCCGCGCAGGCGTTGGGTGGCTTTAACGCCCACGCCAGTAACATTGTTACGGTGACCTACATTGCCACCGGCGAGGACCCCGCCTAGAACGTGGAATGTTCCCACTGTACCACCCGGATCCGATGCGAGCCATCGGCATCTCCGTCAACATTCCTTGCCTTGAGGTATGTAACATTTTCTGACCCTGATTTTAAACTCATAATCATTCATTCCTCCTGTATAATAAAATCAAATTAGATGGATTAAAAAATTACTTACAGAGTACTTAGCGTCTATTTTATCGAATGAAAGTAGAAGAAATTAAGAAAAACCAATTTACTGGGTCCTAAAACCTTCTGCTTTATTGACTTTAGTTAATCGTTGACTTGTTATGCACTACCAAAGATGAAACGTTAAAATCAAATGACCGTTTTAGTCGGAACATTCTAAACTCATTATCAATATTTAGGGGTGAGTAAATGGTAATTAAAATTTAGTAAATTCGATAAAATTTTGGTAATTGATAGTTCAGGATCGATAAATTAGTATTCGATAATCAAATTGGTAGGAGGTTTTTGAGAAATTTTGTAAATTTCGGTAAATACCGATATTTTACTAAATATACCAAATTTACCGAACTGGTAATTTACCAAATATATTAATAAATATATAAGCCAAATTTTAGATAATTTATCAAAAATTTTATGGATCTCATCAAAAAGTTCATGCTCTAAATGAACTTTATACTAATTAGACTTGATGGACTTGTAATTATTAGATTAAATTTGTGTTTATTAAAACTATTATATATTTTTGGATTAAATCTAATGATGAATTATAATTTTTTCAAAAATTTTGGCCGAATTTACTAAAATTTAATTCGGTAAATACCAAATTTACCAAATAATATTCGGGATCGGGATCGGTAGAGCCTCTTTTAGCATTTTGGTATTCGATAAATTCGATATTCGGGATCGGTAAATACCGAATGTACACCCCTACCAACATTGACAGGCCATGGTTGGAGAGAGGAAAATGGAGTGGGAGAGGAGGGAGGAGAAAGGTAGGCAGTAGAGTGGAGAGAGGAGAGAGATAGGAGGAGGGAGAAGAGGGAGATTTTGAAAAATATAAACAAATAGGGACTGTTTAGGTAATTATCTATATTACATGTCAGCATAAGCTAATCCCACTCGTACACCATGTCGGGTCCAAAACGACGTCGTTCCAAGACCATTTGGACGGGTAGCAGCTGCCCCGGACCTGCGCGGTAAAAATCGTATAAACACTGAAATTTCCAATTTGAAACTACATGGCCTAATTCTGAAAATGTGAAACTACAAGGTACTAATTGGGACTTTTCCCAACCAAAAATAAGATTAAAAAGACCTGATTTTTATCTCCTTCCACCACTGTCATTACCACCTTGTTTAGCTTAAACCTGCCTTCTGAGCTCTTCCATTTCCCTCTTGTAAACACAAAACACCCACCATCGATCACAGAGATTCTCTCCTTGAGAGGACTGTTTCATTTGCATTTTGCTGTTTCAGGTTCACCTATGGCATTCTGTGTATTTTCCTTCCCTGTGCATATCAACAAGGCCACCACATTTGCATTGGACCCTCACCTTCACAAGTTTGGCTCTTCGGATGTGCTTTGCCAGCCTCTCACCGCCTTCTTTCAGGTATATTCTGCGTCTACCCCGTGGAATGCCATCCTGTGGCCTAAGCTTAGTGTAGTGAAATAGATCAGTCGGGTCATTTGGTGTCCAAATTCTCTTTGACCAAATACTAAGAGAGAGTTGTAGGACTTCCCATTTGCTCTGGACTTGAGCAACTTCATTTTGCTTGGGAAAGATCCAAGCTTGGCCATTGATCATGACCTCACCAAGATTAGCCATTTATCTTTCCTCATTTCCAACTTTTTTTTTGGGTTTGCAGAGTAATGCATTTTGCTTGGTTCTGGTTTTCTCTTGGTACAGGTTAAGAAAAAAGCGGTTGGAATATGTGCAGCATTGACAGATGGAGGAGAATATCACGCACAGAGGCCACCAACCCCCCTCTTGGATGCCATCAACTATCCAATTCATATGAAGAATCTATCAGTCAGGGTAAATTGGCCATTTACTTGTAGCTGTGCTTGTGTTTAGTCTATGTGGTGACCTTGATCCTGTTGGAATATGTGCATGAATTTTGTTGGTGATCCTTGATTGCAGGAGCTGAAGCAGTTGGCCGATGAGCTGCGTTCCGATGTTATTTTCAGTGTCTCCAAGACTGGAGGTCACTTGGGCTCCAGCCTTGGTGTTGTTGAGCTCACTGTTGCTCTTCACTACGTTTTTAATGCTCCTCAGGATAAGATACTTTGGGATGTTGGACATCAGGTTCATCGCCCTTTATGATTTCTTGATTTGATTTTCGGTTACCGTTGTGGCTCGTGCATTCAGCTCCTATCTTCTTTCATGGGGTAACTGCTCCCAACTTGATTGTGACAATGCTAATTTTCTTTTTCAGTCTTATCCGCACAAAATCTTGACCGGGAGGAGAGGGAAAATGCACACCATCAGGCAGACAAATGGCTTATCTGGATTTACAAAGCGCTCTGAGAGTGATTACGATTGTTTTGGCACCGGTCACAGCTCGACTACAATCTCTGCAGGCCTAGGTATTGAGCTGCTCCTTTCTCGAGTCAATCATGTTGCTGATTTGGAATTGTCTTTTAATGTAAAAAAAACTGTTTGGTAGCTCGTATGGAATGTCCGTTATATGACCGTTATTCTTTAACTGTGTCAAGAGAAGCATACTTGACAGTTTTGTCATTCTTGAAAATTAGGTTGGGTCTGACTTATTTGTTATACCTTCTATGGATCGGCTGTTTGATGTTTTGCACATCTACATATGGCAGTTATTTTCTGGAGATTTTTTTTATCCAACTTCGAAATCGGTGAAACCACAAACCTGCGTTGTTCCTCTGCTCTGATTTTTTGGGTTTGTGTTCAAATAGGAATGGCTGTTGGCAGAAATTTAAAAGGAAGGAGGAACAATGTAATAGCTGTCATTGGGGACGGTGCCATGACTGCTGGACAAGCTTATGAAGCAATGAACAATGCTGGATATCTCGACTCCGACATGATCGTTATTCTTAATGACAACAAGCAAGTTTCTTTACCAACTGCTAGCCTAGACGGGCCAATTCCACCAGTTGGAGCTTTGAGCAGGGCTCTGAGCAGGTTGCAATCAAACATGCCTCTCCGGGAAATGAGAGAGGTTGCAAAGGTAATAATTCAGAGCGTGGGCTTAGAGTTCGAGTTTATAGACTGTCTCAGGCAGACAAGTCATGTTTTTGTCCCCAAAATTGTTGCAGGGAGTTACAACAAGTATCAGGGGATCAACCCTTTTTGAAGAGATTGGGCCTCATTACATCGGTCCTGTTGATGTCCACAACATTGATGATCTGGTTGCTATTCTCAAAGAGGATAGGAGTACGAGGACAACTGGTCCAGTGCTTATCCATGTTGTCACTGAGAAGGGGCGAGGGCGAGGATATCCATATGCTGAGAAAGCTGCAGATAAGTATCATGGTTCGTACAAGTTGAATGAGGGACTCTCTTTTAGGAAAATTCCATTCTGGCACGCGTTGATACTTCTTATCATCTAAAGATAAGTGATGAAACAATTTGTACTTTCCAGGGGTAGCCAAGTTTGATCCTGCAACTGGGAAGCAATTCAAGGCCAGTGCAAGTACTCAATCCTACACAACATACTTTGCTGAGGCTTTGATCGCAGAGGCAGAAGCTGACAAGGATGTCGTCGCAATTCATGCTGCAATGGGAGGTGGGACAGGCTTGAATCAATTCCTTAGACGATTCCCATCAAGATGTTTCGATGTTGGGATTGCGGAATAGCATGCCGTTACTTTTGCAGCAGGACTGGCTTGTGAAGGCCTAAAACCTTTCTGCGCAATCTTCTCGTCATTCTTGCAGAGGGCTTATGACCAGGCATGTAAATAGCTTGTTGCTCTTTGCTGCCTTGACCCGTCCTGGTCTTGTAATCAAGTTGAGCTGGTATCCATTATTCTTATAGAGTCTTGTTTCTACAGGTAGTCCACGATGTTGATCTACAGAAATTGCCCGTAAGATTTGCCATGGACAGAGCTGGACTTGTAGGAGCTGATGGTCCCACACATTGCGGAGCAAAACTCGCCCCTGCCTCCTCGCCCTCGCCCCAGCTATTTTTTTTCTTTTTTATCTAGTTAGTTATAATTGGTACAATATTATTCGTATAAATAAAATTTTTGGATATTATTTATGTGGTTAAAAAAATTTAGAATTATCAGTGATAAAAAATAATTATAATTTATATGAAAATTTGTACACTTGTAAATATTTCACTTGGTACACTTAGAAAATAATTTTTTTTTACTTTGGCCAAAAAAATTTTTTTGTTATCTTAATTATGGAATAAATATTTATGTATATTTAATATAATTTTTATATAAACAAAAATGAAAGTAGATAATATGTGGATGAGAGAGAAATTAATTGTTTATTCTGTGACCTAGGTTGGGACAGGTTGCGGATGTGGGTAGAATAAAAAATAATTGGGTTGTGTTGATGTGGATGAGAGAAAAATTAATTATTTATTCCGTGACCTAGGTTGGAGCAGATTGCGGATGCTGATGGTCTAAGAGCGTGCGTGAGTGAGATTGTGAGAGTGAGAGAGCTATTTTTGAAACAGAGAGAGAGAGAGACTCGGCAGAGAAGAGAAAAATATACAGGTCACATGTGGCAAATTTTCGGTCCGGTCCCGGTCTTTTCAGTTCTGTGCAAAAAAGACCGGACCATAAACCCTTTTTTCGATATTTTCGGGACCGGACTGAAACGTTTTACACTCTGGTCCGATTTGATCCGATTTTGCAGTTTCCGGCTCATTTGTTCACACCTCCTGACCCTTCAAAGAAAATCCAACTTCTCATATCTAATTAAATTAAATCCAATTTAATCGCACAATAAACTCTCCCTCTTAGCTCGTGGAACTCTCTAGAACCCCTAAACTCTAAAGCCCTCCGCTCCTTTTTAAGGTCCTCCCTCGTTTCTCGCTCTACGCTAACAAACTAAAGCCTAATGCCCTTCGAGAACCGTCCCTAAAACGCCAGCGTTTGAAGTTACTGCCTTTACTCGCTTCGAAAAAAATGGCAGAGGATTTCGATTTCGGGACCGGAGCGGAGGACATGGACATGAGCGGCCTCAATCTCCCCGACGCCGGTGCCTCCGTCCTCAAGGTAGGCGAGGAGAAGGAGATCGGGAACCAGGGGCTGAAGAAGAAGCTCCTTAAGGAAGGCGAAGCCTGGGATACCCCCGACAACGGCGACGAGGTCGAAGGTAATTAACCGCTCTACTCTTGTCGCATTCAATTCGCTTTGACCTAGGCTCTTAAGTTTTGACTGATCCGTGTCGTTTTGGCAGTTCATTACACGGGGACGTTGTTGGACGGGACTAAGTTCGACTCTAGCCGTGACAGAGGGACTCCTTTCAAGTTCACTCTCGGCCAAGGTCAGCCATTAATTAATTTGTTAATTGAACTTCTGATTATAGTTAACGGTGCTTATGGACGGTCTTGTGCTGATTAGTTTAATCTCCGTCAGCACATAACATATTCATAAGCTACATTGATGTTGCCGTAGTGTTCTATTTGCTTTCCTCTTTCTTTTGGAGGGGAAGCTTCCTACGCTATGGCTTATATCTTTACTCTGTGTCGGGGCAATCCAGTTGTGGCGGTTGAGGGCGAATTTCGTATTATGATGCGTATGCTATTTGTGCAGGTCAAGTGATCAAAGGATGGGACCTCGGGATCAAGACAATGAAGAAGGGAGAGAATGCGTTGTTCACAATTCCCGCGGATTTGGCTTACGGTGCTTCTGGTTCTCCGCCAACTATTCCTCCCAATGCCACCCTCCAATTTGATGTTGAATTGCTTTCGTGGAGCAGTATCAAGGACATCTGCAAGGATGGTGGTATATTTAAGAAAATCTTGGTTGAAGGCGAAGAGAAGTGGGTGAACCCCAAGGATCTCGATGAGGTGCTTGGTATGCTACATTCTGCTTTTAACGTACTGTCTTTGCCTTGAAACACATTGCTGTGAACTTTGTCCGACTCGTTTCTTTCAATGCCTGCAGTTAAATTCGAGGCCAAACTTGAGGATGGCACCGTTGTTGCTAAGTCCGACGGGGTGGAGTTTACTGTCAAGGAGGGTCTGTTCTGCCCTGCTCTACCTAAGGCTGTCAAGACAATGAAGAAGGGCGAAAAGGTTCTTCTTACAGTGAAGCCTCAATGTAAGTTGTGTTTCTATTTGTTGCCTCCTCTCGGAAAGGCAATGTTTTGGCATCTGACCTTTGTAATTCTTTATTGATTTCAGATGGGTTTGGTGAAAATGGCAAGCCAGCTTCAGGTGCCGAAGGTGCTGTTCCACCAAATGCCACCCTCCAAATAACATTGGAGCTGGTCTCATGGAAGACTGTGTCTGACCTAACTGGTGACAAGAAGGTCATTAAGAGAATGCTGAAGGAGGGAGAGGGATATGAGCGCCCGAATGAAGGATCCGATGTGAAGGGTATGTTTTGGTCAAGGAATATTCTTTAATTATGCTGGGACCCGTTTTAACGCTGATCCACCCTTAACTGATATCCTGCTTTTGGTTTTAGTGAAATTGATCGGGAAGCTCCAGGATGGTACTGTGTTCTTGAAAAAGGGACATGACAATGAGGATGAACTCTTTGAGTTCAAGACAGATAAAGGTACTCTTAAGATGCTTTAGTCTTTGGAGCTTTCTCTTCATTGGCTTTTGGACTGTGTTTTCAAATTATACTTCTCAACTGCCATTTGCAGAGCAAGTGATTGATGGGCTTGATGAAGCTGTGATGACCATGAAGAAAGGGGAACTGGCCATGGTTACAATTGCACCAGAATATGCTTTTGGTGCATCTGAATCACAGCAAGAGTTGGCCGTTGTACCTCCTAACTCAACTGTGATATACGAGGTTGAGCTGGTGTCCTTTGTCAAGGGAAAGGAGTCATGGGACTTGAACACCCAGGAGAAGATAGAAACTGCGGGCAGAAAGAAAGAGGAGGGCAATGCCTTGTTCAAGGCTGGCAAATACGCTAGTGCCTCCAAGAGATACGAGCAGGTGACCGACTGACTACCGGAATGAACTGCATACTTAAAAGTTAAAACTTGTGCGTAGTCGAATTGCCTTCTTGTCTAAATTTGCCGTTGCCTTTATACAGGCTGTCAAGTACATAGAATATGACGCCACATTCAACGAGGAGGAGAAGAAACAGGCGAAAGCGCTCAAAGTTGCTTGTAATCTGAACAATGCAGCATGCAAGCTGAAGATGAAGGATTACAAGGAGGCTGAAAAACTCTGCACTAATGTGACTAATTCGTACATATGCCATTACTGTGCATGGTTTGGAATCCTGGAAAACATACTAACAACTTAGATTATGCAGGTGCTGGAGTTGGACAGCAGGAACATGAAGGCCCTCTACAGAAGAGCTCAGGCATACATCCAATTGATCGATCTGGACCTCGCTGAGTTCGACGTTAAAAAAGCCCTGGAGATTGATCCCGACAACAGGTTCCTAGCTTTTCAGGACGCCAACTAGTTTCTGTTTCTCGTTGTTCCTAGCTTTTCAGGACGCCAACTAGTTTCTGTTTCTCGTTGTTACTTTGCTTTCTTCGGCTATATTTTATGTTGTGACGCGGAATTAATGGCATTTCCAGGGATGTAAAATTGGAGTATTGGACATTGAAGGAGAAGATGAAGGAGTATAATAAGAAGCAAGCTCAATTCTATGGCAACATGTTTGCCAAGATGAGTAAGCCAGAGGGGGCAGCGCCAATGACTGTAGACAGCAAGGCCTAATAATCTCCGACAAGAATGGCAAACGAGTGGAGAGAGATGATGGTTCTTCCTCCTTTTTTTTCTGGAGACTATTGTCTGTTGGAAAATCCTAATGAGAGAACGATGATTAACTGTTGTTAAAGCTCGTTTATATCAGATGATCTCCTTTTGTATTTTCGCGAATTTGTGCCGTTGTTTTATGTGTCGTTTAACCAGATGTTCATTGAAATGTTCGTTGCATCAGCCATAGCTTCCTAATCGATTTTTGCTCCATTGGTTAGATCATACATGACCTATCTATATAAAGTACAAAACCCATCCCACAGAAGTCTTTCCAATCCCATTCCCCAAGTCACTCGTCAGTTGCAAGCAATCCTCCTCCCGCCAGTTGGTTACTTAAAATCCTCCCAAAGAGAGAAGAATGAGCGACGTTGTTAACCCGCAAGAGGAAGCAATCCCTCTTGCTGCTGCGACCACCGGCAATCACCCCTCTTGTAGCCGCCCCAAGCGCTGCTCCTCTCCTGACGACGATGACCTGCTGGTCAAGAAGTCCAAGAAGCAACAACCCCCCAAAAAGAAGTCCAAGAAGCAGCAGCTCTTCAACTCCCCGGCCTCCACCTCACCGCGTCCTTCCACCTCCCCTGTCCTCAGGAGGACCATCTCCGACCCCCTTCCCTATGCCCAGGTGATCATCACCCAGTCCTCTGCCACTCTCCATGCATGCATTTTCATCCTCTCTCCTTAGTTGCACCCAAATGGAGGAAGAAAAGAGAGGAAGTTGGTATTATTTTATGCTTTTTTCCATCTCCTGTCCTGTCCAGGTTATTTATTTCTTGTTCTTTAATTCCGGGGCAGAACGGACGTGAACTGGTATGCTGAATCCCCCGATCTAAACGAAGTCAATCTTCTGCTGATTAGTTCAAGAAAAGAATAAATTTAGCTTCATTAATGCGGTCTTTGTTTGTTTGTTTTTCTTTAACAATCTCCTTTTAGGAGAAACTGACAATTAAGAGTACCCATCTTGAGCATTATTCTGCAATTGGGATTCATGTATGTGAAAAATAAGGATGATGTGTTTTTCACGTGGACGCGAACAAATCGATAAACGATGCCTAATTAATGGCAGTTGTTCAAGAAGTTGCGAGATGGCACGAAGGAGCTGACTAATTTCTTGGAGCAAATCCCACCATCTGAAATAGTGCCCCAAGAGGGGCAAACTCAAGTGATTTCCGAGACTGATGCACCCAATGCACTTCTCCACTATCACCAAGTAAGTTCACATTCCGGAGTTGAAATTGTGAACACCCACTAGAAGGAAGTACCTAGGATTTTCTGTTTCCATTTTATTGCAGGATGGTGAGGAGGATTTGGAGGCCAACAATTCAGACGAGTCGGTAAGCGTGGACAAGACGGGAGAATACTTGAACATTCACGTCCGCTGCCCTTGTGGAAAGCGACACCCCTTCATTCTGTATCAAGGAAGCTGCTTCTACAAGCTCATTGTCACGCCCCGATAAACAAGGCATGTCAACCGCCGCGGGGTAAATATCCCTGCAAGGCATCTTTATTTCTCAACTCATAAAATCCATCCTAAGTCATAAAATCCATAAAGAAATAAACACAGCGAAAAGTCTTAAAATGAAAAGTCGAATGAATGAATGCATGTCCTCGCCTCTAGCTCTCACACTCGATCCATCCCCGTCATCTGAAACAAAATACGTATTTTGCTGAGTTTACGCAACACAGTAAGCCGAACTCACAATTAACATACATACACATGCATACACAGATTGCACCAAACTGAAACCGAATCAATGACTCTAACACCAACGACGGACTCCGGAGTACGACTATCGGGAACCTGTGGGGCACAGAAGACAAATTCTTAACGCTAGAAGCACAGAAACGAAAAGGACAAGGACAGTCTCACCACAGGGCACAGATATCACCGATGCTCACATAGAGTACGAAAATCCAGAGTACTCTACGGGCACAGAAGCACCGGGATAATCCTGACCAGAACAGACAGATTCAGATCACAGGCAGACTTAAAACGAATTCAGCTCGCATGGCAAACTTAAAACGAATTCAGATCACAGGCAGAGTGCAAAACAAATACGGCACATACTCACAATAGTCAGATACAGACAGAATACACCCCAAATAGTCAAATACGGACAGATTACGTCCCAAATACGTTCATACTTTGCAGATGGAGAAGAGGTTCGACTTACCTCATTTCCTTCTAACCTAACCTCGTCAATCCGTGTCTCTCCTAATTTCCGGCGTCCTCCTCAAGTTCCTACAGATTTGTGATCAATCACGCACTACGATTTATCTCCAAACTTCAACGATTCACAACAGAGCGGACAAGACAACGGGCAAGACAGCTTACCCTAGCGTGATTGATCTAGACTCGTCGTGTTCTCCCTCGTCCCTGGACTCACCCGGAAGATCTCCTCTACCTTGAAAGAGAAGAAAAACGGAATTTCAGAAGGGTGAGCTTTAGGGTTTCGTCCAGCCTTCTTTTATAGGTTAAGATTTGGCAAAAGTTCAGTTTAGTCCCTGGATAAATTATAATTTGCTCTCCCCTAATTTTTAATTATTCATTATGGTTTCCTGGTCCTCACATCTAAACTCCAAAGTCAATCAAGAGTAATGACGTGTACATGTTAGTTTAGATTTTAACATGTTAGTTGATGATCATCTGTTCTGTTTCCCTTCCTTTTGTGGATATGTTCATGGATCTGTTCAAACTGAGTTGTATCCTTGATCATTCATACGATGAAAAATTGTATCCCTTTCGAGTACATAACAAGCTAGTTTTTCCGATGAACTACTCTGATATTCTGCAATTTTTTTGAAAATGTGAAATCATCGCTGCGACCATATTTTTCGGTAGCAGCCTATTGGCTGGAATAGTTACTTTTGTTTTACAAAACCCTGGATGCAACTTTTTTTTTGAGATTTCTAGTTATTCCTTCGGAATCTAAAAAACTTAACCTCGTAATTGTTACTATTAATAGCAAAACTTTAACCTATCAAGGAAAAACCCTTTAAAAATGTTGTTATTTTTTTCCAAAAATTAGTTATGATTTTGACATTAAAATGATGTAATAATATGATTAATCGATTTATTGGACTTAATGAACCTAAAGACGCGTGTGTCATATATTCCGCAGAACCACGTTCTTGTCAAGGTTGTATATCTTTTTTTAACATAATCAAGTCCAAACCATTTGAAAGTTCATTGGCAAAAAGAAGGAGATTCATTAGCTCTTTATGTAGTTCGAATTGGTGAAATTGGTAACGTTCGATGAAAGAAAAAAAAAGGGTATGCTGGGCCGAGACTCAGGATAGGGCCTAAAAAACACTTGGGCCTACAGGAGAAGCTTTTCCGGCCACCAGCCCAAAACAAACTCAGAAGCCCTAAATTCTTAGACCGAGAGCGATATAAAAAGGTTAGGGAACCAGCTAGGGTTTTTCAGTCGAAAGAGCGGGAGCAGCAGAGGGAGAAGAAGAGGAGGCAAGCAGCCGTCACAGTCCCCCGCCGGCAACCATGGGTACGGATCCCCGCCACTCTGTCTTACTCAAACTCGGTGCTACCTATCTCTTTCCAGTCTCATCTTACCGTTGATTGATTAATTTTTTCCTTGGATGAAGGTATCTCACGAGATTCGATGCACAAGAGGCGCGCCACCGGTGGCAAGAAGAAGGCCTGGAGGAAGAAGCGAAAGTAATAATTCATTTTCCTTCTCCTAATTTCTTCCCCCGAAGGCGGTTATTTCTGGTCCTCGTATTGATAGGTGCAGCGATGATATGATATTTTTTAGCTATGTAATTTTTGTTTAACGCAACCGATACGAGATTTAATCTCCATTTGTTCATATTTGGAGTCGGAACTCGATTGTTAGATGCGTTTAGGGTTTAATCTTCTCTGGATTGGAGTGAACTTGTGTGTCGGTTACTTTTACTTGTAAGGCATCTTTTTTGCCCAAGTCTCATTTTTGGTGCCATTTTGAAGGTATGATCTCGGCCGTCAGCCAGCTAATACCAAGCTGTCCAGCAACAAGACTGTGAGGAGGATCCGTGTGAGAGGGGGTAACGTTAAGTGGAGGGCACTGAGGTTGGACACTGGTAACTACTCGTGGGGTAGTGAGGCTGTCACCCGCAAGACCCGTATTCTTGACGTCGTTTACAATGCCTCGAACAACGAGCTTGTTAGGACGCAGACGCTGGTTAAGAGTGCTATTGTCCAGGTTGATGCTGCACCGTTTAAGCAGTGGTACCTCCAGCACTACGGAGTTGATATTGGCAGGAAGAAGAAGGCTGCTGCTAAGAAGGATGGTGCTGAGGTACTTTTCTATTTGATTGTTGTCTTCCTTTCTGCATTTTAGCTGTTATTTCTCTAGTTTTCAGTTGGACTCAAATGGACTTTGGAATTTCTGTATGAAGTTTAGGGGCTGGTCTAGGTGTGTGTGATTCATTGCAGTTGCTAACTTTAAGGGCTGATATTCTTGTTTATATAACTTTCTCCCTCCCTCTTTAGCCGTGCTGGTCATAAATTGTGTTGCAATTTTGTTTTTATTTTGTCAACTTATATATTCTAGAGCTATCCTATATATGTGCAGTGAATTTGTTAGTCGTGCATTTAGCTTTTGCTAGCCGTAGACTTCCATCAGTAGCTTTACTGAATCTATGTTCAATTATTCCGTAGGAGGGCGAAGCTGCTACAGAGGAAGCAAAGAAGAGCAAGCACGTGATAAAGAAACTTGAGAATCGCCAGAAAGACCGTCAGTTGGATCCCCATATTGAGGAACAATTCGGCGGAGGGAGATTGCTGGCCTGCATTTCTTCTCGTCCTGGTCAATGTGGTAGAGCTGACGGGTGAGTCTAGTTTTGCTGGTTCTTTATTGGCCTTTTTGTTCTTAACCTATTTTACCCGAATGATGGCTTAGCTGACGTTCTTATTATGTCATCCGCCTGTAGGTATATTTTGGAGGGCAAGGAACTTGAGTTCTACATGAAGAAACTCCAGAAGAAGAAGGGCAAAGCTGCTGCATAAACATAATTTTAAGTATTTGTCTTGTGAGATTTTGCCCGAGCTCTAGTTTGATGGATGCAACAGTACGGTAACTTATATGGCTACCAAGAAACCGATCGTCCTTTTTTGTATTAGGCTGGACATTGCACTCTTTTATTTCCATTTCCAATTATGTTATTGCAGTGTCAGACTCTGTCCGGTTCAACTGTTGTGCATTTCCCATTCAGTAATACGGTGATTGCAACGTCGTCGTCCTGCACTGCTATCTTGGTAGTAATAGTTTTTAGCTTAATCATGGATTTGGCGTACCGTAATCTGGATTAGTCGGAATGTGTTAAAATTTTAGAACCATTATGAATTTGTTTGGTTTCTTTTTAAGCATTTTACTACTAGCTTATTTGTAAGAACGATTACTAGTCTGTTTCTTTCTTTATTTCAAAAACCTAAGGTATTTAAGAATACCTCGTTTTTAGAGAACACAGAGGTCGTATGTTCAATTGTTGATTGGAAACGAGACAGGCGCTTCTCGAACCCTTGTCTCATGATGTAGTGCAATAGCACTTGACCACCATGGAGACAAGAAGAAGCGTTATGGAACCGTTCCAAATTAATTAAGTACTATTTATTTTGTTGCTAGAACATGGGCTCGATTTCTCTAATGGAAGCCCGAAGCCCAAGGCCATGATCCCGTATTGCTTGGCAGAGTGGCTGGGATGAAGCTAACATCTTCATCACTCGGAACTCAAAATTCACAGATTGATTTAGGATAATTTTTTCTCATTTTATTTAAGCTTAGTAGATGAGCTTCTTCTCGGTAAATAGAGGTTGGAAGGTGATCCACAATTGATTAGTTTTGCGGGACTTCAAAATCTTGTTTGGTTAGAGTCGACTGAACTTCTAACGTAGACAACTAGACCAATATATACAGACCAATAAATGTTATGGATTTTATTACAAAATTCATTATGGAGTGCGGATAGAGGAATTATCGTGATTAATCGGAAATCTCTATTTCAAATCTTGTCAATTTTTAAAGTCCGTAATCATATCTCAATACTATCTCTAACAGTGAATTTATGTCATGTCTTTGTCCTAATTCGATTAAAATTTACTCATCTCCAATTGGGTAGAGTATAGGTCCGATCCGCTCCGATAAGACAGAATTTGTCAGAATGTACGGGCCCGTGGAATTTGCCAAGTTGCGTGAATGCAGGGTAGTAACACCATCATGGTTGGTAGGAGCTGGGATCACGAAACCGGGTTCAAATTCAGTGAAGATATGGGTAATTCCCACTGAAAAAGATAGGAACAATATTGGAAATACAATAATTAAAATGAATTAAAAAAAATATCAGCAAAATAATACAATTTATGGAAATACAAGTATGAGAATATTGGTTTCCATTTTTTCGGATATTGGTTTCATTCTACTATGCTATTGGTTTCATTCTACTATGATATTGGTTTCATTCTACTATGATATTTCTATGTTATTGGTTTCATTCTACTATGACATTGGTTTCATTCTACTATGATATTGGTTTCATTCCACCGTGATATTGGTTTTCATCTTCTCCAATATTGGTATCCCATTATAAGTAAAAATGTATACAATTTGAATGTATTGGTTTCATTCTTCTCGAATATTGGTATCATCGTTCTAGGATATTGGTATCATTCTACTTTAATATTGGTATCATTCATCTATGAATTTTTGCTAGAATTTCAAACAACAACCAAACACCAACATAAAGTTCCAATCTTTAAATACAAAATCATCAGAACCACATGAAATCGACCAATCCAGCAATAATCAAAGTCGAAACAGCATATGGGTCATTTCTTTTGGATCAAATAATCAACGAAAAAGCTGGTAAAAAAACCAAAAAAAAAGACTACATAAAAGAGGGAATGAGACTTCAAGAAAAAACCCAAATAAGGGGGGGGGGGGGGGGGGGGGGGGGGGGGGGGGGGGGAGCGGCGGGGAAGGAGGGAGGGAGAGGGGGCCGGGGGGAGAGCGGCGGGGATTTTTTTTTGGATTATATAAGAAAATGGTAGAACCCTAATGAGTATGTTTGGATAAAAACTCGAAAATACTCTCAACAGATTCTGATCATCAGATATGTAAAAAAAGAATTTGATCAAATCTAAAGACCCATATTTAGTCCATACGATGGGGATGATTTTTATATAGTCCCCCCTGAATCCAAATCCCACGAAACCAGCTCTACTCCAAGGTCCATTCATTCTCTCCTCTTCTTTTCACCAACCAAACCACGAAAAACTTATTTCTCTTTTTGCACGACGGTGGGGATTTTTTTGGATAGTTTAATTAAGAGTTTTTGGCAATATAAAAATATTCCTTTGAAAACCAAAAGGAGGAATTTATTCTAGGGAGAATTGAGAGATCTTTTGTTCCATCACAAAGAATTAGTAGATTTTTGTATTTCAAAAAATTTCTAGGATACAATATAATAGAACAATCATGCATTGATATGATTTCATAATTCCTGGATTCTTGAGAGGAGAAATACAAAAATGTTAAATAATAATTGGAAGAGTTGTGCCACTTTCCAAAAGTGCCATTTGAATCAAATTTAAATTAATTACTAGTGTAATCAGGATATAAGATAGTTTTTAAAAACACCGGGGATTATTGACTTTCGGGAAACCCTAAAAAGAAACCAACAAAAACGTCTGAGATGACACGTAGATTGGACTTGGTAATTCTCAATTAAAACATCCAGATGCGGAGTCCGGAAGTGTCTTCTTCTGCTTAAACACCTCCTCCAATCTCTACATCATTGTTCAATATCAGGTCTACTCGTTATTATCATGGACCAATCATGGTTACGATATGGGTTTAAAATTATAATCCCCCTGTTATTATTATTATTATTACTAGGCACCGCCTCATTTAAATCTGATCAAGGATTAGTCAATTATTTTCTGTTGCTGGCACATCACATGACACCATTATTATTAATATGGACTTTTATTCTACACGGCGGTGCATATTGAGTAACTATGAACTTACTTATTGGCTAGAAAGTCAGTACTACATGTTATTTCTTACAATAAATATAATGGAAATCAAAATGAGTATTAAATAAAAGATCCATGAAATGAATCCCTGAGACAGGGAAACTTTACACAGTCATAGAAGGATGTCACTTATTAATTAGCTTTTCTTATAAAAAAAATCGGAGGAAAACAACAGCATTCGCAGAGTTACATTCACAATTTTCGGAGGGTCGGTTGAAGTGGTAAGCTGTTTATGACTTTAGTTATGTATTCATAGGTTACTCATGTAATATATTCGAGTAAATTTGACGATATTTTTTGTTGGTAATAAAATTTGACGTATAATTTTTTTTTTAGATTTTTAAAGAAAATTGTATTCTCGGTTTATAAAAATATTAAGAAGATTTACTTGTGACCGATAGTCTCCGAATATAAGAAGTTAAAAAATTTACATACAAAATTAACTTTTCCGGTTGCTACAATTTAGCCTCCCATTATTTGAAAAGTAAAAGGTAAAATTATTCCCTTGACTTTCTAAATGGTCGTGATTTCCAAGGTTTCAAGTCAAACCGGACCGTGGTTCATAAGGAGACATTTTAACAGCTTCGGCGGTAATAATGGTGAATGTTGCGGATGTGTGGGGTCTCTACCTGCAGACGGTAACGAAAAAGAAACAGTTGGATTGTCCAATCAGAGTTTTAGAAGTTACTAAAGTAAATATGGGACCCAGTTAACGCGTCTCACTTGTCCCAAACCTTTAATAATTAAAGCGGGCTAAATTTGGCAAAAAAAAAAAGGGCAGATTAACTTTTCGGTTATACCAGACCGGATGACTAATAGATCGACTACTTTAAGTTTATTCTAGATAATTTTTGTGAGTTATCCAATAAAAATTTTGCACTATTGTGTTCCACCGATGACCCAGATTTTTTTCGAAAGGTAAAATATATTTCATTCCATGTAACTACA
This sequence comes from Hypericum androsaemum, assembly GCA_963995505.1. NCBI lineage: Eukaryota > Viridiplantae > Streptophyta > Magnoliopsida > Malpighiales > Hypericaceae > Hypericum > Hypericum androsaemum. Next base: position 17,822,295 of record OZ023185.1, read on the forward strand.
TCCGAAGTACAATCATCTAGAGTTCATCAACCTTGTAGCAAAAGTCGCTAAGGTCGCAACTACCCGCTACCCCTCATAAGAGCCCACAGACCCTCGTACAAATAGTATGAGGTTGCAACAGGGAACATCGTCAAAATTTTATTGTGAAAAAATTTAAAGCAAAAAAACTTACGATATGAAAAGAGTATCATAGGGATCAAGTCCCACTCGTTGATACTGCGTTACATGAAATCTTTCCCATTCAGACCCAATCCAAAACCCATATATCATCCGAATACAATATCGATGCAGATATTACTTCATTGGGATTGATCAAAATAATTGTTGATAACCGTAAATATGTTTTTTTAAGTAAATTTCATTAGGCAAAAACTATTTACAACATGAAACCCGGAAAGAATGTAAACATGCAGGTCAACTGATATTCCTTATTTTATTCTAACTAAAAATTTCGAGTTTAAACTATAATAATATGATCGTATACATGTTTACATTCTTTTTATAATTTATCCAATGTAAATTTAAATTAATCAATAAGGGATGCAATATCTAAAATGTGACGCACTAACATAGTAGTAGGCTATACCATACACAAAGAAGGACATATAGGAAGCTATAAACATGCATAATGCACTGAATGGAGGCTAACTTTCGGGAGGAAAATATTTCCTTCAAATGAAGATGACGGTGACTCGTAAACAGAATCAAACTGAATCTTTCAGTAGATTTTCAGAATTCAAAGTAAATGACGTTTGTGAAAGAAACAGATTTGAGGATTTGTGTCATTTAATTCGTCCAGATTTGACAAACTCACACGTAACATACAATTTTTGTGTGTGAAATATTTCTACCATATGGAAAGTTACTAAAATTGAGGTTTCTTTCTGGAGTTTTTTTGTGTAATACTCTTTGGCGATTAATAAAGTTTTATTTACCTCTAAAACAAATAGTTACTAAAATTGAAACGAAGATAATAGTGAGAAAGATATGAACAAAAACAGATCTCGTAAAATATTTGCGCATACCCAAATTAAAATGTTTTGTTATGCCATTTTCTTGAGTTTGAGTATTTGAAAAAAGAACAGTATTAAACTCATATTTAAAGAACTTTATCACAATTCAATACATACACTACTCAAATTTAGATTGTTTGGTCCACTAAATTCAGAGAATAGGTGGTATGAACAACAAATATTATAAGGATTTCAATGTTGTGTCATTGGGTTTTGCAAAAATAAGGGGTAAAGTTGAGCAAGAAATCATGAAATGGTTGGTGAAGGAAATGATTAATTTCGTTCTGAAAACAACTTAATTAGTTTTTTCTCCTACTTTCATAGGGAAAACTAAAAAAAGGGACAATAGAAAAAGGTTCCAAAGGTGAAAGGGAAGAAACAAAGGCAGGGCCAAATTGATAAAATGGGCGATAAAACAGTGACATTACAGGACACCTACCCTTGTGATCATTATAGTGCCCTACAAAAATAACCAATAAGTTTCTAGTTTTTTCGTTTTTGTTAGAATCTCCATACGAGGGCCATATTAGAATACCAATGAGCACAAATCAATTTGTTATGATTTATGTGATAGTTTTTGCATCCAACTAAAACTCTAAATTAATAGGTATGTAAATATAATAATCCGAAAAAAATATTGGGGGTATTATTCTTCTTGTTGTAAAATATACCCCGATTAATCTATTTACCAAAAAATAAAGTATGTAAATTTTAACACTCGTAAACAATCGACCTAATAATACAATAATCCGAACGTTATTGCGATTCTTAGCAAATTCCGTAGGGTTTGGTCTGGTAGGAAGATCTGAAGCTGATTCTCGGAGGATCAAAGAATTCTTCGTATTAACAAAAGTTAACTGTTTTCAAAAAAAAAAATTCCGTAGGGTTTGGTGGTCTGGTAGAGATCTGAAGCTGATTCTCGGAGGATCGAGCTTTTTTCCTTCCATTAATGTCGTGAATTTCAGCAGTTTGAGCAGTTTGATTTGACAATTGCCAGTAAATCTGATACACAAGGCAATAATACTACATTTGTTCTTGTCCCAATGGTTTCGTGTAATAGAAGTAATATAACCAATATACCGACAATGATGCGTAAGCTTATAATAAAATAATAATGGATAGAAAATTATGAAAAGTAGGTGAAGTAAAGCAGATTAGTTCTTCTAATGTCATTTTGGCTTATATGTGAGCAAATGTTGCTTGAAGCTAAGCAATGGGTTAATTTTCCTTAAAAAGTTTTGGCTAGAAAAATAATCTATCATTTGTCTAACACCGTAACTAGCAAAACACGATAGTTTGCTAGAAGCGGTAAGAGATATTGACTCATTTATGGAGGTCTCGAGGTTAAATCTTACGGATGAAACAAAGTCATTTCACAAATAGTGCTTTAAAATGCTCGACTACTGTATAAACCAAAAATTAACACTGTTAATAGATAAACCAAAACTCTTCTAAGAAAAAATGCGGTATTAATCTTATTAACACAGCCAAATAAAACTAAGGATTATCATCGGTTTGCTTACAGAGCTAAAAGTCAGAGAAATTTATTAACGTACAGCTTTCAAAATAAAAATTTGTGAGAACATATAAGGGGAGACAAAAGGAGATGGAAAAAATAATGATCCCGATGTAATTTGTATGATTGCCCCATTAAAGAAATTTCAATTCAGGGGCGACAAGACTGTCATCTTCCATATTTTGATTTTTGATTTAAAAATATGGTATCCAGACTCAACCGAATGACTAATCCATGTTTGAGTTGAGTGACATTTGAATTTGTCAAAAGACATCCCAACAAGTATTTAATGTATAAAAGATGTCCCAAGAAGTATTTAACTCTCATGTGTTGCCAAGGACGTCAACTCGAGACCTAATTAAAATAAAATAATGCCATCATCATTTGATTTATGTAGATTTTAGTTTTGATTTAGATTTTTGATTTAGATTAAATCATGTTGCTGTTAACTGTTGTTCATATGCCACCCCACCACATTCATGGCATCTTCTTCTTCTCTCTGATGATTAAATAACACTAATTTGCTCAATTATGTACCTTCTCTCTCATCATAAAGCAAACAAACAAAAGGCTGCAGGGCACAAATCTTTTGTTAAACCCCATTAGTTGGATTTTTACTAGAGTAAATTATCTTCGGGTCCCCAGTTTATAATTTTATTACTCGCAGGTCCCTGGCTTTCGAACATAATGTATGAGGTTCCTGGCTTTTAAGAAAATATTGGTCTGAGGTCCCTAGTCACCGAATTGGAGATTTTCTCTGGAGATTTTTAAGAAGATCGATTCGGTGACTAGGGACCTCGGACCAATATTTTCTTAAAAAGCAAGGACCTCATACACTATTTTCGAAAGCTATGGACCTGCGAATAATAAAATTATAAACCAGGGACCTGAGGGTAATTTTCCCTTTTTACTAACCACTCTAAGAAAAAAAAATTACTCTAATTTTAAAGGGTATCTTTCCATACTTGAATTCCACTACATTAACCCCTTTTTTCTCTCTCTTTGCCCCTTAATGTAAAGTATTAAAAAGAAATGGATGGGATTATAAAGTTCAATGATTCATTGGGCCTAGTCAGAATCTCACCATTGCCAACCTGGGATTCTTTTGATGCTTGTTAAATATAAATCCCACAATTATAATAATCGTGATCAATTTAAATGGTGGTTCCAACATCCAGTCCTTTAGCCTGTTTCTAGTTTTGATTGTTGTGAAACAGTGAAAGGGAACATGGGCTTCTTCTTTTTATTGTTATCATCTGATATCTCGATATTTATTATGTCAACTAATTCAAATTTAAATTATGTAAAATATTTGAATGGCAGCAAAAAAAATTTAATCAGTATTTGTTACGGGAACGAAATGATGCAAAGGTTGGATCCAGCTCCTAGATAAATAATCAATGTCTTAATCAATGAAATTAGACTTTTTGCAAGAAATCCTCAACATATACAGCTGGTTGCAACATTTTGAGAGAATCAAATCCATGAGATTAGGTGATCTATCTATGGATCTATTTGATGTGACCTTGTAACTTGTAAGGACTTTTTGCTAAAAATAAAATAAATGGAAATATCATCTTCAAATTGACATGATGCTTCTACATCAGTACATGGAAAATGATAGGTACATAGTGAAAACTCTAAATTTAATTTAATTGCCACTTTTATCTTACATCTGGTGCTAAAAATACCTTGCACCTAGCTAAATATCAACTCACTAGAATTTTACAGTGGATAGATGCTTGCAAGAAAACTCCACAGGGAAAAGTAGGACAAAAAATCCTTGATAATAAGACAAGTAAAAAAAATGATAAATTTAAGGGTTGGAATTCCAAAAAAAAATCCTCTTCATTAACCCTAGAGATAAATTGGTTTTAGTTGGAATGCTGGTCCACAATAAATTCTTGTATATACACCTTTTTCCATTTTTCTTCTCTTCAGTGGGACCAAAGAATAGTAATCACAGCTCAAGCTTCATATGTGATGCTTGATTTGAACCTGCGTTAAAAGATTTTATTTGTCAAAAACAACCAATTGGAAGTTGGAATTCCCTAACAACCTATTTAATTGATTTGATACAAAATAATTCCCAATTTTTTCTTACTCTGCAAATCCTGTGACTGCAACGTCTCCCTTCTTGGATTCTGACCAAAGCTCATTTGAACTATGCTTTGGAGGTCACCCTCACAGAAAGCCGAGTACTGCAAATTATCATAGAAGAACATATTAGACAAGTTTTTTACGACCGACACCATCAATTAATTTGAATTTGAGTCACATAAGATCACAAGAATAAAATATTTGTTACTATACAAATTTTGACGTGCATTCTCATGATTCAATTTCAAAAAATTTTAGTTACACTAAAAAGAATTTTGGCTAGGTTGTCTATACGATCGGCGAAAAAATTTAAAATTAAGCTAAGAATTGAATTTTTTTTTGTAAAAATAAATTTTTACACCATTGTTATGGATTGAAACCTAAACCTCGTCAATTCACCAACGTCTTGTGTCATCATGCCAAATGCCGACGAGAATGAATATTTCTTAATAGAGGAATGGTTACCTGAGCTGCACTTGGGTCAAACCCATCGAGTAAATTGGGGTTACGGCAGAGGGCAGAGTCCATAGAGCAATGGGTGACAGTCCCATTAGAGACGTTGGTGTGGAGTCCTGGATTTTGCAGGGGTTGGTGTCCGAAAATGGCCGACGCCGATGAATCTAACGGGAACATGGGATGTGGCAATTGGTGGTTCGATTGGAATATCTGTAACCCAAGATTCCAAGGGAGAGCCAAAGTTCAGTAAAAAAAAAAAGCTGGCAACGAATTTCCAATTTCAATAATTTATCATAAAATTATCACTCGTTAAAATCTCAACACGACAAAATGTTGCTCGAAAAGACGATGCTTATATTGTTACTCACATCCTTTGAAGTGAGAGTTTCCATATTGATGTCCAGCCTGGTGCTATTCACACAGGACACCTTCATAGAAAGGAACTGCCACAGAAAAAGACGAGGAAAAGAGAACAAATGGCAATGATTAGGCATGGTAACTTTACACAATTCCATGAAATAATTTTTTTTTTTTGAAATGGAGCAATTGGGTTTTTTTTAAATATGGATTCGGACATTAATTTACCTCAACTTGGCGCTGCAAGGACTGGACATAGTTGATAATCTCATCAAGCATTAGTGCCTTTCCTGTGACCTATAATGGGGCAAATCAAAACACATGAAATCAATCAATCAACGAGAAATCTAACATAAAATTATCACTCGATAAATTAACGTTCTTTTTGGGAAAATTACAGTTCTTGCAAAATTATACTTACTTTGTTGCAACCAGGGACAAGATCCTGAAGAAGCTTCATCCTTTCGCCGATTTTCTCTCTTCTAACCTGCAAATGTAAGGACCAAAAATTTAGATGCATAATCTCTACACTATGAAATGGAGTGTGGGAATTGGGAAGAATTCTCTCACTCTTTCAGCTAGACTGTGGCTGTCAGTGGCCTGGCCCCTCCTGGCCCTGACATGAATGTAGTCCTTTAGAGGCTCAGAAGGCTTGGAATCATCATCATCCTCACTTCCTCCCTTGGAATCTTCTTCTGCCTTTACAGGATTATTTTCAGTCCCATTCCCTTCATTTGGCTTGCTTCTTTTGGTCTCTGAACTATCATTGTTTTCTGCTTCCTGAACAGAAGAACAGAAAGACAGACAATTCACATCCAATCTAACTAACTGATCCTTTACGAGGTTGCAGCCGTCGACCTCGTCAACAACCTGACGCGGTAAAACCGATGGGGAAAACCGTGCTAGGATTCTTGACGACCAAGTAGCCTAAAAAAAGAGGAGGTAAAATAAGAAAGTACCTTCACAGGATTGGTGGGAGGAGGGTCTTTTGCTTTTCCTTTGGAAGATGCTTTTCTTTTCCTGGAATTCAATTCCTTCAAGCCAGCCTCACCGCCATTAGTTAATTGCTCAGAAACAGTAGACTCCTCCTGGGAAGAATTCCCTAACTCTGATCTCTCCAAGCTCTTGTTCCCTTTCTGGGTTCTAGCTGCCTTCAGAGAAGGGCTACTAGAGACCCTAGAAAGCTTCACATTGTAAGCAGCCGCCAATTCTGCATTGTTTAGGCTCACCTGATTAGTCCTCCCATTGAAGCTCCTGCTCCCAAAGCAGGTCACAGCCCTCTGTATGAACCCGGGATCAGCAGCGAACTCTGCCACCCCAGCGGCCGGGGGCTTCCCGAGGCCCGGAAAGTTGAAGACTTCGTGCAGGTCGTGGTTGACTTTTGGTGGTGAGTTCAAAGGTGTACTATAGCAAGAAGTATTGGTGCTGTTGTTTCCGGTGATTGTACTATATGAAGCTGCTAACATGGGCTGAGAATGTGGCCCGCCGATGTTGCCCAATTTCCCGATGAGCTCCCTGATCATGAAGCTCTCATTCGATACGTTCGAGTTGGAGGCCCCCGGGGAGGAGACCCGCGAGCTCAGGGCAGAGTCAAACTGGAGGCCGTGGTCCGTTGACTTTTCCCAGCTGGAGAGGAAGCAGTCACCCCCTTGCATTTCGATTGTAGGGGGCAGAGGTGGCCAGGAGGGGATTGAGGAGGATGGAGTTTGGTCAAAGTGCTGCAATGGAGGGATTCCTGCATCGAGAAAGAACTCGCTTTCCATAAAGTCCGATTCTTGGATTTGAATTCGATTGATTTTGAAGTAAAGTTTTGATCTTTTGGTGATGTAATTGTAACCCAATTGAAGGTTCACCAAATGGAGTCAACTGACATTATAATTTGAAACTTGGGTGTTGATTGTAAAAGAGTGGGGGAAACAGGGGAAAAGAAACAGAGTAGTTGGAGACAGAGGGGAGATATGTTTGGTTGAGAGTAGAAAGGAAAAAGGGAAGGGGAAGAGGCTGGGCTGGGTTTGGATAGAGTTATATAGAAGGAAAGAGAAGGAAACTTTAGTGCTCTGTCTCTGTTTCTTGCTCTGCTATGTTTGTTTGACCTTTTTAGTCTATCTTTTTTTTTCACCTCCACTGGACAAAAAAGATAAGATTATTATTTCCTTTTTTTCGTTTAATTTCCCTCAAAAGGCGGAGGAGTGGTGTGTTGCCGGGCCTTGGACGTCAAAGTACCTAACAAGTCCATTTCTTGATCTTGGAATACTACAATCTTCCTTTTGGAATTGTAATACATTACAGGACATTGTTTCTCCTGGGTGCCCGAAATTATTGTTCCTACTTGCTAGATCCAGAGTGGTTGTTAGTTAATTCGTTTGGCGGGGGAAAGTAACTAACCCAATTTTCTTTTTGAGACAATAGTAACTACCACATTCAAGGTGGGCTGGTATAGGTGGTAGGGTCCTAGTTCACTAAAAAAAATATCACGAATATAAAATGTTAGTTTCCGGAGGGTTCGGTATACTTGATTAGGATCTACGGCAGTCGAGGCAAGTGTTGGACACTTTTTCCGTAAGACGAGATTGCCCCGTATATTTCAGTGCGGTACGGGCTACGGCAATCGTTCCCAAGATATAACGACTGTTCGGGCGTTTCCAAGAACGTTGCACACGAAGTCCGTTCGGCCAGCAGGCTGACTGGCTGCACTCGTGGCCCTTCGGTGGCATTCTGGATCCTTCCAGGTGCGCCCAGACTATGCTGGCACTCCTTTACGAGAGATCTTGCAACCCTTCGGCTGTCTGGAAGTCTCCAGGACGTTCTAGCCCTTCGTGCCTCTTCGGTGGCCATCCTGGAAGGCGCTCGCAGCCCCTCGTCACTTCGGTAGCTACGCAGCTCTCTCCGAACTCGGGCAAAATACTTAAGGCTCCTCCAGCTCCTCGCGATGATGCGTACGTGTGAAGTGCGAAGTGCGCCACAAAGCGCCTATTGCGACCTGCGTCCAATGCACCATGCACACACGCACACGCACACGCACACGCACGTGAGCGAGCGTGTGTGCGTGCTCGTGCTCGTGCTCGAATGGTGCTATGCACCATCCTCGCCGCGGTCCGAGTTGGCTATCCTTCCATTTGGTCAACTCATTTCCTAGTCAACAAGGAGTTTCTCCTTATAAACTAGGAAATATTGGTGCCACTTTCCAATGTGGGATTGCACTTTTCTTTTTTCTTTTGGGCCTCCCACTTTGGGCCTTTCCACTTTGAACTTTGCATTGAATTTTTATTCAAGCTTTTCCAACAATCCCCCACTTGAATGATGATTAATGCATGCAAACTCTAATTGAAAGTTCTGACGTGTTATTATTACATCGAGACAGGTAGCTTGTGGCTCTGAACCTTCTCTAGTAATATGTTATCGGATTTACTCGCTGCTCGGTGAACGTGATGTCTAGAACCGTCAGCTTTTGGCGTAAACCAAGACAATAACATTTACACAATAATAACCCTAGTATATTTGGGTTCTCACGTTGTGTCCATTTCGGCCATGGACCGTATCTTGGATTCATAAGTAATTTTCCCATTTGAAGCGGCCTCACTTCGTACTTACATAGGTGATCTCCTATCAGGAGTATCCTGCCATACTCCACCTTTATCAAGGTATATGAATCATTAAAAATGTAATGCTTAACCTTACCACAACTTTGCAGGTTAACACCAGGGCAGCTTCTGAGAATAAGATAGGTTCCAGGTGATTAACTGAACCCTCCATAACTTAGTTGTCTCATTGAACCAAGTTTGTGGGATCTCCACTCATCATGTTGAGTTACCACTATGGACGTTCTTTAATGTGTGAATTTTAATCCCATTCCCCTTACTGTGTTGTACATTTGATCTCTATTGATTCATTTCGTAAAAGGATCAGCTAAGTTGTCCTTGGACTTTACGTAATTAATAGTGATCACCCCACTAGAGATCAATTGTCTAACGGTATTGTGCCTTCGACGGATATGTCGAGACTTTCCGTTGTACATTGTACTTTGTGCTCTCCCGATTGCAGACATGCTATCACAATGTATCAATACGGGAGGCACTGGTTTGCTCCAGCACAGAATATCCTCTAGGAAGTTTCTGAGCTATTCAGCTTCTTCTCCAGCTTTGTCTAGGGCTATAAACTCCGACTCCATGGTGGATCGAGCTATGCATATTTGTTTAGAGGACTTCCAAGACACAGCTCCTCCTCCTATGGTGAATACGTATCCACTCGTGGATTTGGAGTCCTTAGTGTCTGATATCCAGTTTGTGTCACTGTATCCTTCTAATATAGCTGAATATTTAGCATAATGTATGCCATAGTTTATGGTATATTTTAAATACCGTAAAACTCTTTCCAGAGCTAGCCAGTGATCCTTTCCTGGATTACTTGTGAATCTACTAAGCTTACTAACTGAGTACGCAATATTGGGATGTGTGCAGTTTGTTAAATACATCAAGCTCCCGATAATTTGCGCATACCTCATTTGAGATACTGGGTCCCCTCGATTCTTGGCTAAGTGTAGATTTAAATCTACTGGAGTCTTAACCGGAGGTTTGTCAAAAGCTTCAAATTTCTTGAGCACGCTTTCCACGTAGTGAGATTGCGTCAAGATAATTTTGTTAGTTTTCCTAGAGATTTTTATTCCTAGTATGACGTCTGCCAAACCCATATCTTTCATGTCAAAGTGGTCCTTTAACTTGTTCTTAGTTTTCACAATAACCTCTTTATTGCTTCCCATAATTAGTAAGTCATCTACGTAGAGACATACAATTACGTAAGCTTCAGGTGTGTCCTTAATGTAAACATATTTATTGCACTCATTGATCTTAAATCCATTCAACAGTATTATCCTGTCAAATTTCTCGTGCCGCTGTTTCGGCGCTTGTTTTAGCCCGTATAGTGACTTGATTAGCCGACACACTTTATGCTCTTGACCGGGAGCCACAAACCCTTCAGGTTGCTCCATGTATATCTCCTCTTCTAGTTCTCCATTTAGGAAAGCTATTTTTACGTCCATTTGGTAGATCTCGAGGTTATAGAGTACCGCAACAGCTATGAGTACTCTAATTGATGTGATTCTTGTGACCGGTGAATACGTGTCAAAGAAATCATGTCCCTCGTTCTGTTTGAACCCCTTAGCTAGCAATCGAGCTTTGTACTTGTTGATTGATCCATCATCTTTGTATTTCCTTTTTAGGATCTACCTGCATCCCAAAGGTTTGCAGCCCGGTGGGAGATTCATGATTTTCCACGTGTGATTTTGCATAATAGATTCTATCTCACTATTGATAGCTTCCTTCCAGAGAGGAGCATCTGGACTGGACAATGCCTCTTGGATTATCCTGGGTTCATCTTCTAATGCATAGGTTAGATAATCCAGACCAAAAAATTTGGTTACCTTCGTCTGTTTATTACGTCTAGGTTCATCATCTTCCTGATTTAACCCTTGCGTAGTCTCGTGAGCCCTTTTCTTTGGACTTCCTTCCTTTCTTTCCTTATTAGGAAAGCTATTCTCAAAGAATATTGTGTTCCTTGATTCTATGACCATTCCCGCGTTTATCTCAGGATTTTCAGATTTATGCACCAAAAATCGATAAGCACTACTATTTTGCACATATCCGATAAAGATGCAATCAATGGTTTTGGGTCCTATTCTCACCTGCTTAGGCTTAGGTACTTTGACCTTTGCTAGCCACCCCCACACTTTAAGGTAACCGTAGGAAGGCTTCCTTCCTTTCCATAGTTCATATGGGATTTTATCCCTTTTCTTGTGTGACAACTTGTTTAGAATGTGGTTAGCTGAGAGCACAGCTTCCCCCTACATGTTTTGGGGTAAGCCCGAGCTAATCAACATAGCGTTCATCATCTCCTTAAGAGTTCAATTTTTGTATTCAGCTACGCCATTCGATTAAGGTGAGTATGGAGCAGTCGTCTGATGAATAATGCCATGTTCTTGACAGAGTTCATCAAACGGAGCTATGTATTCTTGCCCTCGATCACTTCGGATCATTTTGATTTTCACGCTGAGTTAATTTTCAACCTCATTCTTATATCTCTTAAAGGCATCAAGAGCTTCGTCTTTACCCTTTAGGAGATATACGTAACAATATCTCGTGCAGTCATCGATAAACGTGATGAAGTATTTTTTCCCGCCTTTAGTTTGCACGTGTTTCATATCGCAAGTGTCCGTATAAATTAACTCTAAAGGCGTAGTACTTCTTTCCACCGAATGGAAAGGTGCTTTGGTCATTTTAGCCTCCACACATACTTCACATTTATCAGATGGGTTGAACTCTAGATTCGGTAATAAATTTAAACTTACTAACTTTCTTAGCGAGTTTAAATTTACGTGTCCTAATCTACCATACCATAAATTAGAACACTTGGCCATGTAAGAAGAAGCGTTAACTTTATTTTCACCATTAAAGGTGCGATGTACAGCTATTATATTCATCTTAAATAGCCTATTTTCTAGATAACCCTTTCCTATGAATTGACCCGCTTTGGTCAGTACAAACTTATCAACCTCAAATACAAGCTTAAGACCGACTTTGCTTAACAGTGAGCCGGAAACTAAGTTCTTGCGGATGTCTGGGACATGCAGCACATCCTTGAGGATCAGCTCCTTTCCTGAGGTCAGCTTCAGGACCACCTTACCCAGATCGACGATCTTGGACGTTGCAGAGTTTTCCATGAACAGCTTTCGACCGGTGATCGAGATATAGCTCGAGAACATCTCCTTGTCTGAGCAGATGTGGCGGGTAGCTCTTATATCCACGAACCACTCTCTCGGATTGTCCACCAGGTTGGCTTCAAACACTACAGCTGACAGATCCATTTCGGACGAGTCTTCAGCCAGGTTAGTCTTTCCTTGGTCGTCCTTCTTCGGCTGGCGATAGTCTTTAGCCATGTGGCCGGGTTTGTCGCAGTTGTAGCAGTCGCCCTTGATCTTCTTGTTCTTTTTCTTCTTGGACTCTTGTTTCTCCTGCTTATCCCCAGACTTCTTCCTCTTCTTGCCACGTTTTCTCTCGGCGAGGTGCACGGTGGTCTCAGAGTTGGCCTTGCCTTGCTTGACTTCAGACTTTCGGTTATCTTCCTCGATCCTAAGTCTCACTATCAGGTCTTCTAAGCCCATGTCCTTCCTCTTGTGCTTGAGGTAGCTCTTGAAGTCCTTCCAGAGCGGGGGGAGCTTCTCGATCATCGCAGCTACTTGGAAGGACTCGCTGAGTTACATTCCTTCGGCTTGGATCTCGTGAAGAATTAGCTGCAACTCCTGCACTTGGTCGATGACCTTCTTGGAGTCCACTATCTTGAAGTCGAGGAATCGTCCAACGATAAATTTCTTCGTCCCGGTATCCTCCGTTTTGTACTTCTTCTCGAGTGAACTCCACAGCTCCTTAGCAGTCTTGGCTACCGCGTAGACATTGTAGAGCGTATCGTCTAGTCCATTCAGGACATAGTTCTGGCACAGGAAGTCGCTGTGACTCCACGCGTCGAGAGCGTTGATCTTCTGTTGATCCGTCTCATTTTTTGCTATCTTCGGTGCTTTCTCTTTCAGGAACCGAACTAGGTTGAGCGTGGTCAGATAAAATGTCATCTTCTGTTGCCACCTCTTGAACTCGGTACCATTGAACTTCGCTGGCCTTTCGGCGTGGACAGTTCCTGGTACCGTTGTCAGTGCTACGGTGCTTGACGATGCCATCTTCAAGTACATGAATCTCGTCTTACGATTATTATTTCTGGAGGGTTCGGTGTACTTGATTAGGATCTACGACAGTCGAGGCAAGTGTTGGACACTTTCTCCATAAGATGAGATTGCCCCATATATTTTAGTGCGGTACGGGCTACGGCAATCGTCCCCAAGATACAACGACTATTCGAGCGTTTCTAAGAACGTTGCACACGTATCTCGAAACTTTTGGGCGAACCCTTATATACCCAGAACTTTCAGACGGACTATTTGTAAGTGAAGAACGGGGGGGAGAGGAGAAGACAACAGATGGAGTGCACTTGCTGCTGGGATGATTTGCAAATGAGGGAGAGAGGTCTATTTATAGGCGCTGGAAGAGTGGCAGGCAGGCACTCTGAAGGGGCGCGTCCGTTCGGCCAGCGGACTGGCTGGCTGCGCTCGTGGCCCTTCGGTGGTATTCTGGATCCTTCCAGGTGCGCCCAGACTATACTGGCACTCCTTCACGAGGGATCTCGCAACCCTTTGGCCGTCTGGAAGTCTCCAGGATGTTCCAGCCCTTCGTGTCTCTTCGGTGGCCATCCTGGAAGGCGCTCGGAGCGGACTGGCTGGCTGCGCTCGTGGCCCTTCGGTGGTATTCTGGATCCTTCCAGGTGCGCCCAGACTATACTGGCACTCCTTCACGAGGGATCTCGCAACCCTTTGGCCGTCTGGAAGTCTCCAGGATGTTCCAGCCCTTCGTGTCTCTTCGGTGGCCATCCTGGAAGGCGCTCGGAGCCCCTCGTCACTTCGGTAGCTACGCAGCTCCTCCAACTTCTCGCGACGATGCGCACGTGCGAAGTGCCAAGTGCGCCACTAAGCGCCCATTGCGACCTGCGTTCAATGCGCCATGCGCACACGCTCGTGCTCGGATGGTGTAGCACCATCCTCGTCGCGGTTCGAGTTGGCTATCCTTCCATTTGGTCAACTCATTTCCTAGTCAACAAGGAGTTTCTCCTTATAAACTAGAAAATGTTGGTGCCACTTTCCAATGTGGGATTGCACTTTTCTTTTCCTTTTTGGGCCTCCCACTTTGGGCCTTTATAATTTGGGCTTTGCATTGAATTTTCATTCAAGCTTTTCCAACATAAAACACATCATCAGAAGAATCACCAATATATATGATCTGAATAGTGCTCAACTCTGATAACCCACTGAGTACAGGTGGTGGAGTCCTAGTTCTCTAAAGAAATTTGCCAATAGAACTTGGATTTTCTTAACAAAATCTTGAATCTAAATCTCACAGATATAAAACATATTATTGGGAGAGTCATTAACATATATGATCCAACTACTCGACTCTGATTGTCAAATTTCACTTAGTATCGGTGGGTCCTAGTCTCCTACAAAATATATGTGATTGAACGTGATTTCAGCTGTGGAAATTATTATCAGGTGAAAGGATTCGCCTTGACCCTTCTTCATGTTGGAGGGAAATAAATAATTGGGTTAGTTGCGAGGTTTCAATTAAGTTAATGGTGTAACGTGATCAAACGGATAACATGTCGATGTGGGAGCCTCTGTGTCACTGGCAAGAAGAGATGCTTGAGGAAGACTTCAGTTTACACACTACTGCAATTTTGCAGATCTCGGTCCAAATTGCGTTCACCATGAGAATTGTGGAGTTTTCCAGATGAGTCTGTGGTAGACAAGACAAGTAATGTGGTTATCAAAACCATAACCTGACGTCTTTATATATTGGTCAACTAGGTTCCCGTTATGTGTTAATAACTCGTGTCGGCTCATTAAGCACAAATTTAATCTTCCAATCAGTTCTCATGTTGTTGATAACCCCCCATCGGGTATTCGGCCTTTGTTACTTCGAGACCTTAGTTACATCTCGATTAATCCAGTGTACTGGGTGTTTAAAGTACGATTTATGAATAAAAGTTAAGGGCTTTTTTCCCGACAGAAAAATTCTTTAACAAGGCCCATTAACAGAAATCCACTAGTTAGAATTATAGTTATTGGATCCAATATTAGGCCACTAGATATGAGGCCCATTAGCAGAAAGCCATAAAGCCACTAATTATAAGGCCCACTAACAGAAGCGAAAATTCCTCCTTATTATATGGAGTGGACTGTGGGCTGAATTTTATTTTTCAACCGAGGCCCATTGCACCAACCAAGTATTCTTTTTTGTGAGGATTAATACGTTGGAGTTCTTATGCATTTTGTTTCTGAGCACTTTTTTTCCCAACTGAAATTCGAAATCTGAACCACATTTGAGATAATCATTAAACCGAAAGAATGATATCTTAAACAAACTCATCAAACTCACTTTCGATGTGATAATATCTACGAAATATACCTCGATTAGGACATTCTATCGGAGCATCCACTAACAACATCACCATTACCATCACTCCGATTCCTGCCAGCACCAGTTAAAAGCGTAAAAAAAGCAGCGTTATCTTGTCCTTAAGGCGACGAAAGTTTTCCACCAGAAGTTACAAAGATTATATTCTGGGATTGTTTTGTGTCCAGCTTGCTTTAGGTAAAGTTATTCTATTCCTTTTTCAACTTTTTCACACTACCCATCGAAAAAATACGGCAAAGTGTAACATGAATGTACTACACCAGTAATTTATATAAATACATAACAGACCCTAAAAAATTTAAATACATAACTAAAAACATAACAACCTCTAACTAAAATATAGGTCCTTTACCAAAGGTTTGTCCTAAATGCACCGATTACGTCTACCGGGTTTCTGAACCCCTCATGCCAATCTATACGATTATTTTTGTAAATGTGAATCTGTATAGGATGAATTAATGCGGGGGGCGTTAAGATCGCAAATTTGATTGTGATTAAATCCAGATTGGTGATATTTTAAATCTAGCCCATAAATTTGTTTGTGTGCAAAATGTGTATAATCCTGGTAGTTAATAAGTACTTCTCCTATGATGTAGTACTAGATTCTATAATTAGTCTTTTCCATATATGTTGTACCGTATATTAGACGTCATGGACGGGAAAAATCATTATCATCTAAACGGAAGTTGAGAGTGGTCAAATCGTGTACCAGAAAATTTCCTTGTTTGGTTAGTCCACCTACTAATATAATTTAAGGGAAAAGTACACATAAGTACCATGTAGTTTAGCGAATTCTGCATTTAGGATATGTGATTTAAAATTTCAAATTTAGACCATGTGGTATTCTTTTTTGGGACACACATCAGTCCCGGACAGCTCGGGTAGCTGCCCGGCTAGTTGGCAGTCCATGTGGGTTCAACGTCACCCGATTCATTGCTGACGTGGCATGTATAAAATTAACAAATGGTATTTTTAAAATATATCTCGTTAATAGTCTTAATTAACAAATTATATTTTTAAAATATATTTCAAGTTTTTGGACTATTTTAGTAATTTTTTATATGCCACGTCAACAACGAATTAAACAAGAAATCATCCACGTGGAGCCGAAGTGGACGGCCACATGGCCGGGTACCCGGGCCGCCCAAAACTGAGGTGTGTCAAAAAAAAAACCACAGGGTCTAAATTTAAAATTTTAAACCACAGATCCTAAATGCGGAATTCGCTAAACTACAGGATACTTATGTGTATTTTTTCCATAATATAATGCAACTAGGTAAGATTTCGTTTTTTAAGACCATATAATTAACGAGTTTTTTTGTAAGCACTTGGTTGGATTAATTGGATGGAATCCACTAGACTACATTTCTTTCCCTAAATTAAGATTATGAAACAGACTAACACCAACGCATTAATTATTTCTGATTAGTAATCCCAATTAGACCACTAACCGAATTTCCCGAAAATGGTGATTGAAAGGGACGGGAGAATGCTTAACTTCCGCTGTTTGATTGCTTACTGTGAGCCCAATTTAGGGAAATATAAAGGGTTCTCTCCATCTCTAATGACGTCTTAATTAAGAGCACTAATGAGATTTTTTCTGACACTTTCCAACGTTCTGGCGAGAGTGTTATTTTATATTAATCAAAAGAGTATAAAGTATAAATTCTTACAAACGTAACAATATTAAATACTCGTTAGTCGGTACAGTTGAGCATTTAAATAACAGGTTGATATAAATTTTTTTCTCAAATGCCACTTTCGAACGACATGGAACACACCTTTCTAAGTGATATACTCTAATTCACCTTCTCAAGTTTCTCTTATACCATAGTAACAAACAGCATTTGGCCTACCAGACCTAAATTTAATGAAGGTCATAATTCAAAGACTGACAAATTATTTGTTTGGTGTAAAAAAATTATTAAAAAAAATAAAAGTATTAACAATAATATGCATACGATCAAATCATTCCGAATTTTGATATACTGTCAAATTTAAAAATACAAGAATTTTATACAAAATTTTGGGCAGATATACTGCGGGAAAAATGGTTGACAATACAGTAAAACCTCTCTAAAGTGATATTGTTGGGACCCGAAAAAATTATCACTTTAGAGAGGTTATCACATAAGAAAGATTTACATTTTCTTACTACAAAAAATTATTTTATTTGTATTCAAATAACCAAAAAATTATATATAAATCATAATTATTTCTTTGATGACATTCAAGTCTCCAATAAATATGTTAATAATAATCACAATTATATAAAAAATTAATATATATTTTTAATTTATTAATAATTTATTAACATCTATTTATGATAAAACTTTTATCCAAAAATACCTATAAATTAGAATAGATTTCTCTAAATTTATCAATAACGTATATACTTCTGGGGCTCCTAAACAATCTCCCCATGGTACCATGATCGACAAGATCTGTAAAGAACAGTGTCAATAAAAAAAAGATAACCCTAATGTTATCCGAAAAGTCTTCAAAAATGGCTCGAGCATAAACATAATTTCAAGGTCACCTAATGTACCGTATCCAACACTCTTCGTCGCAGTGCAGAACTACTCAATGTTGGCCACTTAAATGAAAGTTCAAAATGCCAAAATCAGTCACATTTATGAAAACAACGCTAATAGAGTGGTATACCACTTACCAAACTAAGGTAAACATTGCATTGATATTTTAAGACAATTTAAAAGATGAATGATGATGTAAAAATTATCAAACAAGCAAATCTAGCACAAACTAACATCTTAAAATATTTTTCAAAATTTTAAAGTATGTAAAAATATATGTATTTATTTAAAAATTTTACTTTTGAAAAAATATTAGTTATTACGATAGAGGGGTTATTAAATTTTAACACTGATCCCGACTCGAAATCAAAAATTTTTATTAATTTAAAGAGGTTATCACTTTAGAAGAAATTATTTTTCAGATGTTTTATAAATTGAAGAATCTGTAATTTGCGGAGGTGGCCGCATCCTGATCAAGAAGGGTCACATGAGTAATTTTGGTAGCCACAACAAGGGAGGCGAATTATTTGGAGTCCTTTTGTCCGGGAGCGACACGCTCCGAAAACGACACAGTTTGACGTCTAGATTTGGACTAAGCTAGCAGACGATGGACACGTGGTACCATCTCTTAAAATCGCCCGGAGGCCCCCGCCCCCGGACACCCAATATCCTAGCTGGCTGCCCTCCACTCTCTCTCTCTCTCTCTGGTCCACGTCAGATTCACTAATTAACTGTACCCTGGAAGAGACAAAAAGTATTCCCAAACTTGTACAAACAATTTCACTGTTTTATAAATGTAGCGTACTTGCATGTAATCTGCTTGTGGCACTTTATATTTACAGCAATTTTAATGTGAAGATAAATTTATCGTGGTACTTTTCTTTTACATGATTTTTTCTATCGTATTTTAACAATCACGATTTTGTAAAAGAGAATCCAATACTAAATATATTGTAAATTAATAAAAAATTTACTTATGCTGAATCGAGATCATCATCGCTATATTATAAAAATATAAGGAGAAATACAAATAAACACACCAAAATCAGCACCCACTTGTGAGCTACGAAATGGACAAATTGCGACAGTAATTTCAAAATATAGAAGTGAAATATATTCCAAAATATTGGTTTTTACGTGGAGTGGATGCAATATTTAGGAAATTCATCAAAATTTCCGAGCAATAATTCTGCCGTCCTCGTCATCTGACTGGCAAATTAATGGGATAGTTCAGATTTAGTTGAGTGAAATATTAGTGGCATTACGGTTTTTTATAGTCGGATGCTTGTAATTTTTATTTTTTATGAATAAATAAATAAATTAAATAATTATAAAAAAGAGTGAAATATTAGTTGAAATAGGAAAACAAAAAGGAGGGAAAAAGCAAAAACGAATCATGTGAAAAGTGTTGTGCGTCGAGTCATGGAGGAGAGAGGGGCGGGGTTAACGGCGACAAATGCTCCTCCTTTAGGTTGCCACTGTCTCCCGCCAAAAGTATGTCCGGAGGAAACACATAACCACGTTTCTTTGTAGATGATTCCTTATGTCCTTGCTCCGGAAAATCTAATTTTGTTTTGTTTTCTTTTTGTTGTATCAAATGGCACGTATGCTATCAATTTTAGGGTAATATCTTGTTCGAACTCAAATTATTTTTTTAATTAAGTATTCAGATACAAAATTTTGAAACAAATACAATAAACATTATGTTTGAAGTCTAATTCAGGTAATAAAAGATCAAGTGAGAGTTTGTTTGTTAAAACTCGGAAGGTGTAAACATTCAACTTCCTAAGAAATTGTACTTGTGATAGAAAGTGCGTGTAAACAAAGTTATTTTTTCGAAATTATTTTTCATCCAAATATCAATTAAGCTGATTAGTTTGTGCCCAAACCATTAATTATAATACGTAAATTTAATTAGTACAGTGGATGACATTTTTAATCCAACCAAATATAAGTTTACCCCAAGGTAGTCGGCAGCCCAAATAATCCAAAACGCCTGCTTTAGGAAATAAATTAAGGAGTCAATTCAAATGGGCCCTTGGACCCCACACTATAAAAGTGCTGGGCCTGGTTTAAGCGTCGCTACCCAAAGTTTCGGCTTTTTATTATTCAGACCGAAGCAGTAAAACATGCAAAAGTAAGTTCTTCGAAAGTTGAAACATACAAGTTACCGACCGAGACGAGGCACTTTAGTCTTTAACTCGGGTCGAGTTAATGCCTTAATGGGACTCACAACTCATAATTGTAACCTTTATTTAATTGTCACTTCGAACCAAACGATAGCGATAAAGAGCACCGAGTGTATTCTCGTACTAGATAGTATTTGTCACTGCTTAATTACGATATTCAGATATCTAGTACATTTGGTGCTATACTTTGATATAATTGATATACATATTTTTAGTATTTTTTTATGAGAGGTAATACAATTTAATTTTAAAAAAATTCAACGTGATACGACTCATATTCTGCTCGTATTTTTAACTGAAGTTTCATTTCATATTGGTATGCATTTTAAATTAAATCGGGTCTTATATACTTTTTATAATCAATGGGCAGGTTCGTATTTTTAAAAATTCTGAACTAATTCCTATGTTAAGGAGCCTTGTTAAACAAAACTGACATTAGAAACTTGCGTAGAAAAATAAAAATTGGCCTCGCGTGGTGATGGGAGCAAGCCCATAAGTCTGAGCTCAGAGTGGAAGAAGTACGGAGCAAGTTTCGGACACACGTTAATGCCAGCTTTGTTCATGCTCATAGATTCCTAATAGCGTACATGTTGGACCAGGCGAGCCCCGCCGGCCCTCTTCTCTCTCATTTAGTCATTTTTATCTCAACCACCACATATTCATTTGGGATAAGTTTATTTTAGTATCCTGTAGTTTCACTCATTTCGCACGAAGTACCATGTGGTTTCAAATTGGTATTTTAGTACCTCGTGATTGACCACCAATTTTTCGGGCAGGTCCAGGGCAGCTACCCGTCCAAACCCGCCCGAAACGATGTCGTTTTGAGACGACGTGGAAGACACGTGGTAAAATATTTTCTTAAGTTAGAGCTAACGTGGATCGTGATAAATTACATATTCAGTCCCTAATTTATTTATATTATTTTGAAATCCCCAAGTAAAAATTACCTACTCCCCGGCGTCTTTGCCAACACCTGCTGCTCCGTTGACGACGCCATTAACGCCTGCTCCATCAACAACTCCAACGTGCTCGCGGTCTCTGGCATCTCAATCGGTCAACAACGCCATCGACGCCTGGCTCACGACGGAGTTCAAGTCCCCTTGGCCGGCCAACAGGAACAAGCCCTGGGGCGACGAGGTCATCTCCTTCTTGGACAACTCTGGCACAGAGATATCCAATCGATGCAAAATCGAAGAAATTAATACAAAAGCAATCTACCTCCTCCGGCCAAAAGCAAAATCAACTCAATCGATGCACAAATCGAAACTGAATTGACGACGGAGAAGACGTCAGCCGACCAAAGAAAAAGCTTCTCAGACGACGACGGCGGTGGAGAGCAAGAAGAAGAGGCGTCGTAGTTTGGGAACTCGCCTTCCTGCGACCAGAACTCGCCCTCGCTGAGTCTAGTCAGACAAACTCAGCCTTGCCCTTCGCCGGTGGGAGCCCAAACTCGTCATCCGAGGGCAGCTACCCGACCATGTAGCCGTCATTTTTTCGGGCAGGTCCAGGGCAGCTACCCATCCAAAACTTCAATATCAAAATCTTTACTATATATTGTTGGGATGGCGAGAAATAGGAAAGACTTATTTCATATTCCTATTCCTATTCTGACTAGATTCTGGACTCCTAATTAGACCTAGATAGGTTACTTGTACGCCAAGGGTTTGTCTCTATATAAAGACATGTTACCCTAAGGTTTTGTATAGCTTTGTGACTCGGATCCATCAATAAAAGTTCTCCTTTCTCACCGTGGACGTAGGCATTAGGCCGAACCACGTAATTCTCTTGTTCCGTGTTCTTTGTGCGATATATCAATATCAACATATAAATAACAATGAAAACAACAGAATATAATTTTAAAAAGCCAACAAATTAACAATGACTCTGATTGAAATAAACATACAATATGAATGATATATTTGTCATCTAAACTTTAATCTAAAGTTGATCCTCTTATTTTGTTGCCTCAATTTGGTAGCAAATCTCGCGTCATCATTTTGTTGATCCCTTGATTGGAATAATGGTGGATGAATCATGATTGACGGCGTATTAATGTTCACTTTTTTACTTTTCTCAATTTCTTCCATTGACTAATACATGTTTACGTTCCTTCTCCAATTGCGCTTTCCCTTAGCATATAGAAAATTATTTAAAATTGTCGGTGGATGGTCCATACTGCTTATAGAAAATTATCAATTCAGGAGGAAATTATCGTAAAAACTTATCAAAAAAAAGAATAGAAATGTACATTTGTTAAAAATATTCATATTCAAAATATTAAACAAATGTTTTGGTGGATATTCAAGAAATGCATTACACTCACAATTAGTATATATTAATTTAAACATGTCTCTTTAAATAGATCTCATTAGATCGAAATTTTAATGTTTTACATATTTCACCGTAGCATTGATGACTTAGGATACTCCCTACATTTTTTTATGGCTTCTCCATGTAGGATACGGATTTGGATTCAGGGGGGACTACATAAAAATCATCCCCACGGTATGGACTAAATATGGACCTTTAGATTTGATCAAATTATGTTTTAATAAATCTGATGGTCAGAATCTGTTGAGGGTATTTTCGAGTTTTTATCCAAACATATTCATTAGGGTTCCACCATTTTCCTATATAATCCCACCAAAAAAATTCTTTTTATCCCCCAACATCTGCCGCCCCCCCACCCCCCCCCCCCCCCAATCCCATCTCCGATCCCGATTCCCCCCTCGATCCCGATCCCGACACCCCCCCATCCTCGATCCCGATCCCAGTGGCCAGACGACACCGGAGGAGAGTCGATCTACGGATCCAAGTTCAAGAACGAGAACTTCGTGAGGAAGCACACCGCCCCCAGGCCACACCGTGAGGCCCATCTTCGTCGCCGACTGCGGCCATCTCTAGATCTTCAATCTCTCTATCTATGTCCTTTGAATTTTGTGGATCATGGTGTACTTATTCGTCATCGTTTAGGGTTCTCGTTATATTAGGGGTAATATCTTCTTTCGAATAAAAAAATTCATAGATGAATGATACCAATATTAAAGTAGAATGATACCAATATCCTAGAACGATGATACCAATATTCGAGAAGAATGAAACCAATACATTCAAATGGTATACCTTTTTACTTATAATGAGATACCAATATTGGAGGAGATGAAAACCAATATCACGGTGGAGTGAAACCAATATCATAGTAGAATAAAACAAATATCCGAGAAGATGAAAACCAATATCATAGTAGAATGAAACCAATATCATAGTAGAATGAAACCAATAACAAGAAGATGGAAACCAATATCCGAGAAAATGGAAACTAATATTCCCATACTTGTATTTCCATAAATTGTATTATTTTGCTGATATTTTTAAAATTTTTAAAATTATTTTAATTATTATATTTCTAATATTACCACTGTCCCTTTCAGTGGGGATTACTCATGTCCCCACTGAATTTGAACCCGTAGGATACTCCCTACATGGAGAAGGAAGGTTGATTCCAAAAGGATAATATCGTGCCAGCTCCCTGTCCACGGATGCAGTCCGAGTCACAATATATTGGGACAATTTCAACTGAATGCTATGTGTTTTTTCAAATTTTGACTTGGGTCCCCCTAATTCAATTGCATCAAATCTTGCACACGGATCACAATACTTGTTCGTCAACCAAAAAAATAAGAGTCCATTTCCACTATGATCGTTTTAAAGAGTTTTGTCATCATAATTTATACTCGATTAATCATTTCAGTATATCTTCGGTTAAAAAAAATACAACGCGTGACCCTGCATGATTCATTTAATTATTTTATCGGATCTGAAACCAAATTGAAGACACGTCTTGAGAATTGAATAAAGATTGACCATGGAACTGGGAAGCATCCGGTTGATATCATCCATGAAGATCTTGGAAAGGTACGTGCACCCAAGTTCTTAGAGAAAATTAGCACTCGGGATATTTGTTCAGATATGCCCAAATCACAATAAATGAAGTGTTTGTCATTTTTATCAACGAGAAAAGCTATATTATAATTTTTGGATTAGTTCTTTTTAAGGGAGTTTTTGGCTTGGTTAGAGAGATCACTTTCAGGAAAAAAACTACAGAGAATAGATTGACAGAAAAAATTATTGCATGAGAATGAAAACAACGAATTATTTGTTGTGTGCTAATTTCTTCATTTTATCTGCGAGGAAAACTGATAATCAAAGCGGATTAATTGCAAATATTATAATACATGCGAGCGGCTGTAGTAGTTGAAAAGTCTAATGCTGTACTTAATTAAAGATTCGACTGCAATGGAAGCATCTAAACCATATCTAGATTTGTTATCTTTTATTGGCTTGTGCGTAGCAATCTGATTCGCTAAGATTAATATAAAGTGAGTGCATATCACATAATTCATTTGAATACCACCGTCACTCTTATAATTCATTTGAATACCACCGTCACTCTCTTTCTTTTTATATATAGATATTTTAGGCGGCCTTAGCTAGTGACAAGTAGTCAAATTTTAATATAACGTGTCAATTGTTTTTTTTAAACTACAGCACTTCCTAAATTAACTGATCCAGCTAATTGAGGTTGGTAAAAACTTTATTTTGAATGATTTCGAAATTCTCACAATAACTATTTAACACAATTGTGTTCTTGATTGCTCAAACATAAATTTTTTTGGGTAATTAATCTAAGTATTTGTCGATATAAATTAATTATATTTTAATAATTTCACCCAAAAATTTTCTATTTAAAAAAATGCAAAAGGTATAATTTGATGTCTGTTACAACATCCATAGAAGAGACTGGCATTATTAATTACAGACGTTTCTAATTAAGAATAATCTATTCTTTGCGGTACCATAATCACCAGATCTCGCGCACACACAAAATCACCAGATCTCAGAAATCAACCAAAAGATTCAAACTAAGAACAGTTATGAGAAAAGCTATCAAATCCAATCTGCTAGTTATAATTACAGGATTCGTAAATTAATTATTTTCTATTTATGTAAATTGATGGATTGGAGTGATTAAAATTTGGGCGAATAACAGATAAAATGTCACGTCCCGATTGAAAGGAGCAATCAGATCAAATCAAATGGCCACTTTTCGCGAGGTTATGGAGGGACGAAAATAAAAAATATGCATTAATTATTAAATTTTAATACTAATATATTTTTAAGAATTTAAAATTCTAGATTTCAAGTTGGAGAATTCTTAGTTTCATGGTTCGGTTTGAAACTAACTCCGCAAAAATTGATATGGTACGCTATTAATTTCTTATGAAATTATAACATCGTGAAACCGAACATATTGTTTTATATTAGAGTTACGTCAACCTAAAATGTATATTAGACCATTTTTGTATTTTTTTTCCATTATTCGGTGCCATTTTACGATTTAAAATCGCGATACCGAACCGAACTCATTTCTGAATTAATAAGGAGAAAGAAACCGGGAAAACGTGCTGGAACTACCCACAGCATCGAAGGATAGAAAGATAAATAAAAGTAAAATTATTCTGATACGATAAGAGGAGAAAGAAAGAAGGGCGTAGCGTAGAGGAGAGGAGGGAGGTGACCAAAGAAAAAGGGAATACCTGGCGTCCATCAAAAGCGTGTCCATCCCAATAACATTTTACACTTCACATTCCTTTAGGAGAGAGAAGCCCGACTAATACACATTCGAGTCGAGCCAACACGATGCTCTTGGGGTAGGAGGACGGTGGTGACTATTCTCCAATGGCGAAGACGGGGCTGGTGGATTCTGATCCGACGGTGGTGGAGCTCAAGGACCAGCTCCGGAAGCTGGTGAAGGCCATCGTCGACGACGACGATTTCCGCCCCGAGACTATTGATCGGGCTAAGGAGACGCTTAACTCCTTGAAGGCGAGGAAGGTCGGTGGCCGGGCTTCCAGGCTGAAGGAGGAGGGGACGGGGACGGCGCCGGCTTGTCCCGAGGAGTTCAGTTGCCCCTTGTCCGGAGAGCTCATGAGGGATCCCGTCGTTTTGTGCACCGGTCTGGTGAGTGTGTAAGGATTCAAGTTTCTTTCTTTCTTTTTCCTTAAAAAAATGGGTTTTTTTTTTCCTTTTTCAACTTTGTTTCTTACAGTTTTTGGTCCATGTTCAGAACTTTAATTTGGTTTCTTTGTTCATGTTGTTTCTTTCTACAGTTGGTTGGATTAATGGGAGCGTTAAAAAGTCGAATTTTTTTTATATATCGGGGGAAGGGAAAAGAGAACTCCACTTTTGACCACTTTTAATTTCTGGGTTTTTTCTCAAGAAATCTGGTGGTTGGTGGGTGGGAAATTAGGGAATCCAATTTGTAATATTCTTTTTGGCTCTTGGCAATCTTTTCAATTAATCTGGTGGTCTGTGATTGAAGGGATGAATTCTGTGCTTTGTTAGATTGAAATTAATTTTTAGTTGTTTATTTTCCTGTTGATCTTGATGCCAATGATTATCTGCAGACTTATGATAGGCCTTTCATCGAGCAATGGCTGAAAGAAGGGAACAGGACGTGCCCTGTTTCACAGCAAGTTCTCTCACAGACCGACCTTCCGCCTAATCTTCTGATAAGGGAAATGATTTCCCAGTGGTGCAAGAGGGAGGGGATTGATCCACCGGACCCTGTTCGGTATGCGAATAACGAAGGAATAACAGAAGCTGATCGTCGCCTTTTTCTGTCTTTGGTCGAGCAGTTATCAGCAATGCTTCCTGAACAAAAAAAGGCTGCAAACGAGCTTCGACAATTGACGAAGAGCAAACCCTCCTTCCGAGTTCTGTTTGGTAAGTACGCTGACGCCATCCCGCAATTACTCAGTCCTCTCTTGAACGAGTCTGGAATTGTCCTTCAGCCTGACCTTCAAGAAGATCTGATAACAATAATTTTGAACATCTCCATCTATGACAACAACAAGAAGCTTGTAGGTGAAACACCTC
Source organism: Hypericum androsaemum (assembly GCA_963995505.1). Taxonomy (NCBI): domain Eukaryota; kingdom Viridiplantae; phylum Streptophyta; class Magnoliopsida; order Malpighiales; family Hypericaceae; genus Hypericum; species Hypericum androsaemum. The sequence continues at coordinate 17,849,463 of OZ023185.1, forward strand.
TAGTAATTCCGATTCTCTTGGAAGCATTAAGGTATGGGAACATTGCCACGAGGACAAATGCTGCTGCGGCCCTTTTCACATTATCTGCTCTTGATTCGAATAAGGCAATTATTGGGAAGTCTGGTGCACTATTGCCATTGATTCAGCTTTTAGGAGAAGACCATCCTCCGGCTGTGAAAGATGCTGCTTCTGCCATTTTTAACTTGTGTATATTCCACGAAAACCGGGTACGAGCTGTGAAGGAGGGTGTTGTGAAAGTAATTCTGAAAAAGATCATGAATGGCGTGCTTGTTGATGAGCTATTGGCCATACTTGCAATGCTTTCCAGTCATCAGAAGGCCATTGAGGAAATGGGGGAGCTCGAAGCCGTTACTTGCTTGCTTCGTACTATGAGGGAAGGCGACAATGACCGAAGCAAGGAAAATTGCATCGCCATCCTCCATACCATCTGTTTCAGCGATCGAGCCAAGTTGAAGCCATTGAGTTCAGAGGAAAAGTCACACGGAACAATATCAAAGCTTGCCAATGATGGAACTGCGCGAGCAAAGAGGAAGGCTACAGGGATTCTTGACAGATTGAATCGGGCCGTCACGCTCACCCACACGGCCTGACTAGCTCCAGCGCATTGATATTCAATCAACCCCGGTGTAAATTCTGTCTAAATTCATTCAGCCCTTTGGCTGCCACCGCGCTGTAGTCTCATTCCGGATCGCCTCTGTGTATATATTCTGTTACCCCGAAACTACTATATCAGGTTTCTGCTCCTGAGTTAGGCATTGTGAATAAGAAGCGAAGATTAGCTTACCATGAACATCACTCAGATTTTGTGCAGTATTACGTTATCATAAGCCATTTTTACCCTCTGCTGTTGAGTTTTGCCTGTACCAGTTTTGACCCGGATGAATATCTTGTATTCAGAGTTGAACTATTGTACTCTTATTTAGAATTCTTGCCACCTCGTACTGCCAACTTTCTACTTTCTAGAATCGGCGGTTCTCAACCAGTCCGATGTTGTCCTGACCTTGAGACGAAAATGGTTAGATGGCTCCATGTCTTTACTTTTGTGCTTGTAGTGGACATTATATCCATGAACCAATAGGGAGATGTTGGTATTGAGTTCAAAACTCACGAATGTAAAAAGCATCATCGAATTTTGGTTCAAGTTTCACGAATGTGAAAAATATCATCTGGAGTATCGATCCATAAAATAGGATCTAACTGTACTCGACTATGAATACGGGAACTTAGAAATAAAGGACTACTATCCATGAAGAAACGGATGGCAGTAAAGGGGGAAGAAAGTGCATTCCCATATTCAATGGAGTGGTGAATTCTGGTAATGTGGTCCACCCAAAACGAAAGTTGCCGCCCACCCTTTTGTGAAAGTCTTGAATAGAAACAGTTGGGGCACCCAACTCTAACTCTATTTATCCCTCCCTCTCTTTTAGGATATCAACTTTGTCTATAGCAATTACGTAAATTGGGACCAACAATCGTTTGCCAATAGATTTTTTCTAACTTAATAATTGAATTCTAAAGTTTGAATCATGAAATATAAGAATGTTCAATATTTGTTAAGTGAGATTTGTTAGCATTTACAATTTAAACTTAAAATTAGTGACTTTAATTTAGATTAGTCGATGGTATCGAGAAAAATTAAGTGAAGTGGAAGATGTATTAGTACAATGGTAGTGGGGCTGGTGGTGGTGGTGATATCTGCCTACACGCGTAGCTTGGGAGATGATTTTTAATGGGTTTCATCTTTGTTGACATGTGAACGAGACACAAGTAAGTAGTGGGCAGTTGGGATTTTCTATTTTTTTTTTGTGTCCTCTGTTGCTAGTTGATGCTTGGAATGAGGTACCATGAGAATTAACAAATTGGTGGAGGAGATATTCCGTGGTTGTACTAGATATTACTTGTATCAACAAGAGAGTTATTATTGTTTGACCAGCTATCTCGAATTCGAGTCTTAAAAATCTATTGATGTCAAATATTTATTGTGAGAATTTCGCCACAATTCAAAAACTAAACCGGGACTCGAATCTGAATTAAGGTCGATATAAAAAAAATCACAAATCCTCCAATTACTTTGTGCCATTTTATTTTGGTCTCAGAAAGTTACTTTGTAGTTGAACTGGTTGTATTTGGCACTATCTCTCTAACTGGAACCTGTAGAACTAACTTGAACCGATGATCATTGGTCCAGCCAACGTGGGTTTGTTGTCAACTTGCACAGTGGAAGTTTCTATAGCCATCATTAACTTTCTTGTTCTGGCTAGATGGCCGAAAGTCTTCGAGTTCCCTGTGGGTTAAAAATTTTTGAGAAAAAATTACAGTTTAGTTCCCGTAGTTTGAGAAAATGTTCTGATCCGTTCTTATAGTTTGAAAAATATGCTGAACCACTCCCATTATTTTTCTAGATCGTCCCTAAATTATTGGTTCAGTAAGTCAACGGACTTTTCTAGCAAGTGAACAAACGTGGAAGGAAATTTTTTTTAATCTTAATTTTCTATGATGTAGAAAAAGGGAACACTGAATTGAAAAGTATAGAGTAGTATTAAATGTTGGAAATTACTCAAATAATAATTCGTCATAAAAGGTAAAATTCCGAGATTCTGCCTTTAAAAATTGAATGCAAAGAAATAACTAGAGGGGAATAATAAAACATTAGCCAAATGGAACTTGCTCCAAATGCACAAAGTTAAATATGAATCGACGAAAATTTAAAGTTTAATTCGTTGCACGCGTAACATTTGTGTATTTATCTCTCAAAAAATAATGAAACATTATATTGGTCTACCATGTGGAATTTTGATTGGGAGGGGATAACTGAAAACATAGAGAAACATCAAATAGACACAGTACAAGCTGTATTCTGGGCCTCTAGTGAAGACAACGTCAACAAAATTAGAGGGAATTGGTATGGGCACTAATGGAAGATGGAGTGGAAACAAATTTCAGTACGTGAAATTATCAGTGTCATGTTTCTTTTTGAATGACGCGTCATATTCTCAAGAACCAGAAATGCATATTGTTAATCATCTTTAATCAAATGTCTCGAATTTCAAACCCGAAATATAGCAACGGCAAAACTTCACTTGTTATCTCGTGTGATCTTGATCACTCAAATTTGGATAGAAAAACTGCATTATGTGACTTGAGGAATTATGTGTGGTGACTCTTTTTGGGTCACTAGTTTTAGAGTGGGAATTATTGGGATTTGATGCGACAACGGAATAATTGGTCTATGTGCTGGCCATTTTGGAAGAGATATTGGGTCAATTTCTTATGTGCTCCTATGTTTTTCAAGAATGACTGATGATGAGTGGAAAGAAATTCGGAGTCTCTGAGTATTGGGACTTCACAACCGAAAAGGTAAGAAAAAGAAATTTGTCCAAGAAGACAGTAGGATGCCACTTAAATGGGATTTCCCACATCTAATATCACCTTAAATATAAAATAATCAAAACTTGAGTATTATCGAATTCTATATAGATATCAATTTCGTCACCAATATATGATCTATTGTTTAGTATTAGGAAACGAATGATTTATCATTTGTCCAAGCATGAAAAATGTCAAAGAAACACACCTCACGTACTTTGTTTTTATAGGGAAAAAAACATTCAGTTAAAATTATAGCATTAGATGTCTCAACCAAAATTCATGCAAACTTTTAGGTGAAATTTACTCACAAGCACTAATTGATATAATCAATTACTAAGTATAGTTATTTATTATTTTGGCAATTAATACTAAATAAATAAAATTCTTTTTAACTAATTACATGTTTGTCAACTTACCATTTTTTCATTTTTTATATTGGGCGATTTATCACCAACAAAATAGGAGCCTTGCATGGAGACGTGAAATTCATGAGTGACTAATTAGTTCATGGGTCATTTTCAAAATTTCAAGACAAAAAAAAAATTTCGTCGAGAGGGTCCCACCAACACAAGACAAGCAGATCAAGCAAATAATTATGTTTGGAAAGAGGCAACTTGCATGGTATTAGATCATCATTTTTATCCTTTCAAGCTTCAAATCCGAATGGATAAAGACACCATTATGGCTGAATCTGCCCCTTAAGACTAAACATGGCTATTCCACTACAATACACCATCTAGTGTCGGTGGAAGCTTAGCAAACATTTTCAAACCACCTGGTCAGCAAGTTTGGCTTCTCTGTTAGTATTTAATATTAATACATTATTAGTAAGTCGAAGTCAAAATTTATTGATTAAAATAGAACAATTTTCATGGTTCCCTGGCTGAAGCACAAACCAAAAAAGACGATATGTGACCCAACCACCTTCATAACTCCAAATACTGGAATTCGGTATTCTCCATTATGCACATAAGGAGCCGTACAAGATAAAAAAAATCTCACTTGCAGTTCTGAAACGGGGATTTTTTAAAATAGAATAACGACCACAACGAATGTCTGCTCAATTCGAAGAAAATTCTCTATTAATTTAAACGCTAAAAATATTGAATAAGAATAGCGAAAGAAGAAAAACCGAAGATTATCGGTAGTCGATAAGCTAAGTAGTTTTTTCTGTGATGAACCTTGGATGACGGTCAACCTCTTGTATCCGGTATAAGAAGACAATTCAGTCTCAACAAAGCCGCAACTCAATAGATGCTTGCGGTGGACCACAAAGAAAAAGATAGTAATACAAAATGTATTACCATAATAGTTCTCTATTTCGATCGGTCATCTTTCATCGAACCAAAAAATCCTGTACAAGAAGAGGGTCCTGTGGCACATTTCTGTGAGGACAATTGCCGTACATTTCATCAAAATAACATCGAACTCAATTAGACCAACAATCAACCGAAGGCATTGCATCCTGCTAAAATTGAATGCTGAAAAGCTACCCCGAGTTTCTACAGACCAGCAGTTGAGAGCATGATCTAACGAACGTCCACGCGCTCCTCGAGTTCTCTGAGCGATCGAATCAGTCGACTTTATAAGCCCAGCCATGTGTTTCAAGGTATGCTTGAACTGCATCCTTAATAGCCAAGTTTGATACTAACTGAGATGCTTCGAGCGGATCACGAGTGACGGGATCAAACTTCCCTACCTGATGACGAGATGAAACTACTGTCACGACCAACAAATGGATACTCATCTATAACGCCTGACGGAAAATGTAAGAAAAATCTCAACAGATTACCTCCCGAAGGTGTTCGAGGATCACTGCTCTCTCGTACGAAATTCCACTGGGACTAATGACGGGATCTTGGAAAATATCTAGCGTTATTTTACAACAAAGATAATCTGGAACCTGAAATTTTCAAATCAAACCTCCAGAAGACAGTAACAGAACAGAGAGTAATGCAACGCAACAATGATTAGAACTGATGCGGAAGAAACCGAAATTCTCACCTCTGTTGGTGTATCCTCTTCTGCAGCCTTCATAAACACCTTTTCTAAATGGTCTAATTGTCTCAGATTTGAAGATAACTGATCATCCGATGATCCTTCCATTTGGCAATCATCAAGAAAATGACTTTCCCTCAGAGCTTTCTCACAAGCTTCTCTGAGATTTCGACCAAACAAGCATTTTAGAACCCATAACAAAATGATAAGTTGGAAGGCAGAGGATCGTATATTTCTCATTGAGTTCCATACTTCAAGTCCTGAAGCTCCCATGAACGCTCCATAGAGTCATGCTCCCACAGCAAGTATTTTGCTTTCGCTAGCTCCTGCCAAATTTCTTCCACGATATAACTCCTTGGATTTGTGTCCGTGCCAAGATCCAAAGCCTAAAAGGCCGAATGTCAGATATGGCAGGTGGTTGATACCGTTATTCATTCCGGAGACAGTTACTTGTACACTAGTACAAATAGCACCAAAAGCTCTTTGATAAGTAGTCCCGCAAAACATAAGGGCTTCCATTTCTATTCAAAAAACAATAGAGCTAAATATCAGGATTGGTTTAATCAATGTTGGCATGTTGAATAGTTAGCTAATCTGTTTCCATCCGAATATCAATAAAAAATTCCTTGTTCTGCAATATTATTATACACAACTTCATCACACAAAACCTGAATCTCTTGGATTTGAAACATTAAGCTTAAACACGGAAACTTCAGATAAAAAAGCTCAATGTGGCAACCTGATGTTCGCACTTCATTGGAGACACGCAGCATAGATTTCTTTAATCCATTACTCTACCAGAATGCTATTCGGATGTTAACTTTGAAGGTTTCAGGCAAGTATCAACTTGAGAGATTCAAAAGCTCGATTCCCTAACTATCAAAATGGATGGTCCTATAACGGAATAAGATAATAGCATAATCAAGGAGCGGCATTCCCTGCGATCTACTAAGATCTTGCAAAGAGAATGAGACAAAGGACACAATTTTCCCATGCACAAGCAGAACCCCATGGATCAAGGCATCACGAAAAATGCAATGCGACAAAAGAATCTAATGCTGCAGCTACTGTGCAACATATAGTTAACAAGCTGTTCACAAACTAAGGTGGTTTTAATTCATCATGCCCGCACCTGTGATAAGAAAGTGAAGCGTAATCGATCACCATAGCACTCACCCTCTCCAGTTCCTTGGCCCCTTCTCTGTATGCTTTCCTCTCTAATAAAGCCAGTCCCAACATATAATGACCCTGTCAAGTGGAAGTATGAACCTCGTGTTAGTGCAGAAAGTATAATAGTTCATAGCTAGGAGGGACAGAAAATGGTGAATGACACGAAGTAAAGGAAAATCACTATTTCGTTGTCCAATCTTCTCCCCCTCCTTTCCCTGAGCCCTCCAATACACCATCCGTTTAGGTGAATTCTTGTTCACTTGCTTCAGGAATCGCATAACATAGGGTACAGGTAACTAATGCAACCAACCCCACGCAACCCGATCAGAAGGATAACCAGACCATTCAAGATCCAAACTACAAAATGCCGGTTGTGACTTCATACGTTCTGAATGCTGAATGATATTTCATAATTCTCAACAATTCGGGGCAGCGAAGTCCATCAGTAGACGAAGAGTCTAAAGGGCATTCCAAAAATCTAAACTTATACCTTCACAGAATTGTGGTCAAGCTGTATGGCTTTGCGACAGTCCTCCTCCACCCGCACCCAATCACTAAAAACACCAACAAAATTAGAAAAAGGAAAAAAACATCACTCCAAACAAAAAGGCTCATACATACTTCAGTCTTCGGTGGCACAGGGCGCGGTTCGTCCAGTAAACAGGAACATTAGGGCACAAAGCAATCGCCTTTTCCAACCTCAAACAAAACCCAACTCAGGAACATTATAAACAATAAGTCTCCGTTGACCCAGAACCAATCGTGGGTTATACATACCTCTGTATAGGCGTCAATGGCGGCCCCGAAGTGGCTCAGCTTAAAGCAAGTGTTGCCGTCTTCTTTAAGCCTCTCGGCTTGCTTTGCCGCCTCGGTTTGAACGTGTAACGCCCCGTGATCTAACCGACTGGCTCCACAGATCAACACGGGTCTTTTCCAGCGTGCTTTGTCCTCACTCGCACGCACCCTGGGAAACTTTCCAGGAGGTCACCCATCCTGATCCTACTCCCGGCCAAATGCGTTTAACCTTGGAGTTCTCTCAGGATGTGTGCCAGAAAAGAAGGTGCACCTTGTTGGTATGGATAGTACCAATCAAATCACTTAAGCGTTGCAGACAGAACATATCATTAACGGGGTATCACAGAACGTCCCTACTCCTCCCGGTCCCGTTCCTCTCCAATTTTCTTTTCCCGCGTCTTCCCTGTTTTTTCCCTGGCTTCGAAAATTTGGTGTTGATTTGACCAATACTAGGGTTTTTCCTTGGATATATAAGTAGAAAATAAAATAATTATATCAAAAATTACATTCTACCCACGGCCCAGACTTCTAACTGAAAGTCTTTTTAACTCATCATTGTAATGGTTAGTACAACTCTTATATGACGCAGAATCTTTTCTTTCGAGGTTATGGCCGCCGGCCTTAGCGGGAACCTGTCTTTGATGTTGATATGGCTATACTAAATCTCGCGCCATCTGAATTACCAGTCCTGCAAGTACAATGAGGAAGGTTAATTTTTTGTAAGTCATCTAAGTACACATCAACGCAAGAAACTAAAGGTTCATCAAATACAACATAATCGAAAGAGTTCTCCAAGGCGTACTTCGAAAGCGTGTCTGCCACTCGGTTGCCCTCGCGCAAGGTATGTTGAATGTCGATCTCCTAAATTCTAGCAAGCAACTCCCGGACTCTAGAGAACAAGACTGCTATGGGGTGGTCTTGAGCAACATCACGACCCAAGCAAAGGATGGCCAAGGCCGAATATACCTCTACCTGGACTCTCGAGAATCTCCTCTCTCATGTCAGCTCCAGATCGAGGATGAGTGCTTATAGCTATGCAGCCAAGGATGTGCACTTCCCGATGCTCTTGGCGAATCCACATACCCAAAATTCACTCAAGTCATGACTAATGCCTCAAGTGCCTGAAGGTCTCGGATTGCCCATCGAAGCTCCAACTGTGTTGAGCTTGACGAAGCCCTATGGGGGTCGCCGCCAGGAGACTAAGACCTCGCGTCTTGGTAGTACTGGAGTAATCTAGTTAGTCAGGACTCGGGTTTGATCAATCCTAGGTTCGAGATGCTTCTGAAATTTGTTTTTTTTCCTTCCCTGGGAATGGGAGAGGTTTCAGGATTTGAAAAGAAAGGGAAAGCGACGGGAAAAGAGGAAGAAGAAGGAAACGAGTGGGAAATTGGGAAGCAGGCTTCACTCGTTTTTTTTACATATCACTTTTTTAAATAAAGAGCTACTATCTCTTATTATAATTTCAAGATGTTATGAATTCAGCAACTAGAGAACAAAACTCGCAAAGAACACGAACACAAGAGATAATGTGGTTCGGCCTAGTGCCTACGTCCACGGTGAGAAAGGAGAAATTTTATTGATGGATCCAAGTCACAAAGCAATACAAAACCTTAGGGTAACATGCCTTTATATAGAGGCAAACCCTTAGTGTACAAGTAACCTATCTAGGTCGGATTAGGAGTCCAAAACCTAGTCAGAATAGGAATAGGAATAGGAAATAAGTCTTTCCTATTTCTCGCCATCCCAACAATCTCCACCTTGGCGAGAAATCATCTCGTGGAAGAACCATGAAGCTCCACCCGCACTTCAACAAACTCCACATTGACAAAACACCGCCCCACGAAGAACTATGAGATCTTGCAAAACCAATCCGACTCCACCGATTCTATCTCGGACCATAGATAACTGCATCAATAAGACCATCTCAACTTTCTCTTCACCTTTTGTTCAATCACTTGGAGCCAGCCCCCAAACTCGAGCTTCTGAGCTTGCTTGACCTATTCCCTCCAACCTCTACCCCAACTAGCGAGTCCACTTTCTGAAGCAACCTTGTGACCAATAGACGTACCCTCTATTTTTTGATCAACCCTATGCTCCGCAACCTCGAATCGCTCTTCCGTTTGACCTTTTTACCTCAAACCAGTGCTACTTGCCATAGCATACAAAGGGCAACCTTTTGTTCCAACAAGTAAAACCCTCGACATGTCACGAACTCTACTGTTCGACCTTGAGTGAGATACCCGATTCGTCCGTAGTGCTACCAACGGCTTCGCATTCCCCATGCAAAACCTACCCAACACTTTTGACGTACACGTCTCTTTAGACAACCATAGCGGGAACTTGCTAACTTTGTCTCCGCGAATCCCAACTCCACTCAAACCATTCATGTCAAGCTTTCGCTCCATCACACAAGAGCTTTTCTCCCCTCTATCGGAATCCAACGAGGTGACTCCACCTACAACCGTGTTTCTCACTAACCTGTAGGTGTTCCTAGCATTCCTTTCACCTTTCATCACCACCACAGCATCCTTCTCCACCTCTATTAGCCCGCCTACAATATTATAGTTGTACCCACTATAATTCAAGGCTCCTAACGAGATCAAATTCCTCTCCAACTTTGGAACATGCCTAATCCCACATATTTTTTCTCAACACCATCCCACATCTTGATTTGGATATCACCTATGCCAGCAATTCTACAAGTAGTACCATCACCCATAGTCACCATACCTGAATCAACGAACTTGTAGGTGTCGAACTACCTTCTCTTGGGCGTCATGTGGAAAGAGCAAGCGCTATCCAAAATCTAGGAATCAGAATGCTTTGGACTTGACAAAACAGAAAGAAGATCACCATCCGACCCGTCCGAATGTGAGGCCACATTCACGGAACTTGATCCTTTTTCCTCGCGATCTCGAGTTCTTTTTGGACAATCCTTCTTCACGTGCCCTTTTTCTCCGCACTCGAAGCAATTTTCCTTGAACCTCTTTGACCACGACTTGGATCCCTTCCCGTCTTTTGCTCCACTACGATCACCATGGCTACCCCTCACAATCAGCCCTTCCGCTTGTTCATCGCCAATTTTCCTTCTTTGATAAAATCCTAGCAGAGCACTTGTGATATCTTCCAACACCAGGGACTCCTTCCCCTAAGTTAGAGTTGTAACCAAAATTTTGTAGGAGTCAGGTAAAGAATTCAGCAGCAATAATGCCTTGTCTTCTTCCTCGAACTTCACATCAACCTTTCTCAAGTTACTCACAAGTTGACTGAAACCATTAATGTGTTGGCTCAAATCCGAGCCCTCCTTCATCTTGAGTCCGTACAATCTTTGCTTAAGATAAAGCTTGTTCGACAAAGACTTAGACATATACCTTGCCTCTAATTTCTTCCATACCTCAGCTGGTGACTCCTCATCCATGACGTGATACATTACATCATCCGCCAAGTACAAGCGAATTGTCGCCACCGCCTTGGCCCCCATCTCCTTCCATTCTTGCTCCTCCATCTTCTCGGGCTTCTTCTCCGAGAGCGCGATGACTATCCCTTGTTGCACGAGGAGATCCTTGACACGCCTTTGCCATAACCCAAAATTTGAAGAACCATCGAACTTCACAAGAGCAAACTTCACGCCTTCCGTCATCCTCCAACCCAAGCTCTTAATACCAATTGTTATGAATTCAGCAACTAGAGAACAAAACTCGCAAAGAACACGGACACAAGAGATAACGTGGTTCGGCCTAGTGCCTACGTCCACGGTGAGAAAGGAGAAATTTTATTGATGGATCCAAGTCACAAAGCAATAGAAAATCTTAGGGTAACATGCCTTTATATAGAGGCAAACCTTTGGTGTACAAGTAATCTATCTAGGTCAGATTAGAAGTCCAAAACCTAGTCAGAATAGGAATAGGAATAGGAAATAAGTCTTTCCTATTTCTCGCCATCCCAACACAAGAAAAGAAAAGAAAAGTGCAAAGAGAGTTTAAAACACCCAAATGAAAAAACTATACATCCACATGTTCGGGTAAACAAGGGGCAACCAACACTTAATCTCAGGCTAGCCCACAAGCAGGTAGTAAAGAGAAACTCACACAAAGCTTAGCCATATCCCATGCTAGCCCACAGCTCTGGTAGTCACGGGGAAACTCCTACTAACCCACATATGTTTACGTATGAGATTGTAGCTGTAGTCTCTGTAAAAAACTTACCGCCGAAAGCGGGAGAAAATTTGGAACTGAGGTCCACCAACCATTTGTCTGGAGTTTAAAAATGTGAGAAACTTTGAATTCCTTTGTTTCAATTGCCTTCATCATATGCATCCAGCATTTGCAGAATTTTCCGAGCAAGTATTTAACGATGTTGCGTTCTCAAATATTTGAACTCGAGTTCTTTTGATTAAACGGAACAGTCAATAATATTTTTTATATCAATAATTTTTTTAAACTAATTTTTTTTTAAAACGAATCTAAATTAAAAGGACCCCCGGATTTAGAAAAGATGTGTGTAAGCTTTGCTAAGTGACCTGAACAAAAAAAGAGAGGAGAAACAAAATGGGATCGACGCAGCAGGAGCACTGCAAGTTTTGGCTGCCGAAGAAGAAGCGTTTCTGTTCGAACACCCTCCTCGTTGGAGACTCCAAGTGACCTCACTTCCTCTCCCTTTTTTTGTTTATTTCTTTTATCCTTTCAGAAACTAAAATTATTCCCAATTCTATAGTATACTTAATGCTCCGTTGGAAAACCCAGCTAGTGTGTCAACCACAACCCAAGGTCAGATGGCCAGTGGGTCCCATGCCCCCTCGACCCTTCTTAGTAATTCTCCTCGCCACCCGCTCTCTGTTTCCTTTTTAGTTAAAGGGTCGGTCTCTTTGGATAAAGTTTGTTACTTTCGGTGTTCATATAGCCCTGTCTTGAAAGAGAACCTGGAGGGACACTTGAGGAGATGTCCCTTTCTCAAACGAGCTCAGTCATTGTCCAACCAGCCCTATTACCGGAAAGGGATAAATTCCGAAGGTGATGATTCCGACAAGGTTACTTGCGAAATGGAGAGGAACTATGTTCATGGTTTGAGCCTGGTTGGGTTTCGTAACTTGGTCGAGAAGGTTGAGTTGATACACAGCAAGTTATGTCAAGATGGTATCCGGGATTCGTTTAAGATGCCTGAAGCGTGTAGGCTTGGATCAGGCGAGAAATAGATAGGTAGACATTGGCTGCAAATGTTGAACATTGTACTTGTTCGTGTGGCTTCTCGGTAAGGAAATGAGATGCTGGGCTGTGCAGGAACTTGCCGTTTCAGGAGAAGCATGTTACACAACAGGCGTCAATTTTGGGGAACTTGGAGGAGTTTGGAGTTCCGAAGAGCTCTGTGGAGGCAGAGCAATGTGATGGTGGAGAAGAGTGCGGGGGTTCCGTTGATGCCGTTGTGGAGTTTGGAGCGGGATGAGGGTACTTAACGCAGATGCTTGCAGATAGTTATGGGATCAAAAGGGTGTTTCTGGTTGAGAGGAAGGCTTACAAGCTTAAGGTTAGTGGGGCTTGGCTTTTCTTCTCATCCCGTTGTTTCGATAATTGAACTCTGTGTATAGATATCAGGAAAATTTCGGTATTTCACTGTTACTTGAGCTCATTGGTTTGTAATCAGTTAGTGCACTTTTCTGTTGTTTATGTCATGCCAAGTTTTTCTTCTTCTAGGCGGATTGTTCTTTGCGACAGAAAGAGAGCTTGGTATTAGAGCATTTGAGGAATCGACAGTAAGCATTCCACATTTTTTTTGTCTGGAGTGGTTCTTCTTGCTCCAATATTGTTTCCCCGTTTCTTGTTCTTCTCTCTTCACCTATGTTCAATTTCTTCATTGAACGCTGTCCTGAATTTGGAGAGCTGATAACCTGTGGGTGGCAGTAGGGAACTCCCTACATTAAACAGATAATGGCACACAGATGCTCGCCTCTGTTTGTGTACTAGAGTCATCTACTCCTCACTATACCATGTTAAATGAACACAACTATTTTTTTCCAACAACTGCATTGTCTCAGATATGTGACCTGTCCCCCTATGTTAGATTGTGGAGGAGTGAGTTTCTAGATTTGTTTCGTTGGGATCAATTTTCATGTTGTAGCTCTTCAGTTCTTGATGCAAACACACTTGGCAAATCATTTTTGTTCCCTTCCTTGCATTTTTTTCTTTTAACCTGCTAACTACATCCATCTTAATTTGCAGTCGAGGATCTGAACTTGAATGCCGTCACTTCTTTACAAGTCTGGCCATTGGTAAACATCTCTGCGGACCTGCAACTGGTTGGTACCCGTCTTCTGATATCTTGTTACAAGCATGGTCAGGAAGCTTTTCAATCCTTTTTCTCACACATTTTTATTCCTCTTGCATTCAGATTTGACGGTAAGATGTTGCTTTTCGCCTTCGGGACAAGTAAAGAATAATGGGAATGAAGTCGGTGGCAAAAATTACCTCAGAGTCCTTGCAATAGCAACATGTTGCCATCATCTCTTGCAGTGGAAACATTACACAAGTACTAAGCATCTCCATATCATATTAAACAGACATGTTAGAAACAGGTTATGGCTAATTTCGGGATCAGCAAGGAAGAGTTTCATGCAATAACTTGGTTTACCAGTTGGGTCGTTGATGCTGACCACTGCTCTGAACTTTCTGATATCTCCTAAAGTAGAATGCACCTAACATCAATATACTAATTTTTTTCCTATTCGACAGATATCTCTAGATAGATCAGTATCACTTTCATATATGGTTACTTTTGTCTCTCACATCAGACTTAAGGCGCAAACACATAAAGATCCTTGTTTCTTAGTTGTTTGACCTCTCTTTTTATCACAGTGAGGAGGAACAATTTGCCGGAGACGAAAATGGCGTTGAAGGCATCGTGAAGAACTTGAGGCCAGCCGAAAGGGCAGCGTTGGGTTTCAAGTGTAAGCAGATAATTGACATGGGGAGGATGATTTGGATCAAGGAGCAAGGGTTAGATGTGCAACTTGTCAAGTACGTACCAGCAAGCGTCTCGCTGGAGAACCATTTGTTGGTTGCTAAAGTTATCAATAAGATTGTAAGACCCACAATTATTCTACATTGATCCTTCTAAATGTAACCTTCAAGTGTTTGCCAAGATTGAATAGCATTCCAATTGTGACCACCATACATTGACCAATTATCAACTCTCTAAGATCATCTGATCATACAGGAAAAGCGAGAACTACCCGATTAACGGTTTTTTGAACTAATACATCTGGAACTAAGGTAAAATGTAAAGTAGTCGTCCATGAACATATCCACAAAAGTCTGACAGATATTATCTGCAGGTTGCAAGAGTTTCAACTGACTTCATCCATATATTCACATGAGCTTGTAGAAGCAGCTGCCTTGAGAAAGCATGAAGTGATAGCTCTTCCCACAAGGGCACCTGAACTGAATGTTCAAGGACTCTCCTATCTTCTCAACACTCACCGATTCATCAGAATTATTCTTCTCCAAATCCTCACCATCCTGCAATAACAAACAATTCCCGTACCATTAAAAATGGTAACAAACCCACTTCAGAATTTTGGCTTGAGATTCCAAAGAAAGCATCTAAAAATTCAAAGAAGGTTCATTAAAAGCAATGCCAAACTTACTTGGTGATAGGGAACAAGTGCAGCATCGGGTGCATCAGTCTCAGTCTCAGTCTCAGATAACACCTGAGATTGCTCCTCCTGGGACGCTATTTCAGAGGGTAAGCTTTGGTCCAGGCAACTACTCATCTCCTTCACGCCATCTCGGAACTTCTTCAGCAACTGCAATTTTTTTTTTAAATGCATCTTGATCAATCTGTGAAGTGGGTATTTATTTACGATAATAATTCACGATAAATAGCAGAGAAATTGAGAAGAAAAAATCTGCATATAACCACATAACAAGTTTTATGTCCTGGAAGGAGATTATTAAAGAAATACAAAAAGAGACTGCATTTAGGAAGGGCCCAAGAAGCTAAAAGATTTCTTCAAGTACCCTGCAAAAGGTGAATTCTTTTTTTTTTTAAATAACTTTTAGTATTGAGTCTTGATCACTGTCGAATCTATATAGGGTGGGCGATTCTCTTTCCATTCGTAAAGATTAAACCCAAAACGAGAGATAACGAAAAGAAACGATCAAAAGGCATGCATGGAGAAGCAGCGGCGAGGATGATCACCTCGGAGTAGGGAAAGGGGTCGGAGGTGGTCCTCCTGAGTCCAGACGGGGGGCGGGGCGGCCGCGAGGCGGAGGCCGGGGAGAATGGCGGGTTGGAGGAGGTGGAAGGGGGCAAGGTGGATGTCGGAGAGAGCGGCGGGTTGGAGGAGGTGGAGGCCGGGGAGCTGATGTCCTGGCAGGGGAAGAGGTGCTTCTTGGACTTCTTGACCAACTGGTCGTCGTCGTCGTCGGGGGAAGACCGGCGCTTGTTGGCGGAGCCGCCGGAGCAGCAGCATGGAGAGGGGCGGACGTCGCCGGTGATGGGAGCAGGAAAAAGGGCAGCTTCCTCTACGTCGCTCATTCTTTCTTTCTGGGGGGAAGGAGGGAGGGAACGAGGAGGATTGTAACTAACTATTAACTAACTCACGAGTCAATTCTAGTTGACTTTAATTGAGGAACGGAATGGGAGGGTCAATTCTTGCTACGTGGGTTTATATTTATAGAGAGATCAAAGTGGCGATTGCTTGCGGTTTATCTGAAAAAAACAATTATCTCATGTGCATCTTTTACTTTTTGGGCAACTTCTTTTGGGAGGGTGGGTATCTTTTACTTTTTGGGTAACTTCTTTTGGGAGGGTTGGTAACTTTTTTGGATGATATCATATGACCAATCCATATTTAAATCGATAAAATTTTGAATGCTGATAAAATTATTGCATTTTATATTGTTAGTTTTTTAATTATTTGAAATTCGGAAACATGATGGGTGAGTTAGGAAATATTATTATTTTCGTATATATCATCTGGTACTGGATCTACTGGATCAACTGATCCGAATTCGAGACAGGTAAAATTTTTGAAAGGTGGCAAAATTCTGCTAACAAATATTTAACACTTTAGTATTTCCGATGACTCGAATCATCAATTAATCTAATTACTTGTTGACTAGGAAATAATATTATAACACATGAAAAAAGTTGAAAATTAATTAGGATTCATGATCTGTGGTTGGATTTATCATTTATGATGGGTTACTTGGGAAATATTACTTCTCATACAAGAATAAAAAGTTGAAACTGGTAATTTAGATTTGGAATTATTAATCCCGTTAAATATAATATCACACAGGTCCATAAATGCAAGAGAAGAAATGCAACGGCCTGGCTCAGACATTATAAGAACTTCTAATAAAAATCCTATCTGATATACGATTTCCTTCATTTTAGATTACACGTAATTCGTTTTCACGACTTCATTAAATTTTCCACCCTCCAAACTCCAACAGAACATGAAAACTGCTATTCTTTTTTTCTAAAATGTCGAAATGTAAGCAACCAAAATGTGGCTTCACGGAGGAATCAAATAGTAGCAAACTATAGTACAGGCAATAACAACTCAATCTGAAAAAAAATGGAAGTTATCTACATCTCAATCCTAACTATACATCTTTTCGAGCATGCGCGTTCTTGTATGGCGTACATTCGACGGATCCTGTTCGACATGATTCAGGAAGATTAGATGGAAGGCTATTTACTTCACCAGGAACCTTGGACAGATGCTCCCGGACAGAGTCTGCAAGCTTAGTAGCTTCGTGTTCAAAGTTTGCGGGACGCCTTCGTAAACTCTGCAAAACCTCATAGTTATAGACCTTGTGAAGAAGGTAAGGCTATGCTCGCTAGTTGAGGAGATGGAGAAGGTGTGCATACCTCAGTCGTCCATAAGCAGTCCCGAGCCTTCCGTGGAATTATGTGGATATGGGTCTATAGCATCAAAACAAAGGAAAATGATCAAAATGATGATCCCAGTCGCAAAACAACTTTTTCGCTCTTTTAAACAAAAAATTTGGATTTTCACTTCAGTTTGTATGAAATCAAGGAATGAGCCAGAGCAATCCGCAAAGGCAGAGCAATTGCTGCGGAGGTTTCGCTGCTGTAACGGGCTGATGGTGACTTACATGAAATATAACTTGGCCTGCAGCAGCACCACTGTTCACCAGCAAGTTGAAGGAATCTGCATCAACCAACAGTAGAAACAAAGATTTAGGAGAAAAAATTTACAGAGCACTTGAAAGTTTTGAACAGCAAGACAGTTGCTGTTTGAATGAAAGAAAATATCCAATGCCACACACCACTGAACTTTCAAATCCAGACACAACAATACAAATGTTTACCAAATATATTTGTCATGTGTAATGTTGTCATATGCTTCACTAAGTTTCTCGATTCTTAACCATTAACAATGAAAGGAAGAAACACGCAGCCAATTTAAAAATAAACAAGTTCAAAAACAAGAACCAAGGACAGGGTGGAGCTGGTAAGCCAAGTCCCTCGGGTAAAAGAAGCTGAATGTAAATCCTGTTTGAACTTTGACAAGTTTATTTTCATAAGCAGGGATGTATACGTTCTTTAATCGGCAAACCCATTCAAAAGTATTTGTGCAGTGATGTCCATGTGATAGCATGGACTTGACACATATTTTTGCAAGTAGATGATCGATGCCACATGACACACTACGTACCCCAAGCTGCGAATGAGAATAAGCAGATATATCAACAGCATGAAACAGATGGAAAGGAAAACAGATTCCAGAAAAAGAAGAGCCAACTAAGGCCAAATATGCAAGAACAACTGCAGATAGTTGTTAACGACAAACAAGCATGTGAGAATATTGGAGCTCACCAGCTCCAGTGGCTTTCATTATAGCGTTGCTGATAAGAGGGACTTTCATGCACATTGCTGCTATGACCTGCACGTGTAGCAACAGAAAACACAGCTAACATTAAAAAGAGTTGAGCTAGGTCCTATAAACCCGAGGAAAGAAGAGTAATTTGCATAAATATTTTCCTGGCTGTCTAATAGCTCCAATTTGTTCTAGTTGTAGAGCTACCACAAAATGTGATTGCCGATAAACCAGAATGCAGGGCCACGCGGATAAAAGAGCTGGCTTTCGCACAACCCGACTTTTCCCATTGCTAACTTCACACCCCCGACGATTTCCCCCCGACGATTTCCTTACTCATCGAAACCTAAGAGCGCAAATTCAAGCTATCAACTTAGCTCCACTCGGAGCGACGGTATCGGAACAGTAAATTGAAATAGACTTACATCAGGAGGAGTGGCTTCTACACAAGGGTAATGGGATTTGGGAACTATAAGAGCGTGCCTGCAAATCATAAAAAGCTTACAACTTTAAACTTCCAAAAAGAGACACCAAATCAAATCCATTCCATTCAAAAGTTGATCCTAAACCCAGAAACGGAAAACAATAAACTAATAAAGAAAAAACAATCACAGAGTCACACCTTACCCAGGACTGACAGGATTCGTATCCAAAATACACAAGCACACATCGTCCTCGTACAGCTTGAAGGCGGGGGATTGGCCGCGGCTGATCCGGCAGAAAACGCAGTCGTTTTGGGGGGAGGAGCAGGGAGAGGGGGACAATTGGGTGGGGCCCAGAGGTGGGGATAGATGGGAGGATAAGATAGCCAGCCTCCTCCTAGCTCTCGTGGCGGGTGGGCCCTCCTCCATATCTCTATCCCCTAAATATCCTTCCTTGCTTGCTTCACACTTTGCATGCCTACTTATATATATCCTTCTTTTTTACTTATATATTTTATTATGGAGATTTTTTTCCCGTTGGAAGAAAAGGGATAATTGCTAGAAAAAGTTTTGGGACTTGATCGGATTTGAACAAGGGATGGGTGGTGGTGGTGGTGGTGGTGGAGACAAAGGAAACTGTGGGTCTGTGTCGTGTCGTGCCGTGTCCTGTCGTCTTTCGTTTATTTTTCCTCTCATTGGCGTTTTCTTATCCTGTATCGCTTTGCACGTGACCCTAGCCCAGGCCCATTATTTTCTCTCTTTTTTACATTAAATTTTTTTAAAAATGAATCGGAGAGTAATCTGACGTGCTCTTGTTTATGTTCGGCGATCGGCTAGTTTAGCTGGTAGATAATTGGAATTATTTTTACATAGTAATATTGTGAATTATTCATAGTATTAAAATGTTAAATAATTTTGTTGTAAATTTATAATATTCAAGTATGAAGAATGCTTAATTTTTGGTTATTTGGATTACACTCACCAATCCAATCGGGTAAAATATGAAATTAACCTGATCCACTTTGAGTGTCACGGTCGTAGCCGGACCACATTTAAAACAAGAACGAAAAGTTTAGGACTGTGTGAGAATTTAATTAATAGAGAAATTGCACACTAATGGCGAATTCTCTTATTATTTTACCCCACCTACTCACTACTCTTGATCTCAAATTGAGGCGGAGCCACCTTTAACATTGTGAGGGCCAATTGCCCCCACTAAAATTTTATTTTTGTTGATAATCGGATATATTTTTAATGTATGTCTCTACTAAAATTAGAAATTGACTCCACTAAAAAATTAATCAACCTAAAAATTGAAACCAAATCTTAAAAAAAATTAGGCATTCTTTAATCTTTTAATATATATTATAAGATCTTAATTAGTCTAAGTATACTACCATAAATAATAAAGTAATCAACTAAAAAAATTAAAAAGATAGTACCTACCTACCATAAATAATTAGTCTATTCAACAAGTTTAATCTAATTCTCTATTGGAGTCACTTCAATCATTTGACTTTATATTCAGTTTTCATCTTATGAAGAGCATATTAGAAATCACCAATGAATTATCGCAGACTTTACAACAAAAGAATCAAAACATTGCTGGAGGCATGACACTAGTACACGTGTAAAAAAAAGGTTGCAAGATTTAAGAGATACAAGGTGGATTTTTTACTTTTAGAAGCTTCAGCATTTTGCACATAACGTGAGATTATTGTTCCACATATGGAACATATGTTTCAGCCAAGTAGAAGATCTCGGCGCAAAAATTTTCAAGTTACTAATCTGCACCATTATCAAGTTGATATTTTTTATGCAATTATAGATACACAGCTTCAGGAATTAAATATTCGATTTACTGAGATCAACACTGAATTATTTTTTGGTGTCGTATGTTTGAGTCCTGATGAATCAATTGCTGCTTTGATAAGAAAAAATTGCTTGGTCTGACTAAGTTTTATTCACGTGACTTTTTGTTATTGGATATCTTGACACTGAATAGTCAGTTAGATAATTATATTGCTGACATGAGATCTAATGATGAATTTTATGATATAAAGAGGTTCGATATTTTGGCTCAGAAGTTGGTGCAAACACAAAGAGTTCTTATTTATCATACGGTATTTCGGCTCCTAAAATTAGCTTTGATATTTTCGGTTGCGACTGCAAGTGTTGAGAGAGCCTTTTCTGCCATGAATATTTTGAAGAATTGTCTTTGCAACAAGATGGGAGATCAATTGCTAGCTGATTATTTAATTATATATATCGAGAAAGACGTATTTGATTGTATTGACAATGTAGCTATTATGAAGCGATTTCAACGCATGAGTAATCGTATATGACAATTATAAATGTTGTAATTATATACGTTGAATTTTTTGAAAAAAATTATATTGCGCCCCCACTTCCCAAATTTTCTGGCTCCGCCCCTGATCTCAATTATACTACTCTGGTCGCAGAATTTTCACTCGAGTATATTTTGTTTAATAGCCAACGATTACATGTCGGCTAACTTTTAAATTTTAGCAAACCAAATAGCTCTCACTGGGCTAGCTTGCATGGCCACACTCATGTGCAGGAAGGTCGCGATCATACGTGGGTAGATGGGCTGTACTCAAATTTCCAAAACATCAATTGGGCTCAACTAGCCGAATAATTTGTGTTTTCGGGCCTTGCCTGCTTTCAGAAACCCCAAAATAAGGTTGACTATGAATCAAATCGAATCGAATTGAGCCGAATTCGAATATGAATTATGAACTGTTGAATTCAAATTGAATTCGTACAAATTTAAAATTTTTAAATACGGTTTTTCGAGTTTTTGATTCTTTTTGTTCCCCATTGAACTATTTTCTCGACTTTTATCACTTGATCCGGAGTATGAGAAGGGGGAATCGGTGGACAATTCATACAGAGATATCGCTAATTATGTGACTAATAATATGACTTATGCAACTAATAATATGATTAAAATAACTAATTAATAAACTTTAAGATTGAATACTTAGAGAAATCAAATTATCATTAGAGAGAATAGAGAATTAGAGCATTGAAATTTGTTTTATTTTAATTTTGAAGAATTGAAGGAGGTAAAAGGTAATGAAATTTCAATTCCCTTATTTTCCACCTTTTTTAAAATTTGATCCTATTTATTATTATTTTTACATAATTCAATGAATTATTTGGTGAATCGAATCAGAAATTCAATTCGTCGAATAATTCGACAAATTGAAGAATTTGGATATATGAATTCGGATACGGTTCGTCCAAGAACGAATTTGAGTCCGAATTGGAATTCGTTTGAGCCGGTTCGAATTTGAATCAAATTTTCGACAAATCAGATTCAATTCATGGTCACTCCTAGATTACCACGTGACTTTTTTTATACCTATCATTATTTAGAGTCAGGAACTATTGAAATTTAATTTAGGAATAAAATCTCCTCATAGTGTATTTTATATGTATAAAATTTTAACTTAATATTTTTTCAAGTGAATTCATTCTGTGGCTGGCGACGCTCCATCTGAGTTGGCAGCCGTACCAAGGTTCCTTGAGATCTTATGCGGCCCACACCAAACAAATTGGCCACAAACTAGGCTGGCCCGTATCACTTTCTCGGGCCCTCTTCTGACCAATAACAGAGTGAGCTGTTCACAGGCGCGGTTGCTTGGCCTAGCCGTAATCTTTCCCCTTTTACCAACCAAATTGAGCTGTGACGATTATTTTTGGTAAAAATTTATTACCGTGGTTTGGTGAACTTCTTCTATACCGATATTCTCTGGTTTAAAAAAGTTCAACGGAGTGCTGGTTTCTCCAGTTGAGAAAGGTTTAGATCGTTAATCATATATAGAATAGTCGAAAGTAAGGTGTGTAGTGTCTTTACTTGGGCATGTGATTCTCTTCCTTTTCCGCCGCATCGCACATATTCGGTGGGACCTGAATTTCACAAGCGTGTGAAAATATGCTTTGTGGAGTACATTCAGTTGGAAATTCTCAGTTGATCGCAGACGTTACGAATGAGATCAAATCCTGTAGGTATTTTAAGAGAGATACCCTGCAGTTGCGGTAATATTCGGATCCCACAATTCCGGAGCCGGTAGAGAAATATACGAATTCGATTGATTTAGATTCGAACTCGGTACGACATTTAAAATATGCAAAGCTCTTTTAATAAGTATTTGACATCGATACATTCTTAATAACTCAAACTTAAGACCTATTATTATTATTAAGTTTGAGTTATTAAGAATGTATCGATGTCAAATACCTGATTACCAACAAGCACTTAGATCAACTGGTGAGGGAGTTGTTCTAGCTTAACCAAGGTCTCGGGTTCGAGTCATTGGGAACGCAGTAGTGTTAAATACTTGTTGGGAGAGTTTTGCCACCTTTCAAAGGTCCTACTCGGCTCGAACTTGGATTAGTCGGCCCCCAGTGAGCCGGATAACAAGTAGTTATAAACAAAAAAAAAATTAAAACCTGATTAAATTAGAATAATATATTTGCACATTGATCTGATCTAATTACTTATTTGAGATTAGTTTAGTTGGATCAGTCGCAGGATAATTTTGACCAAAAAGTTGTTACATAGAAATCCCTAAAAGAAAGGAGCCAACGTAGACCTGAAAACAGACTTCTCACCCCTCGCCCAGTTTTTCAAAATCATTTTTCTTACTTTCTAGGTAAGTTCCTAAAGAAACAAAGAATTTCCAAGAGTTTACCTCACCCGAACCCCCTTCCCCAAGTTTCAAGTCCTTGGACTCTCTCTCCAACCCAATTCCCTCCGCCCCACGGCTTCTAGAAATGCCCAAGTCAGAACACGCGCAAAACAAAACACCAACAACTAACTAACGCCATGCACATCAATTAGTCATTAGATAGATGGGTGAATAAATTGTTCTTATTTAATTTTAAAAAATCGATTATTTAAAATGTAGTAATAAAAGTCACGTTTCAAAGTTATTCATCGAATATCAGTGTTTTTAATCGAAAGAGTAAACCACATACGCACATCCTTACGCAATCCAGAAGAAACGACTCTCTAAGATCTCGCCACGTCGCCAATTAACCGCATCCCACCTCCCGCACGCTTTTAAACAGAGTCATGCTAGTCTCGCTCCCTCCCCTCTTCTTTGAACCTTTCCTTCCTTAAAAAAGCCCACCGCCCCTCATAAACGAATTAAAAAAAAAAATCCACAACCGCTTCTTTACATTAGGTGGTTCCCGATGAGCGACCACCGGAGTGAGGCGGCGCCGGTCCTGGACCTGGAGAGGGTGCAGGTCGTGTGCCCCCTAGGACGCGGGGCCAAGGGCGTGGTGTTCCTGGCCAGGGACAAGGAGGCGGGCCCCGCCGGAGGCGAGGAGTACGCCCTGAAGGTGATCCTCCGGGACCTAGTCGAGAAGCGGGGCCACGACGACGCCCTCGGCGAGTATAAGAGGGTGTGCTTCGAGCGCCAGGTCCTCAGCCGCTTCGACCACCCCCTCCTCCCCCGCCTACGTGGCGTCTTCAGCACCGACAAGCTCGTCGGGTACGCCATCGATTACTGCTCCGGCCGCGACCTTAATTATCTGCGGAAGCTCCAGAGCGAGAAGATGTTCTCCCTCGAATTTGTCAGGTAGATATTTATTTTTCGGGTTCAAACAAACGTACATAATATTTTTTTCATTCGTAATATTAATTCGGTATTTTCGATATTCGTAGGTTTTACGCGGCGGAATTGGTGATGGTATTGGAATACCTACACGGTCAAGGGATCGCGTACAGGGACCTGAAGCCGGACAACATAATGATCCAATCCAACGGCCACATAATGCTCGTCGATTTTGACCTCTCCACCCGCCTCCCCGTCAAGCCGCGGCGCTCTCCCCGCCCCGCGCCCAACCCGAACCCCGGGCGTCGTCCGCGGCGGCGCTCTCTCTTCTACTGCTTCAAGGCCGCGTGCGCCATCTCCCCGAACGACATGTCGGACGTTCCCGGTGTGGTGCAAAAGATCGACACGGACGGGAAGTCGAACTCGTTCGTGGGGACGGAGGAGTACGTGGCGCCGGAGATCATCCGGGGCCACTGGCACGACTTCGCGGTGGACTGGTGGTCGCTCGGCGTCGTATTGTACGAGATGCTCTACGGGGTGACCCCGTTCAAGGGATCCAATCGGAAGGAAACCTTCCTGAGGATATTAAACAAGGAGCCTGACCTCGTCGGAGAAGCGACGCCGTTGCGGGACCTCATCGGGAAGTTGCTGGCCAAGGACCCCAAGGGAAGGATCGAGCTCGACGGGATCAAAGGGCACGAGTTCTTTAGGGGAGTGGATTGGGACTCGGTGTTGCACGTCGCCCGGCCGCCGTACATTCCGCCGGTTCCCGACGAGCGCCGAAATAATAATAATAATAATAGTAATAATAATAATAATAAGATGATTACGGACGTGGAAGGATTTGTGCAAGGAATATTCGGGAGTAAGGAAGAGGAGAAGAATATTAATGGCCAATGTGAGAAGAAAATGGATGGCAACGAGCCCAAGGCGGCGTTGTGGGTTGAAGGGTTGAGCAATCAGCCACGAGAAGATGAGAATTTTCATGTTTTTTGAAATTCCAAGCTATTAATTAATAATTATACGATTTATTTATTTTATTTTTTGAGGCATATCGTGGAGATCTTTGGTGTAGCTTTTCTTTATCGTTTTTGTAATCCTGGGCAAGAATAATATTGGATAGGATCGTTAATCTTATTAGCGTCGTATCCGAACATCAACTAATCCGTGCTAATATTATTAATTCAAGAGCGGCTTGTTTGGATGACTAAGTTGATGCATCGTCTGCCTCTGTATTTGTTCAATTAAATTTAAATCTCACAGAAGCATTTCCTGCCACATGGAATTTTTACTGTAACTGGTTTAAAAAAACACCCAAAAAAAATAGCTAGCCCGTTCCAAAAAAATATCTCCAAACTACAATGTTACGATATCCAGTCCGGAATTGATAGCAATATAAATTCAAGACAGTACAAGCAGGGGACCGAAATTACAGTTGAATGTATATTTCCATGGACGTCGATCTCTTGAAAACGTAGACCAAAGTTTGCTATATTAAGATGTGACATAATCACAGTTAAAATAGTCACAGTTAACGTAGACCGAAATTACAGTTAACATAATCACTTTGTACGGGAAAATTACAATTCCCAAGTCGTATAATGTTAGAATAATGTTGTGTCAATTAATCTAAGTTCTAGTTTTAGGCAAATTTACCTTAATCCGTAAGATACAAGAGCATGTCCACTCGTGAGAACTTAAAGGCTGCCACGTCGCGATCGCTGCTCGTCCGGAGCGAGGTACCAAGGGTTAGTTGAGGTGTTACAGTTGTCTCTTTGTTCCAACTATGTCGGATCGTTTTCGGACACTGTTGTGCCAATTTATATTCCGAAATGATGTTGGGGAGTAGTCATTTTAAATTTTACGAAAGAAGATTAATGGGCGATACGATGGTTGGCAAAACACATGGTTATGTTCATCCAGGAATGCAATTATCGGCATAATAAAGTAGTTGCGACCTAGCTACGGGACAAATCTAGCACATGCACTCTTTTAATTTCCTCACCTACCCAAGAGTATCGATATCGGTCACAATCATGTAGCTATAGCAAACGTAGGAAAATAAAGTAAACAGAAAGATATAAGGGGGAATAAAGCTAAAAGATACTGTTTGGTTTGTGATTCATAAGCTTACACATAAAGCTTAGAAGATGCAACAGAAGGGAGGCGACACTATTTAATTAATACGCAAACGCCTTTGGGAATAGCACTAGCGAGGCAGTGGCATATGCCATTAACCACCACGTTATTGCACTCCCAGTGGGATCCAATCACATGGAATAATACATGGACCGCAGCAAGAACTAAAATTTTCCTTTCCAAGTATGGATCAACGGTGATAGTTCCAACTTAATCGAGAAGTCTTGAAATTGAATTCTTGAAATGTAGGTGTGTGATATCTTTGTTGAAATTTTTTGTCATCTTTCAAATATTTCACCTAACTCGAATCTCGATTAATCGACGTTGTTAAATATTTGTCGCTTTTTTTTAGCAAATCACGGTGTAGCAACTACTCATCAAACTAATTTAAAATAACGAGTCACTAGGAGTGCACTAGAGAATTACTTTTTACCCTAATAGACGACGTTGTTAAATACTTGTCTCTTTTTTTAGCAAATCACGGTGTAGCAACTACTCATCAAACTAATTTAAAATAACGAGTCACTAGGAGTGCACTAGAGAATTACTTTTTACCCTAATAGATGACGTTGTTAAATACTTGTCTCTTTTTTTAGCAAATCACGGTGTAGCAACTACTCATCAAACTAATTTGAAATAACGAGTCACTAGGAATGCACTAGGGAATTACTTTTTACCCTAATAGACGACGTTGTTAAATACTTGTCTCTTTTTTTAACAAATCACGGTGTAACAACTACTCATCAAACTAATTTGAAATATCGAGTCACTAGAAGTGCACTAGAAAATTACTTTTTACCCTAATGGACAAATATTTAAAAAAACTAACTAATTTGCTAATCAATGAGAAGGGCTATAGCATATATGGTTGGTTTCCGCCGTTGGAATAGGTCGACCGCCACTCCACCTTGTCTCCCACGAAGTAACGTTCAGCATCGTTCAAATAAAAGTAACGTCCAGCCGTTCTATTAGGTTGTAGGGATGGCAAAAAGACATAGACCCAGTGGATCAAACTCTTACCCTACCCCATGGATCATAGGGTTTATGGGTCTTGGGTTAGGTAGGGTTTGGGTTTGGGTCTACAGATTTAGATAGGGTCCGGGTCTGGATAGGGTCTATATAAATCCAGACCCAAACCCTACCCATAGACCCACTAATTAGACCCTACCCTAGTTATACCCTAATTAGATTAATATTTATTATATTGCTAAGATAATTATAATACAGCTGCAAAAAGAATAAGCGCACACCAAAAAAAATCTAATATAATACTATTTTTTTAATTTAAAATTTTAAATATTATATGACTAATTAAGTAATTAAACTTTTTGGTTAGACACAGAAGCTACCGAGAAGAGTTAGATTACAAGAGCAAGAAGATGATCAAGAAAACGTGTTCAAAAGTCGCTTGAAAATTTAGAAAGAAATTATTTTGAAGTCGAAACTTTATATTATACAAGAACACTTATAAGTTTTAGTTTCTTATTGATGAGGTAGTCGTATGTGTTTCATTTTATGTTGAACCAGTTGGTTTATAGTTTACTCTCAACTTTAATTTGAGATTATTATTTTATTACATAGACTTTGATTTTTTCTTTATTTGGATTATATTGAAATAATAAAAGTATCTTGTAAATTAATTATAAAAAAGATAGAATGTTAAAGGGTTGGACCCTAGACCCTATAAACCCTGGATCTCCTGGAAGGTAGGGTATGGATCTAATAATAAAAAATTTGTAGCGTCGAGAGTAGGGTATGAGTCTAACTCCAAAAACTAGGGTATGAATTGAGTCCTATCAATACCCTATCCGACCCTACCCATTGCCATCCCTGTTAGGCTGGCAATAAGAAAGAAGAAAATTTTCAATTCAATGATAATTTACTGCGTAATCTTTGAACGAAGGGCGCCTCTAGCCTAAGTATGCGCAACTTTTTTTCAACATCGTTCGAATTGCGTCCATGCCAATTGTCCAACCTTTTTGCCTGCCACTGACAGTGCGAATCAGAGCAGGGTACTTTTTTAAAATAATTTGGAATTCAGATTGGTCTGACTAATTCAAACTTATAATTTCCAATCTACGTCGGTTGTTGAAAATGTACATATAAAACGAAAATCATAAGCTAGAGTAAAAAATCCATAATGTAGACATGAATGAACGAGAAAAAGATTGTGAGAATGAAGAAAAAATCTATCGAAAGAAATTTGTTTACTAAAATTTTGATTGCCTTAAACAAAGACCAGATAAAGTTGGTCCAAAAGAAGAAAAATTATGGTGACGAATATTACGGCAGAAACATCAAGAAGGCCAAACACTCAACAACAACGCAATCGAGTAATAACCAACAAGCTCTTTTTTTGAACGGTAAAATGTCTCAACATCAAGCATAAAGATAAATTATCCCGAGGCGATGATGCAAGTAACATAAGGGCCAGAATAACACGGCAAAAAACCACAGTTTACTCGTCTTCTTGGCTGCGCAACCTAGCCAATTTGTTGGTAACAACAACATCCAACTGAGCTGCACGCTCGACGATCTCCTTCCTCTTGCGGGTAGACACGTTGTGAGCAATCTCCGCACAGTATGTCCTGCACAACACGGACACTATTATTGTAAACTCAACAATTGGAAACATCGATTAATCGGTGATGACAAGCATAAAGCAAAGAATGATAATGACCCAAACCTGTTGTGCATCATGAGAAGTTCCAACTCCTTGGCGTTGTGCACAACAAACTTCTTAAACCCATTCGGAAGGAAGTGGCGGGTCTTCTTGTCAGATCCGTAACCAATGTTGGGCATCAATGTGACTCCTTTGAACTTTCTCCTGACCCTGGAGTCAATACCCTTTGGCCTTCTCCAGTTTGTCTGTCATAAATAAGATAATCCATTAAGACAAGATATGATAGAAAGCAGTTCCAAGGTAGGTAGAACAGACCCAGAAGAGAACAAGCTATGCAAAGATGCAGCATATAAGTTTAAAAGTTTTTTGTTATCTGCAACTTTTGCAAGTGAAATTTAGCAACTCCCAAAGGCAAAAGAAATTAACATCAGCATACACCAAACAGAGGACTCCTCCCCAAAGGAAACAAAATAGTTTGCAAGAGCAGAAACTAGGCAGCCAGACAACTTTAAGCTGGTGACTTGATTAAGTTGCAATAAGTCATTTTTGAATGAAGACTACTATAAGCATCTCCCAAACAGAGGACTCATCCGTGAACATGTATGTAGAGATAATAGAGAGAAACTAAAATTAATATAGGACATATCAAGGCCCCTCCAATCAAACGGAAAGACTTGTGGCATCAGGGGGGTAGACATGTGGACTTAGTCAATTCCCATACACTTTTTTATAATTTATTCCACGAAATGAACATTCTGAAGTACATACAAAGGACCCAAAGTTGTGAAGTGAGCAACTTCAGCGACACCTTGATTATAACCCCAATGATACCCAAGCGAAAACCAAGCAAACTAACCCTTATTCAAAGGACTCAAAGGTACGAAGTTGACCCATGTACATAACCATGCAAACTTGATGCTCACTCAATCCAGGGCACCGGCTTATTGTGCACGGCTACAACAACTAATTCATGTAAATCCTAAAGACAGAAGCTAGCTACATTACAATAGAAAAGCGGACATCAGTAGATACAAATTGCAAACGGCAGGCATCACATGCAGATTAAATGTAAAACAGACTCCACTTGGACAGCATACTGAAACCGCGAAATGAATTTTGCGAACATCCAGGCCCACAATCAAACTCGAATACTTATGCCATTCAACGGGGCAGAAATGTTCGGCTTATTGTGCAATCTCACAAACAAAGCTGCAGCTCACAACGACCAACCCTAATTCGAGGTTCCATCCCACCACCAACAAACGTACAGGGAAACGCACAGAGCCATATTCGAACACCGCCAATTAAATAATTCCCAAAAACAACAACCATGATAAATCAGTTACCTTGACCGTGACCTTGCGGTCACTCTGCGGCCTCTTGAAGTGCTTCACCCGCTTCTTAACTATCTTCTTCGTCAGCAACGGGACGGCCATCTTACCTATACAACAGAAGCAACCGCGCGACGGAAACCCTAATTAGCCGCCAGATAAAAGTAGAGGCTCATAAAACAGAGAGAAACGGAGCTAGAGTTTGTGACGACCTCTTCTTCCGATCCAAACGAGTAGTATATCGAGAGATAGAAGAGGTACCTGATTTGAGTTAGCTGCGGCTGCCTCTAAGATTGGACGGAGGAGGGTGGACTGGGAGCGAGATTCTGTAAAAACCTAGGTTTTAAAAGCGGCTTTTAGGGCTTTGAGCCTTGGATTTGTTTGGCACAGCGTTGTGGTTTTGGGCCGGGCCTACGGTTTTGATAAAAAAAATCTCATACATCCGATCAATAATGAATGTGTTGGAGGCCAAATTTAAGCAAAATATCGCATCACCCTCCACACACAAAAGTACCTCCACGTCTGTGTTGGAATTGAGCTATGCAATCGCGATGTTATGTGTCGTTCAATTGTTGAGTAGGAAGTTGAATTGTTGTCTTGTTATTAGAATTTTGATTGAGTTCGGAATGGGCCCATTCCGAATCATTTGAATTGAAGGACACGCGAGGATTTTTTTGCAAAAATGTTAAAATACAGGAACAAAAATGAAAAAGCTTGCATGCGCGGCATGGGATCACCAACATGCCATTATCGATAACTGGGCATGTAATTGTCGTAGCACGCTGGTCATCATTATCAATAACTGGGCATGTCAGTGTCGTAACCAGAACATGCCATTGTCAGAACCGGAGCATGTCATTATCAGTCCTTCAGTCCAAGCGGTTATTATTTATATTGAGTATCAATATCATATTGAATGTCTATCATTCTCATCTATATTGATTACCACTGTCAGACTATTATCATTCTCGTTGTATACTATTATCAACGCAAAGTATACCATCATCATTTTTTTGAAAGGTAAATTATTACATCATGAAACTGCCAAGATTTGAACCTTTGATCTTCTAGATATTTACAACGCCTTGTGCCGTTGGGCTACAAGCCCTTTGGCTACAATTATCATTTATATTGAGTATCAATGTCATATTGATGTATTCCATTATCATCTATATTGAATACCACTGTCACACCTTATTGTAATTTAGTTTTTTCTTTTTTTCTCTTTCCATAACTGTATGATTCCTATTTTATAGATGTGTATATTTAAAAATGATTTTTTTGTATGTTTCAAATTTCATTTTTTCCATTTTTTTTGTCTTTTTTCATAATTGTCCGATCTCTATTTTATAGCTGAATATGTTTAAAAAGGGAT
The DNA here is from genome assembly GCA_963995505.1 of Hypericum androsaemum. Lineage (NCBI taxonomy): Eukaryota > Viridiplantae > Streptophyta > Magnoliopsida > Malpighiales > Hypericaceae > Hypericum > Hypericum androsaemum. The sequence continues at coordinate 17,881,143 of OZ023185.1, forward strand.
TTTTTTGCATGTTTCAAATTTATTTTTTAATTTTTTATCTTACTGTCTGATCCTATTTTGTAACTTGGTATGTTTAATATTTAATTTTCCAATTTTGTCTCTACTTCTTCCCACTAAATATGTGCTCTTTGTTTTGGTCATCTTTCTTCCTTCCATTTTTATAAGGAAAAAAATTCATAACTCTCTAAGATTATATATAATATACTAGGAGGTCCTCTCAAAAGTTTTTTAGTCCCAGAGTTTTGGAAATTAAAGTGATTAGTCCCTAAGTCTATTTTTGGTCAATATTTTTTATGCAATGTCAAAACTACCTTCTCTTTCTTCTAGCAAGTAAATGACTTGGAATATCCTTAAAACATTATGGACTTTCCCCTTCCTTCTTCTTGAATCGTATGATAAGAACGATTGGTGTGTCACCAACATCACTCAAAATGACCTCCTTTTTCTCGCCCCTATTCCATATAGGTCCAATTTTTGCAAAATTCTGGTCATGCAACACATTAGATGTAGTCCTGCTAATGTCGTCAGCCCGAAGATCATGCTACTCGATGGAGAAAGCAACTGTAAGAACGAAAGTCATATGGCACCAAAGCAACAAGAGAAATATAATCTCAACCCATCTACTAAAATAGAGTATGTATTCACATGCAAAGGAGAGAGAGAGGAAAAAATAGCATAAAGCATAATTCTATTGGATTTTCATAGGAAAGGAAAAAAGGCAAGTTGCTGAACCAACTCTGACTTGTAAGCTGATCCAAATTCTAGGAAATTATTCGCAATAGAAATTAGTAGCTGGTCTCCAAAAAGTTAAGTGAATATGAACAAATACTTGCAATATTTGCTACGGGAATACCAAAGGGAAGAACATAACATTATACTATCCGATTTCCTAGGTGTGAATTTTGAGTCGTTGACAAACCTGAAGCCTCAGGTTGTTGGTGAGAGTTGGGGATTCCAGATGGCACATTCACTGCTCGTTGAAAACTAGACCTATATGGAACATGGACAAGAAAATGGAAGTGCTTTTGGATGATGTTGATGGCATACCAATCGCTCTTATCAGATAGTTAACAAAGAAGGAAGGGGAAAGAGAAATGGTAGTTTTGACATGCCATAAAAAATATTGACCAAAAATAGACTTAAGGACTAATCAGTGCAAATTCTCAAAATTTAGGGACTAAAAAACTATTGAGAGGACCTATTAGTACATTATACACAACCTCAAGGACTTGTGAATTTTTTCCCTTTTATAAACATGGTAAGCATTAATTGTACCTTTTATAGCAATCACCATATATGGATGGGTGGATTTCTTTAGTAAGCATTTATTGTTTGCCATGAGAAAATTGGTAAGTTTAGATACAACAGTGAGCTATAAAAGTTAATTTTTTTTGTTTTGGTATCTTTCTTCCTTCAATGTTTATAAACATGGTAAGCATTAATTGTAGCTTTTATAAGTATACTAGTTAATACAAATATCTTTTATTCTATCTTTTTATAGCTTTTTAAAGTTTCTCTAAGAAACTTTTTCCTTCCTTTCAAAGTTTTTCAAAATTTAATGACTATTATTGGCATTATGATTATTAATATTATCAAATTTATATTTAATTCAATTTGTTTCTACATTTTTGGATTTCTTTGAATCTTTAAATGATAAATATAATCAAAAAACATAATTTCCATACCAGGCAAGAAAATAACTAATTGTCGTAATTTGCACTATATAAGAAAGGAAGACTTGGTCTGAATTTTATTATTGAAAATGAAGATGATTGGTGCCCATGTAACATTGGTCATCTTATGTATGATTTCGGCTTACTACAGTGTGCAAGGATTAAGAAAAACAGAGGTATCCAATTATATAGTTCGTAATAATGTTCTTATTTTCAAACTTCTTACTACAAAGTTTGCCTTATTTAGGAATTTCAAAATAAGACCAATTTATTTATAACATGTATATTCTTATTCTGTTTTTCTTCTTATTTTCAAACTTCTAATACAAGGTTTGCCTTATTTTGAAAATTTAAAATAAGACCAATTTATTTATCAACATAAATGATTTTGATTGTGCTACCATCCATCTATATAAGAAGATGAAGATTTCCTTAGAAAGAGACGAAGAGCCTTTTAATGTCGAACCTTCTTTTTCTTTGAGAAAGATTTTTTGGATTTTACTTTTTATTATAGTCTTTAATTTAATGTGTCCTTCTCCAATAGTTCCAAGATATTCCAATATGTTTTATATCACGAGATTAAAAAATTGTAATAATGGTACTACATCTTCTTAAAAAGAAAAAAATAGTGATGCGTATAATCGCTAAATAATAGATGACTCACCTCTTATTTTAAAACTATTAAATCTCTCTTTATCACATATTTTTTCCTCTTTTTCCAAAGTGATGCCTACACTTAATCAATGTTTTAAATCATGGTCTCACTGGTCAAACCGTCACCCAAGACTAGATTGAACCCAAAAGCACGAAACAAGAAAATTATATACTTGGATTAAAAGTGATTACATTATGATTTTAATACTTTTAAATTATAATAAAGTTATAGCATACTAAATTTAATTAATAATATATATTTTATTTTAAAAATCTCATGTCTGAGTAGCGGTTCGACAATATTGAGCCGGGAAATAAGAAAATTTAAGATCACCATCTGGTTCATTTTTTATTTAATTTCTAGTAGCGATAAATTTCTTTGAGATATTAAGTATTTAATTTTTTTGTTGCCCAATTAAAAACTTATTTACTTATTTTTTTAATCTAAAGATAGTTATTTGCTTAGTGTCTAGAACTTAATAATCTTTCACATGAATTTTTAGAAACATAACTCATTTTACCTTTGTAGTTCTTATCTATTGAGTGCGTCGATGTACATAAGCAACCTACTTTTCAACATCCGATACTAGAAAATCATAAAATTCAGGTACTTGTATTTTTGGATTCATTGATTCAAAAGAAATGTTAGTCAATTTTTTATTCTGAAAACTATTATACATACGTGAAGTTGGAGCCATACTTCAAAATGAAAAGAGCTAAAGGAAGAGTTTTGACATCTGCTAAAAAAGTGACACTCACAATCGTTGAAGATAATGTTTGTCCAAATGGTTCAGTGCCTATTCAAAGAAGAAACAATGGATTAATGCATCCATTATCATTAAATAGTCCTGGACGACATGTAAGTTTTGTTATTGTGTACTTGTATTTGTTGGTGTAAAGTATTTAGAAACTAAGTTATTTTCTTTCTAGCAAGTACAAATATGATATGAATATGAATTCAGTTATATCATTATTAAGATCTTTTTTCCATTAAATATGAAATAAATATAAACTTTAGAAATTCTAATATCTTAGTAAAATGAACAATGTCATTTTATTTTTTTGCTAAATTACTAGTTTTATTGGAATAAAATGAAAGAGTAAAAAAAATGATTAAACATACATTGACCTCTAGCCAAATACACTATTACTAGCTACTCCAACACTAACATGAAAATAGAATATGCATGCTTTTGAGCATCGTGGTGGCCCCAAAATAATAGTTGTTTTTAGAATATCCATGTGTTTTTCTTTAGTTATTTTTTATAATTTATCATAAATATTGGAATAGTGTTCCTCCTTTTGTCTTTTGTAACTTGAATAATGAAAATAGTTTGCTACATTAAATACTGGATTCGGAGGAACATATCGCGGAGCCCGTGCATCTATTTCAATAGAAAAACCATCAGTGAAGCTAGATCAATTTAGTGGAGGATTAATTTGGCTTCAAGGTGGACCGCCAAATGAAGTGAATGCTATTTTTGTAGGATGGATGGTGAGTGTCTTTACTAATATTGAGGCTTATTTTATATTAGTTATATTTTTGTTGTCAATTTATTCATATTGAATATACCATATTTGTGTCATATTATTTCAACAAAATAATTGGATTTATTAGTGTGCACAACACTTTGCTTCATGTTCAATAATATATTTTGGATAACTTGTTTTATTGAATTAACATGAAGAATCTAATAAGAAGTATTCACTAGTATTCGATATTTGTGTCATACTATTTCAACAAAATAATTGAATTTATTAGTGTGCACAACACTTTGCTTCCTGCTCACTAATATCTTCTACAGAACTTATATTTTATTGAATGAACATGTAAGACTTTAATAAGAAGTACCATAGTATTTGACTATTTCTCATTAACTAATTATATATATTTCTTAGCGGAGGCAAATTCAATTATAAAAGGAAAAAAAATACTAATTGGTCATTCTAGTTTGCATAAATAGGCTGATCATTTAAGAGGTGTAAAATATAGTAATTATTATTTCTAGACATATACTGATTAGTCCATAATAGATGAAAATATATTTTTCCCTACTAAATTTGGTTAGGTTGCAGATGAATACACCCACGACTGTTAGTCTATTTTTGAAAAATAAATTTGTACATCCTTTAGGGTCATCAATCTATTTATACAAATTACCTAGGGATGGTAAAAAGACCCAGACCCAGTGGATCAGACCCTTACCCTACCCCGTGAATCTTAGGGTCTATGGGTCTTGGGTAGGGTTTGGGTTTGGGTTTGGGTTTGGGTCTATAGATTTAGATAGGGTCCGGGTCTGGATAGGGTCTATATAAACCCAGACCCTACCCATAGACCCACTAATAGACCCTACCCTAATTAGACCCTAATTAAATCCTACTTATATCTATATTTATTATACTGCTAAGATAATTATAATACAGCCGCAAAAAGAATAAGCGCACAAAAAAAACCTAATATAATACTATTTTTTAATTTAAAATTTCAAATATTATATGATTAATTAAGTAATTAAACTTTTTGGTTAGACACAGAAGCTACCGAGAAGAGTTAGATTACAAGAGCAAGAAGATGATCGAGAAAACGTGTTCAAATGTCGCTTGAAAATTTAGAAAGAAATTATTTTGAAGTTGAAACTTTATATTATACAAGAACACTTATAAGTTTTAGTTTCTTATTGACGAAGTAGTCGTATGTGTTTCATTTTATGTTGAACCGGTTGGTTTATAGTTTACTCTCAACTTTAATTTGAGATTATTATTTTATTACATTGACTTTAATTTTTTCTTTATTTGGATTATATTGAAATAATAAAAGTATCTTGTAAAGTAATTATCAAAAAGATAGAATGTTAAAGGGTCGGACCCTTCAGACCCTATAACCCCTGGGTTTCCTGAAGGGTAGGGTATGTGTCTAACAATAAAAAATTTGTAGGGTCGAGGGTAGGGTATGGGTCTAACTCCAAAAACTAGGGTATGGGTTGGGTTCTACCCGACCTTACCTATTGCCATCCCTAAAATTACCTGAACCAAAATGTTTCTTTTTTGAAGAGTTAAAATCATGCATCTTGTGGGCATAATGAATAGTAAAAATATCTACACTTGTAAAATCTATTAAGATTTTATTTTTATACCTTAAGTATATATTAGATGGTTCAGGATTGTAATATTTTTAAAACATTTCGACTAACAATGTACTCTTAAAAAACATAAATTAGTTATTGATGTCATTGTTGTAGGTACACCCAATACTCTATGGTGATAAACTAAGCCGCATTACGGGATTTTGGAGGGTAAAAATCTTTCATCAACATTTTAATTAGATTTTCTCAATTGTATATTGTATATATTTCATTTATTATCGAGTAATTTGTATTTGCAGGGAAATGGTAACGAAATCGGCTGCTATAATACAGAATGTCCAGGATTTGTGCAAATAAGTCAAAGAGTGAGTTTTGGCCTAACGTTCAGCCATGTGTCCTCCAAAAAAAAAAGTTTTGAAGGCCGATTTTCCGTGGTTCAGGTGAATAACACTAAAGTCTAATTTATAAAATAAGTTTCATAAGAAAATAGATTATTCTTTATTATTGTTATTATGTAATGGTTTAAAAAATATGGTCCGACCTGTGGTCAAACTAGTCGGACCACTAATCAGATAAGTTACCATAATGAGATTGAAGGATAAAACGGGGACCATACGAATTGCCTAAAATCTGGTCTGGCCAAACACTTTGTACAGATTTTTAGCCAGGAATTTTTCAGTTAGTAAGGTCCAAACCAACCGAGGGGTAAAATTGAAAAATGTTTTAGGGATATGAGGCAATTTCGCCCAAACGATTCCAATTTTCCAACCCTAAGGCCCCTCAAGTACTCTGTTTCCCCAATCTTGCCCCTAAAGTACTCCCTCCGAGAATCCGACATCTTCACCTAGTTCTAATCTCGCCCGCTTCATAGGCTTCCTCGGTAGTTCGACATCTCCACCTCATTTTTTTAAACCATGGTTTATACTTCTCCCTCTCACAACTCAGAGAGATTTTTGTATTGGGCTCCAAGAAAAACAATAAAACGAGAGAGGGACATACAAAAAATGTGACTTCATTACTTAATAAAAATATCAGTCTGATACAACTGGTTAGACCAGTTGGACCACTACTTAGAGAGGAAAGTGGGTCACTTCCAAGGTTATTTTCAAATAAATTGTCGAAGCTTTATTAATAAAAGGAAAACAAAATAGTTGACAAACACCAGATCCCAAACTAGGAACCCCTACTCAAGCTAATCCATAGGCGGGTAGTCAAGAGCCATCTAACCCATCTATATCATATACTATCTTCATCCAAAACGGGAGACTCATGCTCAAACTAGCCCACAAACGGATAGTCAAGAGCAAATCAACTCAAAATTTAATAGTTCATTTATAAATGAGTTATTTGAGAAAGTTACTCAAAATTTCAAGAACTATTAAATATATAAAACACACTAATGAATTTGAGTTAGACTAAAATGCAGCTGAGTATATTAGTTTGGTTGTCTTTTAGTTAAATAAAAAATATGCAAAGCTGCACTAAGTAAAATATGAAAAGTATAAAATTTTGAAGTTTCAATTTTTTAATAAATGTATTTACAAATAATTGTTCCTCTAAAATCTCTTGCTACTTTTATAAACTTCATACACAAAAGCTATTTATTTTGTAACACGTCTATTATAAATTATTTACTCATTTCAACATTATTTCTCGATTTATTTCTCTCTTGCATTAAAAGCATGAATATGCTATTAGATAAAAAATAGAAAGAATATCCAAAATACAAAAAATTGTAAAATTATAATCATATATATGGCAAATTATTCTCAGGTCCTTGATTTATAGTTTTATTACTCTAGGTCCCTAGCTTTCAGAAATAGTGTATGAGGTCCATACTTTTTTTAAAATATTGGTCTGAGGTACCTAGTCACAGAATCATAGATTTTTAGGAAGATCGATCCGGTAACTAGGGACCTCAGACCAATATTTTCTTAAAAAACAGGGACCTCATACACTATTTCTGAAAGTCAGAGACTTGCGAATAATAAAACTATAAACCAGAGACCTGAGGGTAATTTATCCTCATATATATTATTTGATTTTCTCACTTACCTTCAACTTTTGTAGGATTCACTGTATGGACATTGGTGGCTTTACTATAATGATGAAAAAGTTGGCTATTGGCCAAAAGAAATAATGCCTCATTTGATTGGAGGAGCAACCAGTGTTGCGTTTGGTGGAGTAACTTATGCACCTCAAAGACAATTTAATCCGCCTATGGGAAGAGGAATTTTTCCTATAGGAAATAATGAATTATCATCATTTTTTACAGAACTACAAACCGTTGACGTGAATTATCAATTTGTTAACCTTGATTACTCGAATGTGGTGAAGAATACCGACTCTGAAAATTGCTATAACTTGTATTATTGGAGATCCATCCAGTCATTTTTTACAAAATATGTAGTTACTTATGGTGGTCCAGGTGGATATGATTGTGGCATCTAGATAATAATTATTATCTTTATTTGCTCTATAGGAGCAACATGTATAACAACGGTCTATTTAATATTAATAAAAAAATGTATGCCCACAATTAAAGAGGCGTAGGGCCAATTTATATCGTTATATTTATTAGGATTCTTGTGGTCAAAATCATTTAGCCGAGCAACATTCATGTACTCGCAAAATAGAAATTGATATTGCTATCTAATCTAGACCAAACTAACTTAATTTTGATTGCTAAATTGTTAATTTTTTGCTTCTTTCTCATATAGTAGTGATGAGCGTGAGAAATGTTTATTTTATCACCTCATTTTAGGGTCATTTCGACCCATTTTCGTGTCTAAAGTCCTCGAGTCTTGAGTCTTTTTGTCCATTTATAGGTTTGTTGCCTTGGATGGACTCACTTGTTGTGTTGTGGGTCTTTTGGAGGTATTCAGAGAAGTTCGGGACCAACCGGAGAAGACACGGACGAGAGCTCGAGGCGAAAAGGCCAAAGGAAGGTCCCAGAAGCCACCGGACGGTGAAAAATCTCGTTGGGCGGCAGATTCAGGCTGCCAAAAGTCCCTGAATGCCACCGGTCGGCGGATTTTCACGCCGGTCGGCGGGTTCATCTGGCAGACGGAAGATGCTGCACTTAAAAATCCATAACTTCTTGTTCCGGCATCGAATTAAGTCATATGAGGTACTATTGGAAAGCTAAGATAATGATCTACATTTTATCCTCTTGACCAAAGTCCAATTAGGAGCAGAAGATTGCCAAAATCGTACATCTTTGTTGGGCCACGAACTAGAACAGGCACCAGACGTCGCCAAATCTGCCAGAACAAGGCAAAAAATGACAATTTCGTCCTTGTACTCATCCTAGCTCTTTAGGTTTTTGTTGGGGACCTATAAATAGACCTTTTAGGTCCTCATTTCAACTTGCCAATTCATTTGTGTGGGTTGGCCACCATGAATAGCCACACTTCTCTCTCTCTCTCTAAGGAAGGAAGCAAAGAAGTATTGAAGAAGGAGGAGGAGCTAGGAAGCTTGAAAACTTTTTTGAGCATTTCTAAACTCTTTCTCTTTAATTTAATGTTTGTGATAATAGCTTGCTTTTATTGATGTTGAGTTTGAATTTGTGGATGTATGAGTAGTTTATGTGTGGGTAGGGTTCCATTGGATGTACCCAACGACCTAGGTCTTGAATGGGGCTTTTGGGTGTAGAGTATGTAGCAGTTAGAGGGTGTAATGCATTGGGTAATAGACCTCTGTTGGAACCTAGGGATGAGTAGCACTAGTAACGACCTAGAGTCCTTCTCAATCGATTGTAGCATGACTCGAAGTACTTAGTCGTGAAAGGGAGCGTGGAAAAGCCTAATCGCTAGATTATACATTACCCGACAGACTTAGCCGTAAAAATGGACTTTGCCGGGAATGGTAGTGTGTAGTTGGCCTAAGGATGGGGCATTAATGAGTGGGGTTTAAGAGAGCAAGTTGTGGTATTCTCGACACCTAGATGAGGTTGACAACTTACCAACATTAGGTGTGAGTGACGCTCTTGCTAGAACCCCCCTAATACCTTCTTTATGGTGTGAAGTACTTAGTTATAAGGATTGTGTTCATGTGGTTGCCTTACCCACTACTTCTATTCTTGGTTACCTAAGTTTGTTTCAATTAGATTAGGTATTTCTATATTTTTCCTCTTTTAATTGGACACCACACCACTATATTGCATATCGTCCTAGACTAACTAGTGAGCTGAATAGCTTGCTCTAATCCCACTCCTCGTGGTTCGACAAATTTGCCTACTCTCTTTATTGCTACAGGTGTTTAAAAACACCCTCGTCATTTGGCACCGTTGCCGGGGAGTGGCCTATTTAGACATCTATTTTATGCTAATGAATTTCGTATCAGGATATTGTGTATATTGTTTTGTAATGGATTCCTTTGGTAATTTTAGGTCCAATGGAGTCTGTGGTTTGTGTAATGCCGATGAAGTCGAAGGGATTCAAAGACAAGCTCGAGCACGAAGGAATGAGCCCAATCTCTTCGAAGCACAATACCGAAATTATGGATGGTACGGGGGTGTTGGACATTATATATTCCAATGTAAATAATCCCCCAACCTTGGAGCCCCCTCAAGTTCTACAAGTTTTGTGCATAATGGCGGGAGGCAACATGGTACCAATAACAATTTGGGTTGGTGCGAGTCTCCTTATGCCTCAAGGTGCCAACAAGAAGTAAAACCTCCAACATCCAACTCCTTCAAGGATAGATGGAATTTTTTGTTGGCAATGGCAGATGAATGCACTAATTCTATGAAAGAAAGTAACGCATTACTCAAGGAAGGGAACTCTCGGATGCAAGAGATGCACCTTGTGTAGGAAAGATTATGTAAGAGTATGCAAGCGGATGTAGACTTCGAAAGAGTATGCAAGCGATGTAGACTTCGAATGCACAAGCGTACAAGTGGACAGTGAAGATAACTCTCACAAGCCATTGGAGCCAAGCTACCCCTCAAGGAAGTTAAGGAAGTGCAAGTGGATAAAGGCAACGAGCACATAACGTTGGAAGTGGAGAATCCACCATACATGCTTCTACCATAAGACATGCCACGAGTGCCATTCCCACAAGCTTTATATGATCAAAGGACTCAAAGTTTTCATTGGTGGGATTGCAAGGAAAAGAAGATGGAAGAAAGAAAGATCTAAACAAAAGCTTCTGGTCCTAACAACTCACTACCAAGGAAGGAGGGACAAAAGGAGGCAAAGGAGGAAGAAAAAGAAGAAATTGAGATTGAGGAGAGCAATTACGAAGAGGACGATTAACCTATAATGAGTCCTCATTCCGATGTGCATGGCTCTTGCTCAACCGAAGGTGTGGTAAACAATGAAGACTTTGAGGAAAAAGAAGACACCACATCAAAGGAGGAGTCTAGTGACATCCGCCACAATCCTACGCCTTGACTTTAAGATCCAAGAAGGTTTACTAAACCATTATTCTTGGATACGGTAAGTGAAGGTAAACTACCTAACCTTGATTTTGCAAACCCTCCCACTCTTGGATGAGAATGGGCAATTCCTGGTAGGATTCAAATTCCTCACAACCATGTGCTTATCTTGCTTGCTATTAACTCTTTGGGTGATTGGCACTTGATCACAATTTTACAGTTGATGATGGATAAGAAGTTACTCATATATGTTTGTTATTTGAAATTCTTTATTGATGAGTGCTTCTCCATGGAATCAAGCTAATATTGATGGTTGAGCTTATATAAACCTTGATTCTTTGGTAATTTTGTGAAAGTCAAGCTTGAGACTTAAAACAACGCTTGTTGGGAAGCAACCCAATGTGGTTTTTAGTTTGTTTTGTTTTTGGATGCTAGGGAATGCATCACTTCAAGGAAAAGGTCATGCTTCGACCTGCCCATAATCGCCGAACAGCAAAAATCCACCGACTGGCAGGCATAGCACCGAACAGCGCCCTTGGCAATCTGGACTTCCCAAACCCCTGAATGCCAGCGATCGGTGCTTAAGCTCATCGAGTGGCGACTAGGAGAAAGGGAGTGAGCATTCAACAAAAAACATGCAGAACGACATAATCGCCCGACGGACGATGCATAGCCCACCGCCTAGAGTCTGCAACCACCAATTGGTGCCCAAATCCAGAATCACCTTGCCAACTTAACCCGCTGAACGATAGAAGTAGGCATCGAATGGCAGAAAAATAGGGCACTGCCTCCTTCGAGAGCAATATCTCTTCTCCGTCTCCAGCACTCAAAACAGAGACGTCTTTTGAACTCTCTTCTAATTGACCATATCTTTATTGTGTTTGGTATGTCAATTTTTCAATCATTGTGTTAATTATGGCCACAAAGGCTATGATTTGTGCTTTTGATTGAAGTATTTTCACATTCTTTGACCACGGAGGTCATTGAAGTATTTATTTTTCTCTTGTCTGGTATCCTAAACCTTTTCACATTGCGGACAATGTGCCGTTCAAGTGTGGGGGGAGTTTCATATAGGAACTTACATGTTTAGGTCTAGACTAATTGGCATAGGTCAAGTTTTGGCATGATTTTGGCATATTTGAACCCCCCCTAAATTTTTTGAATTTCTCTTCAAGAGCAAAACCTCATACTTAGTAGAATCATACCCCGGGGATAAAGCATAGAAATATAGAGTTTTCACACCCTTGGTTGTTTAAACTTGTGGTCTCCCTTGGTGGGTAGATTAGAGGGTTGATGAGTGACCTTATGAAATGATTATTGAGCTGACGGTAGAGACAACCGTCTCCAATTTTATTCATGAGGTGCCTACATATTCTGGACTATTGGGGTGTCCTGCTAGTACTCTGTACCGTTTCTTTCATATGGGTGTTTTGTGGGAGGACGGGGGGCCATTTTTGATCAATTTGAGCCTAGAGCCTTAGAGCCAAACTCCCTTAAATCTTCCTTGTTTAACCCTTTTGAGCCTTAGCCATTCCTTGATTTACACATGCCATGATAAACTATTATTCAAATCTTTCCCCACCTTTGACACTTAGTCCGAGGAAGCACATAAGAATTAATTTTATGGGGTTGATTGTAAGGGAAACATGGTAGAATAGACTTTTATTAGGGATTGAACATTGGGGGAAAATGGATAAGGCCATCTAAAGATGCCAAGCTTTGCCTGGATACAAAAATTTGTGAAGCGTGAATAAATGAAGGAAAGGAAAAGAAAGGAAAAAAGAAGAAGAGAAATGTAGAAAAGAAAAGAAAAACAACAACAAAAATGAAGAAAAGAAGAAAAGCAACAAAAAAGAAAAAGTTGTAGTATGAATAAGGCAATAAAATAAAAGGCAAGGCTTGTGCTCCATGGTCTTAGGTCATGGGTGAATATTGGGTATGAGTGCTTATAGATATAGGGTGAGTGAATTAGAATATATGAGGGCTAGTATACGCTTGTAACAAGCTCCTCAAATTGGGTAGTTTAGCTACTTCCCAAATGTTTATCCTCGCCTTTACCTTAACCCCATTACAACCCAAGCAAAAGTCTCCTTGATCACGAACCCCACATGATTTGAGACACCACAGAGTAAGACGTAGGGCATCATAAGACCCCGGGCATGTATGCGAAGGATATGTAGCCGACTACTAAAGAGTAAGCTTAAAATTTCCTACCCTCTGAGTGGTCAACTCTCTGGTTCCATCCACCCTGGGTTAGTGCTAGTTTAAACCTCTGAGGATGTGGTCTCTATGTATTTTTATTTTTATATCCGGGGGAGTGAACTTCTAAGTTGTGGGGTAGTCTTGCGATGAGGAGTCAAAGTTTTTAGCTTATTCAGCTTTCGGTAGTCTATGCACAACCGTAAACTCCCATCTTTCTTCTTCACAAATAGCACTGGGGCTCCCCAAGGAGAAACACTAGGCCTTATATACCCTTTATTCAACAAATCTTGCAACTGATCTTTCAACTCTTTCATTTCAGCTGGAGCCATACGATAAGGTGGTATAGAGATTGGTTCAGTTCCTGGTTCAAGATCAATACAGAATTCAATCTCCCTCTCTGGAGGTAAGCCTGGTAAATCCTCTGGAAATACATCTAGGTACTCTCTGACAATAGGGATATGATCCACTGAAACATCTTCCTTCTTTACTTCCTTTACCATAGCTAAATAGCTTACACATCCTTTCCTTAGAAACTTGCTAGCTTTCATGTAAGAGATAAGCTTTGCAGTAGTCACCTTTTTCTCACCCTGAAACTCAAACTCTGCCTCATCTGTTGGATGGAAAATCACTCTTTTTCCAAAACAATCCACTATCGCATGATAAGTGGATAACACGTCCATACCCACTATGATATCAAAACCATCCATATCCAATATGTATAAATCAGCTGACAAGTCATGCCCACTAATTTGAATATTGCAGGATCTAACAACTTCACAAACATATACAAACCCACCCGAAGGAGTGGCAACGATCATTGACTCATCCAGACATACAGGCATAGCATTCAAACATTGAACATATTGAGATGACACAAAAGAGTGTGTAGAACCCGAATCAAATAGAATACGTGCATAAGATGATCCAATGAAAAGGTTACCTGACACCACAGTATTACTAGCATCAGCATCTCTCCTGGTCAAAGCATACACTCTAGGCTGTGCACTGCCTCCTCCACTATCAGACTTAGGTCCCTCAATCCTCAAACCTACTTCTCTTTGATCAAGTAGATTGCCCTGCTGAACTTGTGGTCGAGGAAAGTGTTGTGTTGGCGGCCTAACTATCAAACTTGCCACTTGCTTACGTTGATCGATTGTAGGACAGTCTTTCACCAAGTGACCTTGCATACCACAGCGAAAACAAGCTCCTGTCCTTTTATAACAAATGTCTCCAGGATGTTGTTTACCACAACTTTGGCATCTCCTGAAATTACTGGACTGGTTCTTACTGAATTGCTGACCACGAAAATCCTTCCCTCTACCAAATCTACCAACTGGTCCTCCACCCTTTGACGATACTGGCTGAATATTGGTCCATCTCTCTTGCTGTCTAAAGCCTTGGTTGAAACTCCTTTGTGGTGGTTTTTCAAACTTCTGAAATTTTGGTTGACTTTGGACCACTCGACGTTCATTATCTCGCATCTCCAAGGTTCGAGCACAATCTACTGCAGCTGCATATGTCTCGAAACCACGAGGGTACATAACCTTGAACATAGAATCATCAAGTCCACGAATAAACCTCTTTACCTTCATCTCATCATTGGGAACCAAGTGTTTTGCATACCGTGACAGATAAGTGAACCTCTCATCATATTGTGATACTGTCATCTCTCGGGTCTTCACCAATCGCACAAATTCAAAAGCTCGAGCATCTTTCAAACTCTCTGGTAAGAACCGATCCAACAAGGCCTTCGTAAAGATCTCCCAAGTCCATGCATATGATCCCTCATTTTGGAACCAAACTCCAGCCACACCTACCAACTTAAATGAAGCCAACTCCACCATTCGCTCCTTATCGCACCTTAAGATCCTTCTCCTCTTCTCCATCTCATCAATGAATACCTGAGGATCATCACTTAAGCCAGAAAATGTTGGTGGATTCAACTTTAAGAACTCACCCAAAGAGTCATCTTTAGCAGCTAATGTAACATTCTGCTCTAATTGTATTTGCTGAGTAGCGATGAATTTCTCCATTGCTTTCATAACTCTGTCTACACCATCACCACCCTGCCTCTCCATCTCAGAAGTAGGAACAGTAGTAACAGGTGGTGGAATCTCATCTCTAGTGACCCTACCAGCCGTAGTGGCCTCAACTGGTGGTGTAGTCTCAGATGCAACATCATTCCTCCGACCTTGGGAGCTTTCACCATGCTCCCTAACCGTATTCATACCACTACGTGTAACTGTCATATCCTCCTATACAAATAAGTCAGAATTAAGCATACCAAAGGACAACACAACAAAAGAGGTTCAAGGACATGACAAATCCTATGCTCCATTATACACAACATATAATTCAAATAATAAGCTAGGCTCAAACCTAAGGCTCTGACCGAGCTCTGATACCAAGTCTGTCACGACCCAAATTCGTGGTCGTAACCGGCGCTAGATCATGTCAAACTTAATATAATAAACCATAACCTAGCAAGCCTCAAATCATAATACATCCTTCTCATTACCAGGATTATCAAAATATTTTTTTTCCACAACATTGTTTCTTCAAACAAACATATTTACCGTATCCAAAACCTGATAGGCATTGGAGTACACATCTCCAACTTCATATCATCAAACTCATCCTTTTCAAACGTAAACATAAATTTACATATATATTTCCTGTTAACATTAATCAAAGATCATATATCAAAGACCAACAAATATGTACAATGGAGCGACCTAGATTACAAAGACAAAGACCATCCGGAGACCTTTGAACGTAGCCCGAGAAAGAAAGACAACGGGCTGAACTCGGATGAAAAAGCTTCTCCAGATGCAAACCACGGCTCAAATCTCTTCACCTGTGGATTGAAGTAAGGGATAAGTGCTTTGAAACACTTAGTAAGCAAATATTATAAGTAACATGTATTTAACCAACCAGTCGTTCCCATCAAACCCAACCAAATACTAACACACAACTAAGACAACAAAAGACCACTTCATATATAAGGTCATCAAAGAATTCACGTATCACACGTAATCAGAATTTCAGATAGACTTTCACAGAACATATAACACAATTCGGATGAACTTCAGATAGGTCTAGATAGTGTCACTCCCACACCGACACGAGGATACCATATCTTAAGGCGCCATCAGAAACCAACCCCGCCGGCCAAATATCAGATCATATACATATCCAATGTATCCTCAGTATATGTGCACATATGCCAACATCTCCGGTTGGTCGCGGGTAGACCTCATCATCCGCCATCACACAAATCACATACCAAACTTTTCAAAATTCACATACATACATAGACAATCCAAAAGCAACCTCAAATATCAAATAGACCAAAACCAAACCCAATACCACATTTCATATCATTCGAAAGTACGCCAAATAAGCACATCACCCACGTCTAGTTAACTAAACACATGTTACAAAGAATATCCACTTACAAGACAATGGTTGCTCAAACCATTCAAAGAGAAGTTCCTTGCTTCGTTTTACAACTCGGGGCACTCGGATTCAAACGTCGATTAACTAATCAAAATAACATAAACCACTATCATTATCTGCCTCTTTAGCATATAATTATATCTTAGAAAATATAACTTCATTTCTTAACAAAACTTTAATACGTTAATCCTATCAATTCTTTCTTTAGTCACCATTCGTTTTCTAATATTATTTTTGTTGAAACCTATTATGTCAAGCCTTTTTATCTATTCCAATTTCAATTGTTACTTGAACATATTTCAGATAGTTGGCTAATTAATTGTATACCCGAATACAGTTTATATTTTATCCTTGACCCTTGGTCTTTTATTGTTGGTTCTTAAAATTTTCCAACCATGTTCATAACGTCCTTAGCTAACCCCAAAGAAGAACCCCTTAATAACAATAGCTCACAGTGACCTTGAACTAATATCTAGAAATAACTTCTATTAAAATCATACCGAATAACTTACTTCTTATTCCAATCTGTACTCTTTTACATATTTTCATCTTTCATAACCAATTAAGCATACCTACGATTGGGTTTCCACTTTCTCTATGTTTTGGTTATTATACTTTTAGTTATACTAATTTCCTTAAACAATTTAACATCACGGACCCATGATTCCTAATTACTGTAACTTTAGTCCTAACACAAATTCATTATCCCCATTTAATTGTCTTGCTCAGAATTAAATAATTTAAAGATATTCAAAATAAACTTACCTAGCTTTATTACCATTTCCTTTTCATCTTTTCCTTCTTATCTTCCTCGTTGCTCATCCTTTTCTTTTGTATTCTATTATTGTTTACGGACCGAGTGGAAGAATGAGCAACTATTACCCAACTAGTAAGTTATAAACTTTTACCACCTCATACTTACTTTTCTTGCTTGGTGTCAACAATTATGCCACGTTTGTTTTTGTTTTTTTAACTTTCTTCTGTTGTTATCTTGTTAAAATTATCCAAATTCAATTTCATCTCTTTTTCTATTCTTTCTGTTAATAACGTAACCAACTCATGATTTTCTTCTTTTTATATTTTAATTTCTCATGCTCTTATCTTTGTTTCATAAGATTATCCAAATCTAACTTGATCCCCATTTTATTTAGTATATATATTTTTTCCTTATCCAATTCTACAAGCTAAAATTCAACTAGCTCTTAATCCATCTCAGAATTATTTACAAATCTTGGCACTTGACAGCTAAATATATTTTGCTTAATTTATCGAACATAATATGGCTAATCATCAGATTGAATAGTAAATTCAAAATTTAGGTTAACTTAAATAAAATCACATAACAAATATTTCCAATACTGACAAAAGCAGACCTATATTAGAGCACCTTAAATTCTTACTTTGTTCTAGTCAGATTATTTCATAAATCACAAAACTCAAAGAACAAAGTTATAGATGTAAATGTTATAAATCCACACAAATTGAAATCACCTAATTTGAAATCCCAATTAGGAAATTATGTCTATTTTACCGAACGGCGACGGACTAAGCCTAAACCCTTCCAAAACCAACCTTATTTTGTTGTAACCAATTTCGTAGAAGGGTGAGGATATCACAGATTTTCATGCCGGTCGGCGGGTTCGTCTGGCAGACGGAAGATGCCGCACTTAAAAATTCATAACTTCTTGCTCCGACATTGAATTAAGTCATATGAGGTACCGTTGGAAAGATAAGATAAAGATCTACATTTTATCCAATTCAGAGTGGAAGACTGCTAAAATTGTGCATCTTTGTCGGGCCATAAATCAGAGCAGGCACCGGATGGCGCCAAATCTGCCAGACGACGAGCGCAAGGTAGTTTGCACCCGGAATAAGGCCAACAATGACAATTTTGTCCTTGTACTCATCCTAGCTCTTTAGGTTTTTGTTGGAGACCTATAAATAGACCTTTTAGAACCCCATTTCAACTTGCCAATTCATTTGTATGGTTTGGCCACTTTCAATAGCCGCACTTCTCTCTCTCTCTCTGTCTCTCTAAGGAAGGAAGGAAAGGAGCATTGAAGAAGGAGGAGGATCTCGAAAGCTTGAAGACTTTTTTGAGCATTTCTAAACTCTTTCTCTTTAATTTAATGTTTGTGACAATAGCTTGCTTTTATTGATGTTGAGTGTGAGTTTGTGGATGTGTGAGTAGTTTGTGTGTGGGTTGGGTGCCCTTGGATGTACCCAACGACCTAGATCTCGAATGGGGTTTTAGGTGTAGAGTGTGTAACGATTAGATGGCATAATGCGTTAGGTAAAGGACCTCCATTGGAACTTAGGGGCGAGTAGCACTAGTAACGACCTAGAGTCCTTCCCAATCTATTGTAGCATGATCCGAAGTACTTAGCCATGAAAGGGAGCGCAGAAAATCCCAACCGCTAGATTATACATTACCAGACAGACTTAGCCGTGAAAATGGACTTTGTCAGGAATGGTAGTGTGTAGTTGGCTAAAGGGTGATGCATTAATGAGTGAGGTTTATGAGGGCAAGTTGTGGTAGTCTCGACACCTAGGTGAGGTTGACAACTTACCAACATTGGATATGAGTGACGCTCTTACTGGGACCCCCCCTAATACCTTCTTTATGGCGTGAAGTACTTAGCCGTGAAGCGCCATGCCTTAGTTCACCTAGGCCAACCACGTATGTAATACGTCCATGAGAGACTTAGTTAGGAGGGTTGTGTTCATGTGGTTGCCTTGCCCACTACTTCTATTCTTGGTTACCTAAGTTTGTTTCAATTAGATTAGGTATTTTCATATTTATCCTCTTCTAATTAGACACCACACCACTATATTGCATATCGTCCTATACTAACTAGCGAGTCGAATAGCTTGCTCTAATCCCATTCCTCGTGGTTTAACAAATTCCTTTACTCTCTTTATTGTAGCCATATTTCTCCTTTTCTAATTGGACACCACACTATATTGCATATCATCCTAGACTAACTAGTGAGCCTAATAGCTTGCTCTAATCCCACTCCTCGTGGCTCGACAAATTCCTCTACTCTCTTTATTGCAACGGGTGTTGAAAACCCCCCTCGTTAAGTGGTACATTTCTGTTGGAGTAAAAAATTAATTCACAGATTCATGCAGACTTTGTCACGGTAAAACAGTCATAAGTTTCTTTTCGAGTATCGAATTGACGCGATTCTAAAAGATACAGAAAGATAAGACAAAGATCGACAATTATGTTCGTCATGTCTAAATTCGGCATGAAAAAGGGTCAAAATTGGGTTACAAATTTTGGCAGTTTAGGTTTTTCTATTTTAGGCCGAGGCCAATTTAAGTTTTCCTATGTTGAACACGGCCTAAGATTTTCTCGTATTGGGCACGGACTAGGTTTTTCTATATAAGAAGAGCTAAGGCACATGAGACAACACCACACAAACAATATACAAATCTAAGCTTCATACTTCTCCTTTTCTTCTCCCCTTAATTTCTCAATAAAGTTTTTGCTCTTGCATCAATTCTTTTCTTCTCTACTAATTCAAACATATATCTTCTCCTCTCTCTCCCATATTTCTTCTACTTTAGCTTTCGTTCGAATCGCTCTTGGGACGACCAGTCCAGACCCATTCTGAAGTCTGTTTCGATGTTCTCACAATTTTTACCCACAACATATATTTGGCACCTCAGTGGGACTAAGAAGGGCGTCTGAGAAGAGTGATTGGTGTGCCTAAAAAAAAGCCTCCACAAACAGTTTTGAAAAGGAGGAAACTAGCCAAAAGTTGTGTTGAAAGAGGACATTCAACCAGGTCAGTCGACTTGAGAAAGAGTTTCGGCCCTTTTTTTGAGCCGAATCTAAAGAAACATGTTTCACAAAAAATTTAAGGTTGGTATTTCCTCTTTCCGTGGACACCAAAAGCGTTGCAATCAGAGTTCGGACCAGAAAATTACGACCAAAATACTAAAGAGTGGTTGGTCTTTAAGTTGATTGTAAAGTCCAGTCAACTTTGGACGGTATTTTGGTCTTTTTTTCGGTCAAACTAGGAGACACCTAATTCAAACAAATTTGAAGATCCATTTTTCTGATTTCTGTAGACTCCAAGATGGTCTTAATTCAATTTTGTACGAGAAAGTTATGATCAATATATTGAAGGTTGGTCATTTTGAAAATTGATTACGAGTTTGTGTATCAAGGATGACATCTTTGATGACCATGAGGGAAAGGTTGTTGCATGTATAAGGACTCAAAGCTGCTAATGGAGAGACAAACGAGGAGGTCACTTTAGTAGTTTCAAGGTGGTTTCGTGATAGTTATTATCTTGAAAACTACGTGATATTGAAACCCTAGTCAAGATAGTTGAATACAAAAGAAGGCAACATAGTCGAATATTTTGGTTTAACTATAATAATACATTGAGCATGACTGCGTGGCACGAAACAATAGATTACTCTAAGTACCTTATGTCAGTTTCCATCAGTAAGGATGCTATTTAAGAATCGAAAAGAAGGCTTGAGGATGCCAGATTTATGGCAAGGCAAGTAGCTAATTGTGTATCAAATCACCCAATGGAGGGAGCATCAAATGGCATACGTGAAGTTAAAGACCGAAGAGTTTCTGAACTCTGCGATTTTGAGATTAGAATCGAGATGGTCGTACATGAATCAGTCGGATCTACACAGTCTTTTTTTTCATTGCCCAAGAGATCGTACAAACGATGAGTCAAAAGTTGGCCAACACCATGGCCATTCAGCTTGTAAGGCTAGCATTCGATGAAAAGGAGGAGCGATTCTCCGCACAAGTCCTATCAGCAATCGAGGAAACCCTAAGTGTCATATAAAATACGAAAGGCATATTGGGGCCTCCACCGGCTATGTGAATTTTTGGCCATCACCAAGAAAGAGATTTTAGTGCCTCCGCCGAGTCAACCGTTGCAGGCATCCAAATCACAATTTGTTTCACGTGCAGTAAGCCTCCTTCGCTTGTCTTATTCTATCCCAACTCAACAGAAAGACAATGGGGGACAAGTCTGTCCTCGGAATATCAATGAAAATTCTACCTCACCCAAGGTGCATGAAAAGCGCTAAAATGTTTTGGTTGATGCTCCTACATTGGATGTAATGCGACAAGGCAACAACTTTATTGGTCCTTATATTTGTTCTTTAGGTAGGAGTGTGGAGGAGGACATTGACCATATTCTAGCACGTTGCTCTTTTACTGTACAACTCTCTTTTCATAGTCATTTTTCAGGGCATGTTAGTTTTTGGAGATTTGCGTGTTTGCAATGCAGCAACAATTTAGTGAGCAAACACTAGTACTATGGAGGGTGGCGCTAGTATCTGCTGTTTGGGAAATCTTGGTTGAATGGGCTATGAGAGTGTTTGAGGGGAAATCCCATGGGCATCTATCAGTGGTGGCTTTGGTAAGAGTTTTGCTTTTGAAAGCGGACCCTTTAAAGTTTGGTTCTATGTATAATACGCAAGAGGACTTGTTGCGTCTAAAGGCAATTAGGGTGTATGGTCGACCAGGAAAGGCCCCGCATATTCTATAGGTTTTTTGGCAATTTCCTTTACGAGGACGGATAAAATGCAACACAAATGATAACTCACATGAGTCTCTGGGCATTTCGACAGCAGTATGGATCTTTAGGAACTGCATGAGTTTCGTGCAAGGTTGTTTTGTTAAGTCCCTTGGTGTGTGTTATGCTTTTGAAGCAGAGTTGATCGCCGCACTAATGGCGGTCAAGATCGTGTTTGAGAGAAGTTGGATTCGATTATCGATTGAGACAGATTCTATGTATGTCTTCACTTTGTTTCAGGAAAAGGGGTGATTAGTCCGTGAAAGTTCCGAAATAGATGGTTGCAGGTACAAAAGAAACTTAAGGTACAAAAGGTACAAAAAAGGTACAAAAGAAAATTAAGTTAATGGAAGGCATACTGTGTTGTTCGGCGCGAGGACGTGCGGACGCTGCAAGAAGAAGGGAGGCATACTGTGTTGTTCGGCGTGAGGGAGCTTGGGCGCCGCTAGTAGAAGGGTGGCCTTTTCTCGAAATGGCACACCTTTCGTTTTCACTTTATGGCTTTTTGGGTTTAATTTCATTTTTCATGATAAGACGATGCATTATTAACGTTATTTGTCCCAATCAGTTTTACGGTGAGAGGATTTTTTACAGAGGATCTCGACTACAACCTTGCACAGTCTAGTGTGAGAGAGTTGTCTGGACATCTACATCTGGTATTCAGATCTACAGTTGTAGTTTATGTTTTAGGTGAAATTTAGAAATACTCTTGACTTTATGTGGGCTACTTTGATATTGCCTTAAAACTTTTTGTTTCCCTTTTTTTCTTTTTCTAATGCAATTCGTATTAAAAAATAAATTTGAATTAAAAAAAACAACAAAAAAGGAAAAATTACTCTCAGGATCCTAGTATTTGGTAAAATAGACGCTAGGAACCTTATATTTTGATTTCTGATTTTTTATGTCCCTGGTTAAAATTATACTGGAAAGTCTCTCGCTGATGTCATCAATCGATTTTTTTCAAGTAAATGACTAGTATAACCTTACAAAAAATAAATAAAATAAACCTACGACTACCAGGCTTCCCTCACCGCGGACCACGACCCCTCACCACAAAACACACGACCACGACCACGACAGACTCACCTGCGTCATCCCGGCAACCTATGGCGAACACCAAAAATGATCCCCCACCACCGACCACGACCTCATCTCCCTCAACGCCGACCACAACATCATCTCCCTCTCCACGGACAACCAAAAAATCAGTTGAAGATGACAAATTAAACTGATTCCAGTTGAAGACGGTCTCATCTCCCTCACCATCGAAAGCAAACCAACAAAATTACGCATTTGGAACCCACGAAGAGAACCCATTTTGACAAAAAAATCATCGAGAAAAAGAGGGAATTGGAGCCTATCCAGATGCGAGGAAGTCGTCAACTTGGCCGCCAGGAGCGCCGATTCATCGAGGAAGTCGTCACCGTCAGAGGAGGTTGTTACGTAATAGTTTGAGAGAGAGATATCTGGAAGGAAGGAAGAGAAGATAACAGAAGTGGAGAAGAAGAATAAGGATAAGGGAGTCTCTGGAATTAAAACAATTTCGTGGTCATGGCTCCTTTCTGAGGGAAAGGACTCGGGCTCGTCAAATAATTCACCAAAAGATCGAAGCAGTCCCCTTAACTCTCTTCAAAATTTCGGTATAGCTTCCTTGCTTCCCACTCCTTGTACATCTACGGCAAAGATGTTAGCCGACAGGTTGGAATTGGCCAATTCAGAATTGAACACCCACACCGCGGCAGCAATGTCCTCGACCTCAATTGCCTTACTCTAATTGTCCTCCATGATGCAGCTTAATTCTACGTGGTGCTTGTTGTCGCCATTACGGTGGCCCTTGAGTGTGATTTCTTTCCCGCCACGCTTGATCACCGCAACAGCTCAAACAAAATCAAATGTGATGGGGTTAAATTCCTGCATTCAATCAGTACCAAGAACAATGTCGTAAGTGCTAAGCTCTAAAATCTTGAAGTCACACTTAAAATTGCTCCCACACAACTCCCTGTTGACCCCGGGACAGATTTTGGAGCAAGAGACTTTTGACCCATTAGCGAGGGCGATCGTCATCCCCACTGACTCCATCATGTCCAATTTTAAGTCTTTCACCAGCTGGGAATTGATAAATATTGCAGTGCTCCCTGTGTCGAGAAGAATCAGCACTTGTCTCCCTCAAATCGTCCCTTTTAATTTGAGGGTACTGCCGCCAGAGCTTCCGTTGATGGTGTGCATTGAGATTTTGACTACATCAACCTCCTCCAGAGAGTCCGACTCGTCATCGACGTGGTCCTCTTTGTCATCGTCGGCTTCATCGATTAGATGGACCCCTCCGATTTGTCGGGACTTGCAATAATGGCCTCGGAACCACTTCTCACCGCACTTGTAACATGGTGGATCCTTCTTTGCTGGATAGGTCTCCCGGGTGATAGGAGCTGGCTTCGATCCGACAATTGACAAGGGCGAGGAAGTTATTGGTTGCGAAGATGTGCCTTTGTTTGCGGATTTGATCGCAGCTTAATGTAATCGCGCCTTCTTGATAGCATCGCCGATGGTTGCTAGGGAATGAGTACGTACCAAAGATTTCAAGGTATCAGTCAGTCCACCAACAAAACTGTAAATAAAATACCTGTCCGAGAGCATGGGATTCTCGCAGAGCATAACCCCTTCAATTCTTCGAATTTGCCAACGTACTCGTTCACACTTCCCATTTGCTTCAAGTGGTTGAACTTCTCAGCCACAAATTCAGAATCAAGAGTGCAGAACCTCTCGCATAGGTGATCGACAAACAAGGTCCAGCTGGGGTTTGGGTTCTGGAGCTACCATGCAGCGAACCAGGTATCGACTTCTTCATCCAAATGTAGACTGGCCAGCTCCACCTTGCGATTGTCCTCCACGCCATTGATTGTGAAGTAGCGCTAGCATTTTTGTATCCAGTAACGAGGGTTGTCTTGGCTGAACTCGGGAAAATTGAGTCGCATTTTTTGGTATGTCACACCTGCCCGCCGTGCTACTGGAATGGCGTTTGCTCCAGTTGCTATAGTGTTGTTGTTTCTTGCACCAACAGAGTTGACAGAGACACGAGGGGAAGCCCCAAGTAGCCCCCTGGTATCATCTCCACGCACCGAGCTCATCTCACCTGACGACTTGAATGCCAACGTCTGGAGGTCAGTGTGAACCTTCTCAAATTTATCGTTGGTTTCCTGGAACTGGGCGTTGACCTTCTCGAACTTAGCATTGGTCTCTTGGTGTTGATTATCCATTCGATCCCACTGTGCCTGAAGCTTGGCGTCAGTTTCTTGAGAGATGAAAATGATTAGGTCTTCGAGCTTCTTGAATTGCTCCTCGGCAGACTTTTGAATGAGTCTCCATGGAGGCTCTGATACCAAGTGTTACGTAACAGTTTGAGAGAGAGAGATATCTGGAAGGAAGGAAGAGAAGATAACAGAAGTGGAGAAGAAGAATAAGGATAGGTGTGATATATCTAGGATTATAATATTCGATGCTTAATTCAAATGACGGGGGTTACATTTATTGGCTCCAATGGAGGCTGTAACAACCCACTACTAACAAACTAGCTAGACTTGTGCTCCAAGCCTTGACCATAACAACTAGCTATTTATTCTCCAAATACTTAGGTAGGGAAATAACTGATTTGACTATGTACATGACTTTATTCAATAAAAGACACAACTGATACGTGGCGACTCGTCATGTAAGCTGCCAGCTAGACTCGTAACAGAGGTGGTGTCGAGGTTGAAGTGGTGGTGGAGTGGGAGGAACCGGCCGCCATCTGCTTGGTCTGTAGCCGCCAGAGGAGCCACCGATGCTTTTTCCGGATCGACGGGTCATGACCTCCTCCTCCTCCACCTCCGCCCATCCAACCGCCCTGCCATATGTTTCCTCTTTCTGCCTCTCTTTTATTTTCCATTTCTTCCGAAACCGTGCTAGGGTTCCGCCTCGGGGATTCATGTCCTCTCTCTCTCTCCCAGCTTGTCCCCTGATCGGATTGATTCCGATCTCGTTAGGTTTTTTGTTGTAATTAGAAGAAATAATAATTGGAACCGGAGAATTGAAAATTCTTTGTGTTGTTGATTGCAGTAATTACCTATTCAAGCTAGATTGTCTAAAGCTGGTAAAAAACTGCCTCTGAAACCCTAGCATGAACCCCAAGTTCACCCAACCCCCCTCCTCGCCGCCGAATCCCTGGCCGCCCAACAGGGCACCACCAGACTGACAATCCCCACTACAGACTACCCTACCCTTGCCAACCCAATCCCTACCCTCACAAGTTCCCAGCGCATACCCGGGTATGCAAGAAATGGCCATCACCCATGCACATGTGATGTCCTCTTCCCCCAATCCCCGAACCCCCCCTCTTTTAAGACAGATCAGCCGCACCGCACATATAAAGACTCCATCCAAGGTCAGGCCAGAGAGCAACCTCAGATCCAGAGGGACCAAGCTGATAATTGGGAGGAAAAGGAGCTGGCTAGAGTTGACTTGACGAACCCTAGTCGACCTCTGATTTTTCTCTCTTCGAAAGGGAAGAAAAGGATTGAAGAACCACTGCGACTGGCAGTTGTGATCAAAATCCTTGGAAAGAAAGCCAGGTACCAGGCTCTCCTAACCCGTATCCATCAGATTTGGAATCCGCAGCCGGGGTTCAGATGGGTCGACCTGCAATACTTGGCTAGTTTCACATGTGAAGAGGATTACCGACTGGCCCTCTCGGGTGGCCCATGGATGTTCCAAGATCACTATATCACAATTCGACCATGGACAGGTACGTTTGTGGCGGCAGCAGAAGAAGTATCAATGGTCCAGGCGTGGGTAAGGCTCCCAAACCTGCCGGTGCAATTTTATAATAGTGGCTTACTCAAATGTATAGCCTCCGCAATAAGACGGCAGATTTGACTGGACCCTAACACCGCTGATACACTGCGGGGCCACTTTGCTAGAGTGTGTGTGGAATTGGACCTTCAGAAGCCTCTCGTAGGGGAGGTTGTGATTGATGGGCTGCCACAAAAAGTTGAATACGAAAGGCTGTACGTCATCTGCTTTGCGTATGGCAGGTATGGCCATCTTAATAAAGGGTGTCCGCTGACTGAGAAGAGGCCAGTAGAGACAGCCACCCGTAATCCAGATATAACTGATAAGACCCACGGTGAGGGTGGGTCGACTCCTGCACCCCACGTACCCCCAGCCCAAGGTCAAGCGGCAGACACCAAGAAGGCTTTGGGACTTTGGATTATTCTAGCGAGGGGGAGTAGGGAACCACGAGCGACTAGATCGAAGCCAAACCCAGTACTGGGTAACTGATATAGAGCCCTAGGGCACCAAACAGCAGAACCAAGCATTAAGGAACTACCTGAGAACACTCACAATGACCAGTTACCAATTTTTAAGGCTGTTACAGGAAACTGGGGCAGCGTGGGTCCAAGCACCAGTTAGGGAGGTTCCCCCGAAGAGAGCACCTGCTCTTCGGTAATCCAAACTCGCTCCTACAGTGTCGAACAAGCGTGCTAGGAGTGAGGAGTCCATCCTGGGAGCACGCCTCCAAGAAGCTATCGATCGATACAAGGAGAATGAAGTAAACCAGAACCCTAATCGCCTGGCTGGGCTGGCCACGGGTGCTTCGACAGTTGCCATTACCCGTAACACGCCTACTCCGACTAAAGCTCCGCAAGACATCAAACAGAAAGGGGTGGCTCACCTGGTTGGGGGAGGCACCCACTCGTCTGATTCTCCAGACCTTGGAGCACACCTGGAGATTGCAATGGCGATAGAGGAATAAGAGAATACCCCAGAAAGGTCTGACGTTTGGAGGGTCAGTGAGCAGGAGGAGCACTGATGCCATCCAACCCTTTTTGTATATCTTCTTCCGGTCTTACTATCCTTTTGATGTTATTTAAAGCTCTCAGTTGGAATTGTTATGGTGCGAAGAAGCCTGGCTTTCTTCCAGCCCTCAAATGCTTGATATGTGCCCATGATATTAGCTTGGTGGCATTCATGGAGACACAGATTAGTGGTCGACAAGCGGATATCATTTGCCAAAAGGTGGGACTGTAAAGTTTCAGAGTTGAGGCCACGGACAGGAGAGGTGGTATTTGGATTTTTTGTACCCAACATATGCAATTCTAGGTCATTCAATGGAGGGATCAATGTGTGCACCTGGAAGCTGCTTACTTGGGTCAGAAGCATTCTTTAGTGACTTTTGTGTATGCACTGCCGCCAGTGAGTGGGACTGAAACCTACTGAGAGGAGATCGCGGGCCTAGAACCTTCAAGCCCTACCCCTTGGTTGGTTACAAGAGATTTTAATGCCATTATGAGGTCAGAAGAACGAGCAGGAGGGTCGGGCTCCTTAAGACCCCATGGACGTCGCTTCGGGGAATGGATCAACCGGACATACCTTATTGATTTGGGCTTCTTGGGTACCCTGTTTATGTGGTCGAAAGGCACTGGTAATGGCTCCAGAGTCTCTAAAAGGCATGACAAAGCAGTGAGCAATGAGATTTGGAGACTGATGTGGCCGAAAGGGATGGTCCAACATCTAGCCAGGTATCAATCGGATCATAGCCCCTTATTAATCACCTTCTCTGATCAGGAAAGGGGGGGATCGGAGGAGGAGACCATTTCACTTTCAAGCAGCCTAGCTTTCACATGCAGGCTTTGGTGATATGGTTCGGTCGAGTTGGAAGAATACAGTAGAGGTCAAGCTTGCCTTGCATGCGCTAAAGGAGGAGCTTAGGCGCTGGAATTTGGAGGTCTTTAGCAATATTGATCAGAGGAAAAAACTTCTTTATGCGAGGTTGAATGGCCTCCAACAAGTGCTGCAACATATGCCGAATAGGGGGTTGTTGGGCCTAGAGGAGAGGTTAAAAGTGGAGTTGGACTTAGTTTTACAATAAGAGGAGATGTTATGGCTCCAGAAATCTCTAGAGAAATGGATTTGTCAAGGGGACCAAAATACTAAGTATTTTCACACCTTGACTATTGTGCGGCAATGCCGGAACAGAATTGAGGGGCTCCAAAATAGGAATGATGACTGGCTCACAGACTCGGCTGAGTTGGAAAGGATGGTGTGTAATTTCTTTCGAGTGCTATACATGGAGGAAGTATGAGCTCCAGGCAGTAGTCTCCCTACCGGCCAATTCAGGCCATGGGTGGAAGCCGAGATACAGTCAGTTCTAAAGCCGGTGCGGGCGAAGGAGATACGAGATGCTTTGTTTCAAATGGCGCCCTTGAAGGCCCTTGGTATTGATGGTTTTCAGGCTCTTTTCTATCAAAGATGTTGGGGGTTGGTCCGGGACTCGCTGATTAGATTTGTACAGAGAGCGTTTTGTTCAAGAGAGATCCCTAAAGCCCTGAATGAGACTCTCCTTGTGTTGATATCGAAGGTTGATAGCCCGGAGTTACTATAACAATTCAGGCCTATCATTCTATGCAATGTGGTGTATAAGATCCTGACTAAGGTGATAGTCAACAGGATAAAGTTAAACAACTAGCTATTTATTCTCCAAATACTTAAGAAGGAAAATAACTTATTTGACTAGGGATGACAATGGGTAGGGTAGGGTAGGGTATTGATAGGACCCTACCTATACCCTAGTTTTTTTGGATGGACCCATACCCTACCCTTGACCCTACAAATTTTTTATTGTTAGATTTATACCCTACCCTCCTGGAGACCCAGGGTCTACAGGCTCTGCAGGGTCCGACCCTTTAACGTTCTGCATTTTGATAATTTTTAATCAAAACTTAATTTTTATATAAAATTTAAATAAATTCAAGACATCTACTACGTTACACATCAACATTCAATAGAAAATTGATGAAACATCAAATTTTGTAATTTAATTTCAATAGTCCAAGATTTTTTTTTAGAGTTTGAAGTACATAAACAATTCAACAAAAGAAAAATATAGCATGTCAGCTTCTAGTGATCCATCATTCACGACATTTTCTAAGCTAGTTACGGAATAACATAATAAATATGTTAAAGTTAACCATAAAGTATATTATATATATTATCAATACGGTCTAACAAGGGTCTAACTAGAGTCTAATTAGGGTAGAGTCTAAAATAGGGTAAAAATGTAAGGGTAGGGTCCGACCCACAGGCTCTAGCTATGGATTCATACCCTACCCTAGACCCTACCTCTAAACATGGACCCATACCCATACCCTTACTTAGACCCAGTCAAAGTCAACATACCCTAAACTCGTAGGGTAAGGGTAGGGTCCGACCTTCAGGGTATGGGTATTTCTGTCATCCCTATATTTGACTACGTACATGACTTCATATATTCGTGACCCTATAATTTGTTTTTTATATCACATAGAAACTTTGGATGATATTGATAATCTTTGAGTCGCTAATATTGGCTTCGAGGATCTTTTCTTCCTATTAACGTGGAAGAAAATTCAGACGATCAAGAAAAAATTGCATCTGGTAAGTTTCATATTTATTATTTTTTTTTATCATAAATTATTATCGTTGTAAGTATCTAATATATAGTTTTATGTCACTTGTCAGAGAATGCTCATGCTTCATTGGATGCTCCCTCTGAGATCGTTGATGTTGATGGAGATGAATGGTGATGAAGTTCCACACCATGCGTCAAATATCTAGCATTATAGTATTTATTAAACTGTCGCATTTAATTAATAAATGGCATAGAAGTTTTAGACTTCAAGATGCCTAATTTTTTTAATAGGTAGATGATTTTTTTAGATAGCATTTATTTATTTTGCTCTGAGTTTGTAGGGAACCTTAAACTTTATATTTTTAAGGACGTGATGAAGTTACAATTTATAAATCTTATTTTTGCATATCTCAATTTTTAGATGCGTAGTATTTTTCGTTCAATAGATTATCTTTTCACCAAAATCTTTCTGGTTCTCGGTTCTGGACCGGACCAGAATTATTTTTTTAGTTCGGTTCTGGTTCGGATCCATAACTAAATCGGATTGGTTCGGACATAATTTCTCTCCTTCTTTTGGTTCTCGATTTTTATGGTTCGGATCGGATCGGTCCAGTTCGGATCAATTGCTCACCCCTAAATAGAAGATACAACTGACACGTGGCGACTCGTCATGTAAGCTGCCAGCTAGACTCGTAACAGAGGTGGTGTCGAGGTTGAAGTGGTGGTGGAGAGGGAGGAACCAACTGCCATCTGCTTGGTCTGTAGCCACCGGAGGAGCCGTCGATGCTTTTACCGGATCTACGGGTCATGGCCTCCTCCTCCTCCTCCTCCGCCTCCACCCATCCAACCGCCCCGCCATCTGTTCTCTCTTTCTGCGTCTCTTTTGTTTTCCATTTCTTCCTAAACTGTGCTAGGGTTCCGCCTTGGGGATTCGTGTCCTCTCTCTCCGGATTTTGTCCCCCGATCTGATCGATTCCGATCTCGTTAGGTTTTTTTGTTGTAATTGGAAGAAATAATAATTGGAACCGAAGAATTGAAATTTGTTTGTGTTGTTATTTGCAGTAATTACCTGTTCAAGCTTTTGCTTATCAGAGACTCCGGCGTCAGTAAATCGTGTTTACTGCTTATGAGAGACTCCTTGTCCACTAGTTTTTTTTATTAGATTAGATTAGATTCGATGGAAGGAGAAGGATGGATTCAATTAGATTCTACGGATTTTGTTGTTTTTGTCGGTGTCGCCGAAAAATGACGGAAGAATGATCGGAGTTGTTGCTCACCGAAAAAATGATCGGATAAGATGACCAAAGGTTTTGGTTGACCGGATCAAGAGTATAACCGTCATTTCAAATATAAAATAAGAAAAAATCGATTAATGACGTCGGATAGGAATCCCGAAATATAATAAAACCAAACTAGAGGAACTACAAAATTAGAAGACAAACTACAAGGTCTTTAATATCTATTTTACCAAACACCAGGTTTCTGAGAGTAATTTACCAAAAAATTACGATGAGACAAAAAATATATATTAAAGAAACGACTACCCGGATGAAGGTGTCGTCCGATGGGAATAAAATATTTCAATTTCTTACCCCTGTTTCCCCCCACTTTCATATAAGTCCTCTTTCTTTTTTTAAAATTTTTCCACTCGCTGATTCGACAAATTTTAGAAATTTTGAACCATATTCAGTTCTTTTTCTGACAAATTCAAATCAACTTTTTTTAAGAATCGAATCATGAAAATTCTAATAATAATCAGGCCTCGTTATATTCGCTTAGAGGCTAAAATCGGACGTAAAGGTTCCGATTGCCTAGCTTTTGGACTTCATTGGAGAAATCAGAAATCTGGCACAATTTTCGTCCATAACTCGCACTTGGACCGTGATATCAATTTTTCAAATTTAGGCCTCACCTTGAGTGCCAAAGCTTTCTTTTATTCTCAACTAGAATTTTATTTCCTTATTTCGGTTTTGAAAAGAGACGACCTAGGGGAAAATAGTTTGTATTTTGGGTTTACTAACCGGTTTTTGGAGGCGCGAGACTTATATCAGATCTTGGATATTTTGGTACTTTTATTAATATCCAAGAACTGACGATTTAAGGCAACTGAATGTGAGTTTTTCTTTCTTTTTCCTAGTAATCCATTTCCCATCTAAGCCACACCTAAAGCACAGCACTATCTATAACACTAAAAGCATTTCATTAAGAATAGTTGGGTGATGCTTTGCTACATATACTACGAGGTTTAAATTTAAATTAGTCGACCGGATATCCAAATACTCACGTAGATGTATACACATGGAGTGGAAAGAAACGCTCATCATAGGCGCTCTCGCTTTAGAACTCTCGCTCAATGCGCTCACGCTCAAGACGTCTGTTTCTATACAGACGAAAAAAAATAAATGATAAAAAACCGAAAATTAAGAAAAGATAGAGCACAGAATGCCATATATCAAAGTCAACACTACTACGCGATGTATCCGCTAAACGGGGCATATTGACCTGTTAAAAAAACGCATTCAAAAAACTGTAAGAACAAAGAATCATACGTATTAAATATTAGGAATATCTTAAACCAGTAAGACAAACCGCTTACGCATTGCATATTAAGCCAGAGGACAGCCAGTGGAATCTAGAAACAAGCAAGGCTAGTGCTCGCAAAACAATAGAAGCTAAATGAATGACAGTCTTAAAACATGGATAGGTGCTCGACCAAAAAAACGTGTATAGGTGAAGGCCTAAGCATCGTTGAGAAAAACAGCTTTTCTCAATAGCCCTATGAGCTAAACCAGAAAAAGGAATCCTGCTATCATTGGGGCATATCTTCCACAAACCGTCGTGACATTCGCTTAATAGTTCTTAGACAGAGCTTTCCTACAGTTAATTAGTGTTTAAATCCCTATAATGACCAACCTAAGTCTTGATAGAATTCAAAAGTCACTACAATTATATTCTTATGGTTATAACTAATAGCCCAAGTACATAGAAAGCCACTGTCAACTGGTTGGTAACAATGGCCCCCTATTCCCATCGGCCCGTCATCACCAAATAACAGCATACAGATTATTATTTCTCAAAGAAACAGATGCAAACCAAATCAATGACTCCAATACCCTCCACCTCATCAAGCAACACAACAACTCTCGGAATTAATCACCTCAACGTCATCTTTAAGATTCATAACATGTGAAAATTTCAGAAATAATACAAATTAAATGGCAACAGAGATGAAGAAAGAAAAACCTCTTAAAGTGCGGTTTGCTTTCGCTTTTACTCGCCCAAACCCTAGCTCTCTGTTTGGCTTTTTTTTGTCTTCCTCTTGTTCGTCCCTAAATCCCAATTAGTTCAATCTGCGTTTTGCAGTCTTTATAGTGCGCTTCCCGGGAGTTGGGCTCTAAATTGGGCTTCCGGCCCATTCGTTATCGTTCGGAATTGGTAAAGGAGAAATAAATTGGTGGATTTTGTATTAATCTGATTGTGTATATTATTCAACCATAGGGTTTTGACATTTTTAGATTAACAGTGTAGACTTTGTACATTTCCAATCTCTCTTTTTTATTTTTTCCTACATTAAAATCGACTCTTATCGTGATTTCAAAATGATATGCAAAAACCAAGATGAACAAACAACCGCAATTAAAATTAAAATCTGTACATTTTTTAGGGTGAGTTCACTTCACAACAACTTTTTTTTTGTGGTAACATGGTGTTGCGGGGAAAATTGGTACAAGAGCTAATGTAACCCGAGACGGATCTGGAGTAATCGTCCCAAGGTCGGTCTAAGGAAGATAAAGCTAGAGCTACGCTACACTAGGCTAAAGCTACGCTAGACTACGAGCTAGGGAAAAGAAAAGCAATAAAGATAGTAAAATTGTTTATTTTGTGTTCATGGATGCCTTCTTCTTCGCCCAAGCCCTCTTTATATAGGGAGTCCTGACCTAGCTCCGTTTGAGATTAGAAAAACCTAAGCCGCCTTCAATGTAGGAAGATCTCGGCTCAAACTAGGAAAGTCCCCAAGATCCAATCTTAAAAAATATGTCTCAACTTATGACCATTTCTAATGTAGAGGGATTCACCCCGGCTTGGTATAGAAAAATCCAAGCCAACTCCAAACCAAAAGATACCTGACCCCGAATAGGTAGGCCGCCTCTAATTCATCCCGGCCTAGAATAGAAAAAATCTAAACTGACATCCAAAATGGAGAGATCCGTCTCTAGAATAGGGAGACCAAGGCCGTGTTAGACAAACAACCCCGCAAAGATAGGGACCCCAAACCGCGTTCACCCAACCCCACGTGGTAGCCCAAAACATCTTTCCCGAATAACCTAGACGGGCCAAGCACAACTTCGAGGTGGGCCAACTCCCCTTAAGCTTGGTACCAGATAAGTTCCTTTAGCCCAAGGAGAGCCCACAACAACTTGAACCTGCTTCTTTAAACCAATATCTGGCTTATTCTTTAAACTTTCTATGCATGGTCACCAATACGTAACCGTACCCTTGGACATCTCAAGCTTGCTAAAAACCGACCCCTCCAAGCACGAATCACACGCCTCCCTGGGGCTCCCCAAGGTGCAAGTGTTGTGCCTCCCTGTGGGTACCCAGGCGCAAGGGTTGCGCCTCTCTGAAGCTCCTCAAGGGCGCAAGGGTTGCGCCTCCCCGAGTGTACCCATGCGCAAGGGTTGTGCCTCCCAGGGGATGAGATCTGAGGTGTAAGACTTCGCCTACCCGAAATGGCATCGCCTTCGCCTACCCGGACCTTCATCGCCTTCCCTTACCCGGACCCTCATCGCCTTCACCTACCCAGAGGTGAGATCCCGAGGTGCATCACCTTCGCTTACCCGGACCCACATCGCCTTTGCCTACCCGAAGGTGAGATTCTGAGGTGCATCACCTTCGCCTACCTGGATCTTCATTGCCTTTGCTTACCCAGACCTTCATCGCTTTTGCCTACCCGGAGCACGAGATCCCGAGGTCTTACATCTTCTTGAAGGGATGTCTGACCCTTGTACTACCTTACGTCTGCTTAGAATGGGTCCTTGTATAACCTTGTGCCTACCCATAGGAGGAAACCCAAGCACGACCTTTGGCATACCCGGAGAGCGGCTCCCAGGCGTAACCCTTGCGCCTACCTACCCTTGGAGGTGCAACACTTGTGCCTCCCTACCTCTGGAGGTGCAACCCCTGTGCCTACATCAAGTGCAGTCACTTCAAACACACTTTTGACCCTTATAAGCTCTGAATTGGACAAAGTCATAAACTACAAAGTTGTAGATCTATATTGAGCTTTCCATAGCAACTTGAATAATCTCAATCAGAGGTCTGAGGCAGAAACTATCGCCAATATACTAAAGTCTGACGGTCCTCACTGATGAAACTAGAACCAAGACTTGAAGCCTCGTTTTGATCCTCTTCCATGTGGAATTAGGCAAGGCCCTTCAAACATAAGTTGGATATATACCTCTTAGCTTTCCATGGCCATAAAAAACACTTCATTCTGAGGTCCAAGTTAAACAATATGACCGATTTACCGAGAATGGGTGTGGCTACCTTAGTACCCAACATGTGCTTGTGAAAATATCCAAACTCTCTTCCTTGACTTCGTGCTAGGCACCGACTTCTTTTTTTTTGAAAAAGTATATATTTATTCATCATGAAAAGTACATAGTACATAGATGGGAGCGTAGACGCATAACCAAAAAAGCCCCAAGTAAGCGAGTCTCAAGTAACTAAGCAATTACAAAGAATTGCTGGTTAAATCATCACCCTCCAGGACATCCCTTCGAAATCAAAGTGAGGAATGCGTCTTGCCGGCCATTACCTCGAAAACTGCCAGACCAACTGCACCACTCCGTGAAGCATCTAACAACTGACCGTAGCAAGCAACCAAAGTAGGCACCGATTTCTTGAGCGTGGAATTTGAACTAATCCTCATCTCTCATATCAAGACTCACTTTGATGAACGTGAAATATTTGTACTCCACTACATGGACAAAGAGAATTTGACTTTGTATAAAATTAAAAAGGTAAAGACACTTTAGTACCATGTATTATAATAAATAGACATTTTACACCCCTATTTAAAAACACCTAATAATATTTAAGTAAATCTAATCTTTTGGTGACTGGAACTGACACGGCAATAAATTGATCACTGTGAAAATAACTCAAAAAGGAAAAATTACCCTCCATCATCGTTCCATTTTTCCTCACTCTCCTCCATCGTAGTTAACCTCGGCCTCAACTCCCACCCTCGTCTTCAAAAAAAATCCAATTACACAGTTTAATTGATTGTGAACTTGAACTGCAATTGGAAATTGGTTAACAAAAATAATTGATTAACTGAAATTGAAAGCTTGTTTAATAGAAACAATTGAGGATATGGAATTGGAAGCAGGTTCAACAAAAACAATTGAATCGCCATAGATCTGGAACTGGGGCTTGAGCAATGCTTTGGTCGTCCACGCTAGGAAGAAGACCGCCAATGTTGGCCAAGGACGACCCCTTCTCCGGATCTGCTAGTAACTCCAAGTCGTCCTCAACAGGACCATCTCCAGAACGACGATGGAGGAGAGAGAAAAGATGGAATGACGGACCATCTCCAAGACGTCCTCGACTTTGGGGCCATCACGCTATCCGGATCGACGCACCATCTTTGCTAAGTCATGGACAACCCTCACAAACTCAACAAGAAACACTCGCAGCCCTCTCTGCTGAGCCATGGACGAAGACGGTCACGAAGCCACGGAGACAAAAGTCTGAGACCGCCGTTGGTTGATAGCTTTGTGATCGATGTCGATTGCGGTTGAGATTAAGAATTATGGGGCGTTGGTTACAGGAATTGAAGTGGCCCTCTTCCTACTTATAGGATAGGGTACTGAAGTGTCTTTATCCTATTAAAAAAGTCAACTTTGCCAGTCCTCCAACGTTAACGTTTATACCAAGCGAAAGATTCTTTCACAAAAAATATCCCACTTCTCAGAAAACAACAGTTTACTCGTCTTCTTGGCTGCACAACCTAGCCAGTTTATTGGTAACAACAACATCCAGCTGAGCTGCATGCTCGACGATCTCCTTCCTCTTGCGGGAAGACACATTGTGAGCAATCTCAGCACAATAAGTCCTGCAACACGTACGCTATTAGTGTAAACTCAACAGTTGAAAACATCAATTAATAGGTGATGACAAACATAGAGCGACTGATAATGACCCAAACCTGTTGTGCATCATGAGAAGCTCCAACTCCGTGGCGTTGTGCACAACAAACTTCTTAAACCCATTCGGAAGGAAGTGGCGGGTCTTCTTGTCAGATCCGTAACCAATGTTGGGCATCAATGTGACTCCTTTGAACTTTCTCCTGACCCCGGTATCAATACCCTTTGGCCTTCTCCAGTTTCTGTCATAAATAAGATAATCCATTAAGACAAGATATAATAAAAAGCAGTTTCCAAGGTAGGTCGAAAAGGCCCAGAAGAGAACAAGCTATGCAAAGATGCACCAAAGTTGTGACAACAACTAATTCATGTAAATCCTAAAGACAGAAGCTAGCTACATTACAATAGAAAAGCGGACATCAGTAGATACAAATTGCAAACGGCAGGCATCACATGCAGATTAAATGTAAAACAGACTCCACTTGGACAGCATAC
Source organism: Hypericum androsaemum (assembly GCA_963995505.1). Taxonomy (NCBI): domain Eukaryota; kingdom Viridiplantae; phylum Streptophyta; class Magnoliopsida; order Malpighiales; family Hypericaceae; genus Hypericum; species Hypericum androsaemum. The sequence continues at coordinate 17,919,223 of OZ023185.1, forward strand.
TGAAACCGCGAAATGAATTTTGCGAACATCCAGACCCACAATCAAACTTGACCACTTATGCCATTCAACGGGGCAAAAATGTTTGGCTTATTGTGCAATCTCACAAACAAAGCTGCAGCTCACAACGACCAACCCTAATTCGAGGTTCCATCCCACCACCAACAAACGTACAGGGAAACGCACAGAGCCATATTCGAACACCACCAATTAAATAATTCCCAAAAACAACAACCATGATAAATCAGTTACCTTGACCGTGACCTTACGGTCACTCTGCGGCCTCTTGAAGTGCTTCACCCACTTCTTAACTATCTTCTTCGTCAGCAACGGGACGGCCATCTTACCTATACAACAGAAGCAACCACGCGACGGAAACCCTAATTAGCCGCCAGATAAAAGTAGAGGCTCATAAAACAGAGAGAAACATAGCTAGAGTTTGTGACGACCTCTTCTTCCGATCCAAACGAGTAGTATATCGAGAGATAGAAGAGGTACCTGATTTGAGTTAGCTGCGGCTGCCTCTAAGCTTGGACGGAGGAGGGTGGATTGGGAGCGAAAAGGCTGGCCGAGCGCTTGCGTGCAGGAGCTGTCGGCCGCTCCTGCCACGCGGCCGCTCGTGGCTCACGGCGTGCTTTTTTTTACCTATTTATTTACTTAGTAACACTTGGCACAATTTAATTAGTTCAAAATGATTTTTATGGATATTAGTTTTGTGACTTTGAAAATTCAAGTTAATTTATGACCAAAATATTTTAAATAATATAAAAATTTGTATTTTTTAATTCTCTATAAATAGAGCCCAATGTTGGTATATTTTCATCACAAATTTTAAATTCTTTCTTCTTGCACTACATTAGTCTCTTCTTAATTACCCACTCTCTTTTAATTTTTTCTACTATAGATCCTAATGATACTAATCCTCCTAGTTATCAACCATATGGTTCTTTTAATTTTCATCCATCTTATCCTAATTCAGGAGAATTTTCTTATAGTCAACCTATTTATAACTCTCAGTTACCGCCTAATCTTTCTCAAATTCTTCCATACCTCTGTTTCAGAATGAGCTTAGAAACAAAGGGACTGTAAAGGCGACACCAACTAGTTGGGGTGTCAAAGAAGACATTGCCCTCATGTCTTCTTGGATATTCATTAGCCAAGGTAGTGTTACTGGAAAAGATCAGACTTCAAATTCTGTCTAGAATCGAGTGGCAGAACTGTTCGAGGCAGCTCGATTAAAAAATTCCAGTGAGATCCATGAAAGAAATATTTCATCAATTAAAGGTCGTTCGAAATGAATCAATGCAAATGCAAACAAGTGGATGAGTTGCTACAAAGAAGCATACCGTCGAAAATAGAGCGGAATGATTGATGTCGATGTTGAGAGAGAAGCTCATGTGATTTTTGAAGGTGACGCAAAAATTTTTTTTACTGACTTGGTTATATTTAATGAAGTCATGAGTCAATGTCCCAAATGGAAAATTTTCCCGAACAGTGACGATTCAACATATTTCCCTCCGGTGAATGAAGAGGAGCATGTAGAAAGTGGTATAAGTTCCAAAAGAACAAGAACCACCGAAGAAGGGAATTATTCAATCCCCGCTAACCCAGAAATTCCAACTAGTGCATCTTCAGCAATTCCCCGTCCTATTGGTAGAGATGCTGCCAAAAAAAAGAAGAGAAAAGGTAAGGCTTCCGCATCTACGACTAATAATGATTTTGCTGCAGAACTTCGTGCATTGCGGATCACCAGAGAGGCTGAAATTAAAGTTATGACCAAGAGACTCGATGTCGAGCAAGAAATGCTGCAACAAAGGGCGGAACGAGAACAACAAAGAGCGGAATAAGAAAAACAGAGAAATGAACGTGACAATGAAAAGGCACAAATGAAGACAATGCAGTTGAATCAACTCATGTTGAACACCTTGCTTGGGAAAGAGCATGGTTCCCCTGAAGAAGAAGACATGAAACGCTACCTAATGTCAATTGTGTTTGGAAATCAATGAGAATGTTTCCGAATGTAATTTGTCTTTAATTTCCTCCCAATTTTATGTAAGACCAGATTTATGTAATTTGTCTTTAATTTCCTCCCAATTTCATGTAAGACCAGGTTTATGTAATTTATCTTTAATTTCCTCCCAATTTCATATAAGACTAGATTTATGTAATTTGTCTTTGTCTTTAATTTTATAAAATTTAACTTTGGATCCCATTCCTCCCAATTAAAGCAAATTGTCCCATAGCCACTCACTGGTCAAATAAACTTTGGATCCCATTCCTCCCAATTAAAGCAAATTGTCCCGTAGCCACTCACTGGTTAAATTAACTTTGGATCTCATTCCTCCCAATTAAAGTAAATTATTCCGTAGCTACTCACTAGTCAAATCAACTTTGAATCTCATATCTCCCCAACTTTGCTATATATATCAATAGGGAACGTGAAGTTGGTGAGAAACGGTTGATGAAGGACTATTTTGTCATCAGTCCAACGTATCCACCAGAGATCTTTCGACGCAGGTTTCGCATGCAAAGATCGTTATTCATTTATATCGTGGATGCGGTTAGTGTTTTTGATGAATATTTCTAACAAAGGTCAGATGCTACAAGTAGACAAGGTCTTTCAGCATTGCAGAAATGTACTGCAGCCATACATGTGTTAGCGTATGGGACAACTACTGATGTCTTTGATGAATACTTGAGAATTCGTGCATTTACGACATGGTTTGCTCTCATAAAATATTAGAAATTGTCATTTCCTGCTTCGGTGACGAGTACCTGAGAAGGCATAATGAACAAGATTTGGCAAGACTACTCTATGTTGGGGAGCAACGTGGATTCCCAGGCATGAAGGGGAGTATTGACTACATGTACTGGGAATAGAAAAATTATCCTACTACATAGGCTGGTCAATATGCAGGAAGGAGTGGAAAGGCAACAATAATTTTAGAGGCGGTTGCATCATATGACTTATAGATATTGTATGCTTTCTTTGGAACACCAGGTACATGCAATGATATTAATGTACTTCACCGATCTTCTTTTTTTAGTGATATTTTGGAAGGCCGAGCACTGAAAGTGGATTACATCATCAACGGTCGCCAAAGTGATATGACATATTATCTCACTGATGGGATATATCCTTCATGAGCTACATTTGTCAAGTCGATTACATCTCCAACAATCCAAAAACATAAGTTATTCGCTGAGGATCAAGAGGCTGCAAGAAAGGATGTGGAGTTGGAGTTCTACAAGCTCATTTTGCATTCATTAAACACCTATGTCTTCTGTGGGACAAGGATTTAATAGAAAAAAATAATGATAGCTTGTATCATATTGCACAATATGATAGTAGAGGATGAATGCGACACATACCTCCATTATTATGATCCGACAGAATTCGTCAATGACAGACCTAGAAGAAGAACAAATGAAGAACAATGAGGGGATGATGAAGAACTTTTTTAATTATCTACTGAACACATCAGAAGCCTATCAAACTATATGTCTGCTAGGGAACAACTTCGCAATAGAGAAGCTCATAACGCTCTTAGAAGTAATTTGATTGAGCATATTTAGCAAAAATTCGGCTATCTAGTTTTATTTTTTAATAATCCCTTTCTTATTTTTAATTTATCATTTAAGTAATGTATTTGTAACCGAATTTATGTAGTACTAATTTTCAATTGCAACTAATATAATTTTAATTTTGTTAGTTTTAATTAAAATTTTTAATCACTTTTTAATTCGTATTACGAATTAATCATTTCCGTGTACTTGTTATAAATTTATATGAACGAAAAAAGATAGTGGATTAATACGTGGAGGAGAGAGAAATTATTTATTTATTTCGTGACCTAGGTTGGGATGAGTTATTGTTGTGAGTAGTAAATATTTAGTTAGATTGGGTTGGGAATTGATGAGAGAGAAATTAATATTTTATTCCGTGACCTAGGCTGGGATGGGTTGCTGTTGTGGGTAGCCTAAAAGCGGCTTCTAAGGCTTTGAGCCTTGGATTTGTTTGGCACAGCGTTGTGGTTTTGGGCCGGGCCTAGGGTTTTGATAAAAAAATCTCATACATCCGATCAATATTAAATGTGTTTTAGGCCAAATTGAAGCAAAATATCGCATCACCCTCCATACACAAAAATACCTCCATGTTTGTGTTGTATAATGAATGTGTTGGAGGCCAAATTGAAGCAAAATATCGCATCACCCTCCATACACAAAAGTACCTCCACGTCTGTGTTGTATTGGGATTGAGCTATGCAATCGCGATGTTATGTGTCGTTCGATTGTTGAGTAGGAAGTTGAATTGTTATCTTGTTATTAGAATTTTGATTGGGTCCGGAATGGGCCAATTTCGAATCATTTAGACTGAAAGACACGCAAGGGCTTTTTTGTAAAAATATTAAAATACATGAACAAAAATGAAAAAGCCTGCGTGCACGGCATGGGATCACCAACATGCTATTATCGATAACTTGGCATGTCATTGTCGTAGCACGCGGGTCATCATTATCAATAACTGGGCATGGCAATGTCATAACCGGGGCATGCCATTGTCAGAACCGGAGCATGTCATTATCGGTCCTTCGGTCCAAACAGTTATTATTTATATTGAGTATCAATATCATATTGAATGTATATCATTCTCATCTATATTGATTACCACTGTCAGACCATTATTATTCTCGTTGTATACTATTATCAACGTAAAGTATATCATTATCATTTTTTTGAAAGGTAAATTATTACATAATGAAACTGTCAATGTTTGAACCTTTGACCACCTAAATATTTACAACGCATTGTGTCGTTGGGCTACAAGCCCTTTGGCTACCATTATCATTTATATTGAGTATCAATATCATTTTGATGTATACCATTATTATCTATATTGAATACCACTGTCGCACCTTATTGTAATTTAGTTTTTTTCTTTTTTTTCTCTTTCCATAACAGAATAATTCCTATTTTATAGGTAGGTAAGTTTAAAAATGAAATTTATTTTTTTATGTTTCAAATTTCATTTTTTATATTTTTTGTCTCTTTTCATAATTGTCCAATCCCTATTTTATAGCTGAATATGTTTAAAAAGGGATTTTTCTTTTTTGCATGTTTCAAATTTATTTTTTCAATTTTTTATCTTTCAGTAACTGTCTGATCCTATTTTGTAATTTGGTATGTTTAATATTTAATTTTCCAATTTTGTCTCCAATTGTTATATTATCTACATAATTGACATGCAACATACCTTTGCTTCTCATGGTGGGAAGAAGTCTTATCCCCACTAAATATGTGCTCTTTGTTTTGGTTATCTTTCTTCCTTCCATTTTTATAAGAAAAAAAATTCACAAGTCCCTAAGGTTATATATAATATACTAGAGGTCCTCTCAAAAGTTTTTTAGTCCCCTAATTTTGGAAATTAAACTGATTAGTCCTTAAGTCTATTTTTGGTCAATATTTTTTATGCAAAGTCAAAACTACCCTTCTCTTTCTTCTATCAAGTAAATGACTTGGAATATCCTTAAAACATTATGGATTTTCCCCTTCCTTCTTGTTGAATTGTATGATAAGAACGATTGGTGTGTCACCAACATCACCCAGAAGCACTTCCTTTTTCTCACCCATGTTCCATATAGGTCCAGTTTTTGTAAAATCCTAGTCATGCAACATATCAGATGCAGTCCTGCTAATGTCGTCAGCCCTGAGGTCATGCTACTCAATGGAGAAAGCAACTATAAGAATGAAAGTCACATGGCACCAAAGCAACAAGAGAAATATAATCTCACACATATGCTAAAATAGAGTATGTATTCACATGCAAATGAGAGAGAAGAAAAAGTAGCATAAAGCATAATTCTATTGGATTTTCATAGGAAAGGAAAAAAGTCAAGTTGCTGAACCAACTCTAACTTGTAAGCTGATCCAAATTCTAGGAAATTATTCACACTAGAAATTAGTAGTTAGTCTCCAAAACGTTAAGTGAATATGAACAAGTACTTGAATATTTGCTACGGGAATACCAAAGGGAAGAACATAACATTATACTATCCGATTTCCTAGGTGTGAATTTTGAGTCGTTGACAAACCTGAAGCCTCTGGTTGTTGGTGAGAGTTGGGGATTCCAGATGGAACATTCGCTGCTCATTGAAAAACTGAACATATATGGAACATGGACGAGAAAAAGGAAGTGCTTTTGTATGATGTTGATGGCACACCAATTGCTCTTATCAGACGATTAACGAAGAAGGAAGGGGAAAGAGAAAGGGTAGTTTTGACATGCCATAAAAAATATTGACCAAAAAAATTTTATGGACTAATCAGTGCAAATTCTCAAAACTTAAGGACTAAAATTTTTTTGAGAGGACCTCTTAGTACATTACACACAACATTAAGGACTTGTAATTTTTTCTTTTTTATAAACATGGTAAGCATTAATTGTACCTTTTATAGCAATCACCAAATATGGATGGTGGATTTCTATCCGATTTTCTAGGTGTGAATTTTGAGTCGTTGACAAACCTGAAGCCTCAGGTTGTTGGTGAGAGTTGGGGATTCCAGATGGCACATTCGCTGCTCATTGAAAAACTGAACCTATATGGAACATGGACGAGAAAAAGGAAGTGCTTTTGTATGATGTTGATGGCACACCAATCGCTCTTATCAGACGATTAACGAAGAAGGAAGGGGAAAGAGAAAGGGTAGTTTTGACATGCCATAAAAAATATTTACCAAAAAAATTTTATGGACTAATCAGTGCAAATTCTCAAAACTTAAGGACTAAAATTTTTTTGAGAGGACCTCTTAGTATATTACACATAACATTAAGGACTTGTAATTTTTTCCTTTTTATAAACATGGTAAGCATTAATTGTACCTTTTATAGCAATCACCAAATATGGATGGTGGATTTCTTTTGTAAGCATTTATTGTTTGCCATGAGAAAATTGGTAAGTTTAGATACAACAGTGAGCTATAAAAGTTAGTTTTTTTTTGTTTTGGTATCTTTCTTCCTTCAATGTTTATAAACATTTCTCTCAAAAAAATGTTTATAAACATGGTAAGCATTAATTGTAGCTTTTATAGTATACTAGTTAATACAAATATTTTTTATTCTATCTTTTTATAGCTTTTTAAAGTTTCTCTAAGAGACTCTTTCCTTCCATTCAAAGTTTTTCAAAATTTATTGACTATTATTGGCATTATGATTATTAATATTTTCAAATATTTTCGGATTTCTAGTTTTCGAGTATTTTGTTGTTGTTGTTCTTGATGTTCTTGGTTGTGTTCTTGATTTTTGTTAGTTTGATCTTATTTTTGGATTGATTTTTAGTTGTTAGTTGTTCTTAGTCAAAGGTTGAAGAAGGTAAATTTTTTTATTTTTTGTTTAAGGGTATTTTGGTCATTTCAATGACCAAAAATGAAAAAAAGAGTCGATGACGTCAGCCAGGGACCTGAGAGTCTATTATCATCAAAACTTAGGGATGGGACAATCATTTTCCAAAAGTCAGGGACCTTAGGGGGAGGGTGACCAAAGGTCAGGGACGTGAGAGTAATTTGCCCTTTATTCTATCTTTTTAAGCTTTTTAAAGTTTCTCTAAGAGACTTTTTCCTTCCCTTCAAAGTTTTTCAAATTTTATTGACTATTATTGGCATTATGATTTTTAATATTTTCAAATTTTATATTTGATTCAATTTGTTTCTACATTTTTGGATTTCTTTGAATCTTTAAATGGTAAATATAATCAAAAAACATAATTTCCATACCAGGCAAGAAAATAACTAATTGTTGTAATTTGCACTATATAAGAAACGAAGACTTAGTCTGAATTTTATTATTGAAAATAAAGATGATTGGTTCCCATGTAACATTGGTCATCTTATGTATGATTTCGGCTTACTACAGCGTGCAAGGCTTAAGAAACACAGAGGTATCTAATTATATAGTTCGTAATAATGTTCTTATTTTCAAACTTTTTAATATGAAGTTTGCCGTATTTTGGAATTTCAAAATAAGACAAATTTATTTACCAACATGTACGTTCTTATTCTGTTTTTCTTCTTATTTTCAAACTTATAATACAAGGTTTACCTTATTTTAAAATTTTAAAATAAGACTAATTTATTTATCAACATTAATGATTTCGATTGTGCTACCATAAGAAGATGAAGATTTCCTTAGAAAGAGACGAAGAGCCTTTTAGTGTCGAACCTTCTTTTTCTTTGAGAAAGATTTTTTGGATTTTACTTTTTATTATAGTCTTTAATTTAATATGTCCTTCTCCAATAATTCCAATATGTTTTATATCACGAGATTAAAAAATTCTAATAGTGGTACTACATCCTTTTAAAAAGAAAAAAATAGTGATGCGTATCATCACTAAACAATAGATGACTCACCTCTTATTTTAAAACTATTAAATCTATCTTTATCACATATATTTTCCTCTTTTTGCAAAGTGATGCCTACACTTAAACAATGTCTTAAATCATGGTCTCACTGGTCAAACCGTCACCCAAGACTAGATTGAATCGGAAAGCAGGAAACAAGAAAATTATATACTTGGATTAAAAATGATTACATTATAATTTTAATACTTGTAAATTATAATAAAGTTATAGCATACTAAATTTAATTAATAATATATTTTTATTTTAAAAATCTCGTGTCTGACCAGTGGTTCGACTATATTGAACCAGAAAATAGGGAAATTTAAGATCACCTTCTGGTTCATTTTAAAAAAAATTCATTTAATTTCTAGTAGCGATACATTTCTTTGAGATTTTAAGTATTTAATTTTTTTTGTTGCCCAATTAAAAACCTATTTTTTAATCTAAAGATAGTTATTTGCTTAGTGTCTAGAACTTAATAATCTTTTCACATGAATTTTTAGGATTATAACTCATTTTACTTTTGTAGTTCTTATCTATTGAGTGCATCGACATACATAAGCAACCTGCTTTTCAACATCCAATGCTAAAAAATCATAAAATTCAGGTACTTGTATTTTTAGATTCATTGATTCAAAAGAAATGTTAGTCAATTTTTTTTCTGAAAACTATTATACATATGTGAAGATGGAGCCATACTTCAAAATGAAAAGAGCTAAAGGAAATGTTTCGACATCTGCTAAAAAAGTGACACTCGCTGAAGATAATGTTTGTCCAAATGGTTCAGTACCTATTCAAAGAAGAAACAATAAATTAATGCATCCATTATCATTAAATATTCCTGGACAACATGTAAGTTTTATTATTGTGTACTTATATTTGTTGGCGTAAAGTATTTCGAAATTAAGTTATTTTCTTTCTAGCAAGTAGAAATATGATATAAATATGAATTCAGTTATATCATTATTAAGATCTTTTTTCCATTAAATATGAAATAAATATAAACTTTAGAAATTATAATATCTTAGTAAAATGAACAATGTCATTTTATTTATTTTTTTTGCTAAATTACTAGTTGTATTGGACTAAAATGAAAGAGTAAAGAAAGTTTAAACATACATTGACCTCTACCCAAATATACTCTTACTATCTACTCCAACACCAACATGAAAATATAATATGCATGCTTTTGAGCATCGTGGTGGCCCCAAAATAATAGTTGTTTTTTAGAATATCCATGTGTTTTTCTTTAGTTATTTTTTATAATTTATCATACATATTGAAATCGTGTTCCTCCTTTTGTCATTTGTAACTTGAATATGAAAATAGTTTGCGACATTAAATACTGGATTAGGAGGAACATATCGTGGAGCCCGTGCATCTATGTCAATAGAACAACCATTAGTGAGGCTAGATCAATATAGTGGAGGATTAATTTGGCTTCAAGGTGGACCACCAAATGAAGTGAATGCTATTTTTGTAGGATGGATGGTGAGTGTCTTTACTAATACTGAGGCTTATTTTATATTTGGTATATTTTTGTTGTCAATTTATTCATATTAAATATACCATATTTTTGTCGTACTATTTCAACAAAATAATTGGATTTAGTGGGCACAACACTTTGCTTGCTGTTCAATAATATCTTCTGGAGAACTTATTTTATTGAATGAACATGTAAGACTCTAATAAGAAGTATTCACTAGTATTGAATATTTGTGTCATACTATTTCAACAAAATAATTGGATTTATTAGTGTGCACAACACTTTGCTTCCTGTTAACTAATATCTTCTAGAGAACTTATATTTTATTGAATGAACGTGTAAGACTCTAATAAAAAATACCACTAGTATTTGACTATTTCTCATTTACTAAGTATATATTTCTTAGCGGAGGCAAATTCAATTATTAAAGGAAAAAAAATACTAATTGGTCATTCTAGTTTGCATAAATAGGCTGATCATTTTAGAGGTGTAAAATATAGTCATTATAATTTCTAGACATATACTGATTAGTCCATAATAGATGAAAATATATTTTTCCCTACTAAATTTGGTTAGGTTGCAGATGAGTACACCCACGAGTTTTTTTTGTCTTTAAGAGTCTAACAGTCTATTTTTGAAAAATAAATTTGTACATCCTTTAGGGTCATCAATCTATTTATACAAATTACTTGAACCAAAATGTTTCTTTTTTTAAGAGGTAAAATCATGCATCTTGTGGGCATAATGAATAGTAAAAAAGTATCTACACTTGTAAAATCTATTAAGATTTTATTTTTGTACCTTAAGTATATATTAGATGGTTGAGGATTGTAATATTTTAAAACAATTAGACTAACAATGTACTCTTAAAAAGCATAAATTAGTTATTGATGTCATTGTCGTAGGTACACCCAACACTCTATGGTGATAAACTAAGCCGAATTACGGGATTTTGGAGGGTAAAAATCTTGCATCAACATTTTAATTAGATTTTCCCAATTCTATATTTTATAATTGTATATATTTCATTTATTATCGGGTAATCTGTATTTGCAGGGAAATGGTAACAAAATCGGCTGCTATAATACAGAATGTCCAGGATTTGTGCAAATAAGTCAAAGAGTAAGTTTTGGCCTAACCTTCAGCCCTGTGTCCTCCAGAAGAAAAAGTTTTGAAGGCCAATTTTCTGTGGCTCAGGTGAATAACACTAAAGTCTAATTTATAAAATAAGTTTCATAAGAAAATAGATTATTCTTTATTATTGTTATTATGTAATGGTTTAAAAAATATGGTCTCACCTGTGATCAAACTAGTCAAACCACTAATCAGACTAGTTACCATAATGGGATTGAGGGATAAAACGGGCACCATACAAATTGCCCAGAATCTGGTCAGACAAAATACTTTGTACAGATTTTTAGCTAGGAATTTTTCGGTTAGCAAGGTCCAAACCAACTGAGGGGTAAAATTGGAAAATTTGTTTGGGCTATGAGGCGATTTTGCCCAATTGATTCCAATTTCCCAACCCTAAGGCCCCTCAAGAACTCTGTTTCCCCAATTTCGCTCCTCAAGGTACTCCCTCCGAGGATCCGACATCTTCACCTGGTTCTCCGTTCTTGTCTCGTCCGCTTCATAGGCTCCCTCGGTAGTTTGACATCTCCACCTCATTTTTTTAACCATGGTTTATATTTCTCCCTCTCACAAGTCAGAGGAGATTTTTGTATTAGGCTCCAAGAAAAGCATTAAAACGAGAGAGGGACCTATCCAAAATGTGACTTCACTTAAATATACTTAATAAAAATATCGGTCTGATACAACTGGTTAGACTAGTTGGACAACAACCTAGAGAGGAAAGTGGGTCACTTCGAAGGTCATTTTTTAAATAAATTGTCGAAGCTTTATTAATAAAATGAAAAGAAAATAGTTGACAAACACAGATCCTAGATGGGAACTCCTACTCAAGCTAACCCATAGGCGGGTAGTCAAGAGCCACTTAATCCATCTATATCATATACTATCTTCATCCCCAACGGGAGACCCATGCTCAATTTAGCCCACAAGCAGGTAGTCAAGAACAACTCAACTCAAAATTTAATAATTCATTTATAAATAAGTTATTTGAGAAAGTTACTCAAAATTTCAAGAACTATAAATATATAAAACACACCAAAATGCAGTTGAGTTTATTAGTTTGGTTGTCTTTTAGTTAAATAAAAAAATACATAAAGTTGCAGTAAGTAAAATATGAAAAGTATAAAATTTTGAAGTTTCAATTTTTTAATAAATGTATTTACAAATATTGGTTCCTCTAAAATCTCTTGCTACTTTTATAAACTTCAAACACAAAAGCTATTTATTTTGTAACACGTCTATCATAAATTATTTACTCATTTCAACATTATTTCTCGATTTACTTTTCTCTTGCATTAAAAGTATGAATATGCTATTAGATAAAAAATAGAAAGAATATCCAAAATGCAGAAAATAGTAAAATTATAATCATATATATTATTTGATTTTCTCACTTAAGTTCAACTTTTGTAGGATTCACTCGATGGACATTGGTGGTTTTACTGTAACGATGAAAAGGTTGGCTATTGGCCAAAACAAATAATGACTCATTTGAACGGAGGAGCAACCAATGTTGCGTTTGGTGGAGTAACTTATGGACCTCAAGGACTATTTACTCCGCCTATGGGAAGAGGAATTTTTCCTGTAGGAAATAATGAAGATTCATCATTTTTTGTAGAACTACAAACCGTTGACGTGAATTACCAATTTGTTGACCTTGACTACTCGAATGTGGTGAAGAATATCGACTCTGAAAAATGCTATAACTTGCTTTATTGGAGAGCCATTCAATCATTTTTCAGAAAATATGTAGTTACTTATGGTGGTCCAGGTGGGTATGGTTGTGGCATCTAAATAATAGTTGTTATCTTTATTTGCTCTATAGGAGCAACATGTATAACAATGGTCTATTTAATATTAATAAAAAAACGTATGCCCACAATTAAAGAGGCATAACGCCAATTTATATCAAGTTATATTTATTGGGATTCTTGTGGTCAAAATCATTTAGCCGAGCAACATTCATGTACTCGCAAAATAGAAATTGATATTGCTATCTAATCTAGACAAACTAACTTAATTTTGATTGCTAAATTGTTAATTATTTGCTTCTTTCTCATATAGTAGTATATTTCTGTTGGAGCAAAAAATTAATTCACAGATTCGTGCCGACTTTATCACGGTAAAACGATCATAATTTTCTACTCAAGTATCAAATTGACGCGATTCTAAAAGATACAGAAATATAAGACAAAGATTGGCAATTATGTGTTTTGGCGTCATGTTCAAATTCGGCACGAAAAAGGGTCAAAATGGGTTGAAAGTTTCGGCAGTTTAGGTTTTCCTATTTTAGGCCAGGGCTAATTTAGATTTTTTTATGTTAAACACGGCCTAAGATTTTCTCGTATTAGGCACGGACTAGGTTTTTCTATATAAGAAGAGCTAAGGCATAGGAGACAACACCACACAAACAACATACAAATCCGAGCTTCATACTTCTCCTTTTCTCCTCCCCTTAATTTCTCAATGAAGTTCTTGCTCTTGCACCAATTCTTTTCTTCTCTACTAATTCCAATATCTATCTTCTCATCTTTCTCCTATATTTCTTCTACTATAACTTTCGTTTGAATCGCTCTTGGGATGATCACTCCAGATCCGTTCTGAAATCTGTTTCGACATTCTCATAATTTTTACCGTATTTGGCACACTCGGCGGGACTAAGAAGGGCGTCCAAGAAGAGTGATTGGTGTGCCTAAAAATACAAGCCTCCACAAACTGTTTCAAAAAGGAGGAAACTAGCCAAAAGTTGTGTTAAAAGAGGACATTCAGCTAGGTCAGTCGACTTTAGAAAGTGTTTCGCCCTTTTTTGAGCCGAATCTAAAGAAACATATTTTACAAAAAATTTAAGGTTGGTATTTCCTCTTTCCATGGTCACCAAAAGCGTTGCAATCTGAATTCGGACCAGAAAAATACAACCAAAATACTAAAAAGAGTGGTCAGTCTTTAAGTTGATTTTAAAGTCCACTCGACTTTGGATGGCATTTTGGTCTTTTTTCTGGTCAAACTAGGAGACACATATTTTAAACAAGTTTGAAGATCTGTCTTTCTGATTTATGTAAACTCTAAGACGGTCTCAATTCGATTTTGTACGAGAAAGTCATGATCAATATATCGAAGGTGGTCATTTTGAAAATTGATTACGAGTTTGTGTATTAAGGATGATATCTTTGATGACCATGAGGGAAAGATTGTTGCATGTCTAAGGACTCAAAGCTGCTAATCGAGAGACAAATGAGGAGGCCACTTTAGTAGTTTGAAGGTGGTTTCGTGATAGTTATTATCTTAAAAAACTACATGATATTGAAACCCTAGTCTAAATAGTTGAATACAGAAGAAAGCAAAATAGTCTAATATTTTAGTTTAACTATAATAAAATCTTGAGCATGACTGCGTGGCACGAAGCAACAGATTACCTTAAGTACCTTATGTTATTTTCCATCAGTAAGGATGCTATTCAAGAATCGAAAAGAAGGCTTGAGGATGCCAGATTTATGGCAAGACATGTAGCTAAAGACTGAAGTGTTTCTGAATTCCACAATTTTGAGATTAGAATTGAGACGGTCGTACATGAATCAGTCAGATCTACACAATCTTCTTTTTCCATTGTCCAAGAGGTCGTACAAACGATGAGTCAAAAGTTGGCCGACACCACGGCCATTCAGCTTGTAAGGCCAGCATTCGATGGAAAGGAGGAGCGATTCTCGATACAAGTCCTATCGGCAATCGAGAAAATCCTAAGTGTCATGTTAAATATGAAAGGCATATTGGGGCCTCTGCCGGCTTTGTGAATTTTTGGCCATCACCAACAAAGGAAATTTTAGTGCCTTCGCCGAGTCAACTGTTGTTGACATCCATGTCACACTTTGTTTCACATGTAGTAAGCCTCCTTCGCTTGTCTTATTCTGTCCCAACTCAACAGAAAGACAATGAGGGACAAGCCTGCCCTTGGGATATCAGTGGAAATTCTATCTCACCCAAGTGCATGAAGAGCGCTAAAATGTTGTGGTCGATGCTCCTACATTGGATGTAACGCAATGAGGCGACGACTTTATTGGTCCTTATATTTGTTCTTTAGGTAGGAGTGTGGAGGAGGACATTGGCCATATTCTAGCACGTTGCTCTTTTATAGTACATATACTCTCTTTTCATAGTCATTTTTTAGGGCATGTTAGTTTTTGGAGATTCGCGTGTCTGCAATGCAGCAATAATTTAGTGAGCAAACACTAGTACTATGGAGGGTGGCGCTAGTATCTGTTGTTTGGGAAATCTGGGTTGAATGGACTATGAGAGTATTTGAGGGAAAATCCCATGGGCATCTATCGGTGGTGGCTTTGATAAGAGTTTTGCTTTTGGAAGCGGACTCTTTAAAGTTTGGTTCTATGTATAATACGCAAGAGGACTTATTGCGTCTAAAGGCAATTAGGGTGGATGGTCGACCAGGAAAGGCCCCGCGTATTCTATAGGTTTTTTGGCAATGTCCTTTACGAGGACGGATAAAATGCAACACAAATGACAACTCACATGAGTCTCCGGGCATTTCGACAGCAGTATGGATCTTTAGAAACTGCATGGGTTTCATGCAAGGTTGTCTTGTTAAGTCCCTCAGTGTGTGTTATGCTTTTGAAGCAGAGTTGATCGCCGCACTAATGGCGGTCGAGATCGTGTTTGAGAGAAGGTGGATTCGATTATCGATTGAGAGATTCTATATAAGTCTTCGCTTTGTTTCAGGAAAAAGGGTGATTAGTCCCGTGAAAGTTCCGAAATAGATGGTTGCAGTTACAAAAGAAACTTTAGTTAATGGAAGGCATACTGTGTTGTTCGTCGCGAGGACATGTGGACGCTGTGAGGAGAAGGGAGGCATACTGTATTGTGCGGCGTGAAGGAGCTTGGGCGCCGCGAGTAGAAGGGTGGCCTTTTCTCGAAATGGCGCGTTTTTGTTTTCACTTTATGGCTTTTGGGTTTTAATTTCATTTTTCATAATAAGACGATGCATTATTAACGTGATTTTGATATTCTTTTTCATTTTACTGATTTTGTCCCAATGAGTTTTACGGTGATAGAATTTTTTACAGAGGATCCTGAATGCAACCTTGCATGGTCTAGAGTGAGAGAGTTGTCTGGACATCTACATCGGATGTTCAGATCTGTAGTTGTAGTTTATATTTTAGATGAAATTTAGAAATACTCTTGACTTTTCGTGTGTGGGCTAGCTTAACTATGAATTAGGGATAGCAATGGGTAGGGTCGGGTAGGGTATTGGTAGGACCCAACCCATACCCTAGTTTTTGGAGTTAGACCCATACCCTACCCTCGACCCTACAAATTTTTTATTGTTAGACCCATACCCTACCCTCCAGGAGATCCAGGGTTTATAGGGTCTGCAGGGTCCGACCCTTTAACATTCTATCTTTTTTATAATTACTTTACAAGATACTTTTATTATTTCAATATAATCCAAATAAAGAAAAAATCAAAGTCTATGTAATAAAATAATAATCTCAAATTAAAGTTGAGAGTAAACTATAAACCAACTGGTTCAACATAAAATGAAACACATACGACTACCTCGTCAATAAGAAACTAAAACTTATAAATGTTCTTGTATAATATAAAGTTTCAACTTCAAAATAATTTCTTTCTAAATTTTCAAGCGACTTTTGAACACGTAATCTTGATCATCTTCTTGCTCTTGTAATCTAATTCTTCTCGGTAGCTTCTGTGTCTAACCAAAAAGTTTAATTACTTAATTAGTCATATAATATTTGAAATTTTAAATTAAAAAATAGTATTATATTAGGTTTTTTTTGTGTGCGCTTATTCTTTTTGCGGCTGTATTATAATTATCTTAGCAATATAATAAATATGGATCTAAGTATGATCTAATTAGGGTCTAACTAGGATAGGGTCTAATTAGTGGGTCTATGGGTAGGGTCTGGGTCTGGGTTTACATAGACCCTATCCAGACCCGAACCATATCTAAATCTATAGACCCAAACCCAAACTCTACCCAAGACCCATAGACCCTAAGATCCACGGGATAGGGTAAGGGTCTGATCCACTGGGTCTGGATTTTTTCCCATCCCTAGTATGAATGTTCCATCTCAGATTTTTTTTGTTAGATTTTCGATTATGATGAAATTTAGGTTGTTCTTAATTACCCATTTGTGATTAGCTTGAGTATACTTGTTTCGAATGGAACCTCGTTACTTCGATATTCCCTTGAAACGTTTTGTTTCCTTTTTTTCTTCTTTGTTTAATGCAATTCGTATTAAAAAAATAAGGAAAGGGTTTATTTTAGTACTTTGTGATATAACAAAAAATTACTTTAGTACCATGTAATAAAAAACTCATCAATCGAGTCAAACCATAATCAATTAATATCATTTAGGTCCACAGACAGCTGCCCAGACCCAACCCGTCTGAACGACGTCATTTTATATGTGATATGACATGCCATGTCGAATTTTCTTTGATACATATACACATGAGGTGGCAAAATGATAAATATCAAAACAATCATAAATTTATTTATAATTGTTCACAAAAAAGTACAATCATATACCACCAACCATTTTTTGAACCTTTGACCATTGAATCATCACTTTTACCGGTGTGTTACCCTGAACTTTGTTTATTATTTCACAATTTTATATATAATACCTGAAATTCCTTCATTTCCTCCTCCACCTCGTCTCTCTCGTTCCCTTTCTCTGTAATCAATTCCACCATTCAATTCCACCATAAAAAACTCAACCCAGAAAATCATCAAGTAATAAACAAAAAATAAGAAAAAAATGACTCAGCCATGAGGCGTGGGTTTTCGTCCATGAAAGCTTCATCTTCATCTTCCATTGGGTTCGGCCAATGGAAGCTTCATGGACGAAGGATTAAGACCCAGATCAGTCCTAACCCATCTGAAGAAAGTGAGAGCGGAGGAAGGGTCCGATTGGCACCTCAATAGAACCCGCGAGATTTGATGGGAGCCTAGGTGAGAGAGGAGGGCGTGAATGGCATTTTTGGGAAGTGAAAATCGATTTGCTTGATATAATAGGTAACGATGTTGGTTTTTCATATTACCCACTTCAATTGAAACACGAAAACACCAGGAAGAGGGTGAGTTTGTCGCCGGAGAAGACCACCGTTCATGGCCGTGCTCAGGAAATTGTCGCCATCTAGTTCGGGTCCTCGCCGCTTATCTTCTTCAACCTCTCGTTGCTGTTCTTGGTTTTGGTTGATTTTTGAGTTGGGTGAAAATGTCGAGAGAGGGAGAAAGGGAAGAAATAGGTTGGGTGGAGACAAGGAGGTGTTTTGAAGACGGTGAGGTGTTACAAACTAGTCAGTATTATTTCGATATTTTGCCATACAACTAATCACGTAAGTTAGTAGACGGTGAGGTAGCATGACCCTAGGAAAGAAAGAACTACGTGACATGCCGATATGGACGGGTAGGGTCTGAGAAGTTGCCCGTGAATCTAAGTGTTGTTAATTTGCTGTAATTTGATTCGATTGATGAGTTTTTTTAAGAGAGAGAGACGAGAGAGAACCAGAGAAATGAACCCTGCTATCCTTGGGGCATATCTTCCACAAACCGTCGTGACATTCGCTTAGTAGTTCTTGGACGGAGCTTTCCTGCAGTTAATTAGTGTTTAGATCGGGGTTGGATTTAGTGGAGACAAGACTTATCCCAACTGAAATGGATCAAGTAATTATACATATAGACACGATTTTTTATGATTGTCAGATCTCTAGACACGATTTTTAATAAAATCTGATGGTTCAAACGAAATTCCCTCCGTAGGGATGACTTTTATGTTGTCCCCGCTCAATCCCAAACTGTTTAGATCGCTATAATGACCAACCTGGGTCTCTTGATATAATTCTTATTAAAGAAATGAGCATAACATGTTCACGATGGTCACTACTATATTCTTACCATTTATATTCTTACGGTTATAACTAATAGCCCCCTATTCCCATCGGTCCGTCATCATGTAACGAACCAGGGACTGTAGTGATAATAGAAAATATGGCAGTGACTAATCTGTAATATACCGTAGTATAAGTAGAAGACTAAGTAGAGTATGTTGGGGCATTATCGTCATTTAGATCAATATCCTCTTTTTTCTCTCTTCTCATCTTTCACTCTCTAATTCTATCAAGATCCGGTTGGATCGTAACACATCACTAAATAACAGCATACAGATGCAAACCCTATAAAACAAATCAATCACCTCAATACCCTCCACCTCATCAAGCAACACAACAACTCTCGGAATTAATCACCTTAACGTCATTTTTAAGATTCAAAACATGTGAAAAACCTCTTATAGTGCGGTTTGCTTTCGCTTTCACTCGCCCAACCCCTAGTAGCTCCTTCAGCTCTGTTTGGCTTCTTTTTTTCTGTCCTCTTGTTCGTCCCTGAGTCCCAATTAGTTCAATCTGCGTTTTGCAATCTTTATAGTGCGCTTCCCTGGAGTTGGGCTCTAAATTGGGCTTCCGGGCCATTCGTTATCGTTCGGAAAAGGTAAAGGAGAAATAAATCGGTGGATTTTGTATTTATCTGATTGTGTATATTATTCAACCATAGGATTTTGACATTCTTAGATAAACAGTGTAGACATTGTACATTTCCAATCTCTCTTTTTTATTTTTTCCTACATTAAAATCGACTATTATCGTGATTTCAAAATGATATGCAAAAACCAAGATTGACAAACGACCGCAATCAAAATTAAAATCTGTACATTTTTTAGGGTCAGATTACTTCACAACTTCTTTTGTTTTTTTGGGTGGTAACATGGTGTTGCGGGAAAAAGGTGTACAAGAACTAATGTAATCCGAGACAGATTCGGAGTAGTCGTCCCAAGATCGGTCTAAGAAAGATAAACTAGAGCTACGCTACACTAGGCTAAAGTTACGCTAGGCTACGAGCTAGGAAAAGGATAAGCAATAAAGATAGTAAAATTGTTTGTTTTGTGTTGATAGATGCCTCCTCCTTCGCCCAAGCCGTCTTTATATAGGGAGTAAGTACTGACCTAGCTTCGTCTGAGATTAGGAAAACCTAAGCCGCCTCAAACTAGGAAAATCCCCAAGATCAATTCTCAAAAAATCCGCCTCGACTTATGACCATTTCTAATGTAGAGGGATTCACCCCGGCTTGGTATAGGAAAAATCCAAGCCGAATCCAAAACAAAAGATACCCGACCACAAATAGGTAGGCCGCCTCCGATTCATCCTGGCCTAGATTAGAAAAAATCTAGACCGACAACCAAAATAGAGAGATCCGTCTCCCGAATAAGGAGACCAAGACCGTGCTAGGCTCGCAACCCAGCCAAGATAGGGACCCCAAACCGCGTTCACTCGACCTCACGTGGTAGCCCAAAACATCTTTCCCGAATAACCTAGACTAGACGGGCCAAGCACAACTTCGAGGTGGGCCAACTCCCCTTAAGCTTGGTACCGGATAAGTTCCTTTAGCCCAATACGAGCCCACAACAACTTCAACCTGCTTCTTTAAACCAACGTCGGGCTTATTCTTTTAACTTTCTATGCATGGTCACCAATACATAACCGTACCCTTAGACATCTCGAGCTTGCTAAAGACCGACCCCTCCAAGCACCAATCAATGCATATCCGGAGGGAAGGCACCTTACGCCTCTGCGAAGGAGACCCAGGAGCAAGGGTTATGCCTCCCTAGGGCTCCCCAAGGCGTAAGGGTTGCGCCTCCCTGGGAGTACCAAACGCAAGGGTTGCGCCTCCCCAGATCTGAGGTGTAAGACTTCGCCAACCCAAAACTTCATCGCCTTTGCCTAACCGAAACTTCTTCGCCTTCACTTACCTGGACCCTCATCGCCTTTGCCTACCCGGAGGCGAGATCCAGAGGTGCATCACCTTCGCTTACCCTGACCCTCATTGTCTTTGCCTACCCAGAGGTGAGATCTCCAGGTGCATCACCTTCGCCTACCCAGACCTTCATCGCCTTTGCTTACCCAGACCCTCATCGCCTTTGCCTACCCAGAGGTGAGATCCCGAGGTCTTACATCTTCTTGGAGGGATGACCGACCCTTGTACTACCGTTCGTCTGCTTGGAAGGGGTGTTCCTTGTACAACCTTGCGCCTATTCGGAAGAGAAAACCCAAGCACGACCTTTTGCATACCCGAAGAGGGTCTCCCATGCACAACCCTTGTGGCTACCTAACCTTGGAGCCGCAACCCTTGCGCCTCCCTACCTCTAGAGGCGCAATTCCTGCGCCTACCTCAGATGCTGTCACTTCAAACATGCTTTGGACCCTCTTAAGCTTCGAATCAGAATAAGTCATAAACTACAAAGTTGTAGATCTATGTTTGAGCTTTTCATTGCATCTTGAACCATCTCAATCGAAGGTCTGAGGTAGAAACTGTGGCCAATTTACTAATATCTAATAGTCTTCACTGATGAAACTAGAACCAAGAAGCCTCGTTTTGATCCTCTTCCATGTGGAATTAGGCAAGGCCCTTCAAACATAAGTTGGAGATATACCTCTTAGCTTTCCATGACCATAAAAAATACTTCATTCTGAGATTCAGGTTAAACAATATGACCGATTTAGCGAGAATGGGTGCGATTGTCTTAGTACCCACCATGTGCTTGTGAAAATGCCCAAGTTCACTTCCTTGATTTCGTGCTACGCACCGACTTCTTGAGCGTAGAATTTGAACTAATCCTCATCTCTCATGCCAAGACTCACTTTCATGAACGTGAAATATTTGCACTCCAACACATGGACAAAGAGAATTAGACTTTGTATAAAATTAAAAAGGATAAAGATATTTTAGTACCATGTATTATAATAAATAGACACTTTGCACTTCATATTTTAAAAATATCTAATAAAATATTATTTATTTAAGTGAATCTAATCTTTTGGTGGCTGGAGCTAACATCACAATACTGACATGGCAATAAATTAATGACCATAAATAACTCAAAAAAGGGCAAACTACTCTCCATTGTCATTTCATTTTTCCTCACTCTCCTCCATCGTAGTCAACCTCGATTCCACCCTCGTCTTCCTAAAAAATCCAATTACATAAAGTTTAAATGATTGTGAACTTGAACTGCAATTGGAAATTGGTTTAACAAAAATAATCGATTAACTGAAATTGAAAGTTTGTTTTATATAAACAATTGAGGATATGGAATTGGAAGCAGATTCAACAAAAACAATTGAATCGCCATAGATCTGGAATTGGGGCTTGAGCGACGCTTTGGTCGTCCACGCTAGGAAGAAGATCGCCAACGTTGGCCGAGGACGACCCCTTCTCCAGATCTGCTGGTGACCCCAAGTCGTCCTCAACATGACCATCTCCAGAACAACGATGGAGGAGAGGGAAAAGATGGAACGACGTACCATCTCCAAGACGTCCTCGACTTTGGGGCCATCACGTTATCCGGATCGACGCACCATCTTTGCTAAGCCATGGATAACCCTCACAAACTCGACAAGAAACACTCGCACACCTCTCCGCTAAGCCATGGACGACGACGGTCACGAAGCCATGGAGACAGATGTCTGAGACCGCCGTTGGTTGATAGCTTTGCGACTTCGTGATCGATGTCCCAGTTGAAATTAAGAATTATGGGGCGTTGGTTACAGGAATTAAACTGGCCCTCTTCCTACTTACAGGATAAGATACGAAAGTGTTTTATCCTATTAAAAAACGCAACCTGGTCGTTTGACAGTCCTCCAACGTTAAAGTTTAGGAAAAATTACTAATAGCTTCTGGTATTTGGTCTATTCGGTACTCACTCTCTTGTCTTTCGAAAATTAATTAAAAACTCCCCATAGTTTGGCAAAAGTGTACCCTAGGGCCCCTCGCTGATGTCAGTAACAAATTTTTTTATTTTTCTCATCGAAATGACTGTTATACCTTTCAAAAAAATAAAAAAAAAAGCTATCTTCCTCCAATCTCAGATCTGCACCTTCTCGCCTCCGTCCTTCTCGAACCTGCAAGGCCTTAGCCCGCTCCAAGGAGTTCGAGATCGAGGAGGCCTGCAAGGCTCACTGCCAGGACTTCATACTCGCCGTCAACAACCTCCAATCTCTCCTCTCTAATTTCGAATCCCTCAAGTCTGCACTCTCTGATCTGAATAGTCCTCGTCGGAGAGTTAGTCGACAGAAGCGGAGGCGTCGAAGAGTACCATCTCAAGCGGAGGCGTCAGAGACAGTTTTTGGGCGAGGGACGAAGATGGGTTTTTGGGCTTGGTGTCGTGGAGAACAGGGACCAGCCGAAGAAGATGGTTGATTTTATTATTATTATTTTATTAATTTTTGTAAGGGTATATAAGTCATTTACTTAAAAAATTGATCGATGACATCAGCGAAGGACTTCAGAGTACACTTTTGCCAAACTATGGGGAGTTTTTAATCGATTTTCGAAAGACAGGGGGTGAGCACTGAATAGACCAAACACCAGGGGGCTATTAGTAATTTTCCCTAAAGTTTATACCAAGCGAAAGATTCTTTCACAAAAAATATCCCACTTCTCAAGAAACCACAGTTTACTCGTCTTCTTGATTACGTAACCTAGCCAGTTTGTTGGTAACAACAATATCCAGCAGACCATATTTTGGACTGCTAGGGGGTTATGACTAGATTTTGGAGGCCTAGCAGTAACAACAATATCCAGTTGACCAGATTTTGGACTGCTAGGGGGTTATGACCAGATTTTGGAGGCCTAGCAGCTACTAGGGCATGCTGGCGGCTGTTTTATGTTTTGCTCGGACTCTTGTTTCGAACTCCTAGGATGACCTAGATAGATTCTTGATGTACAAAGATTTATCTATTATATAAAGACATGTTATCATAGTTCAAGGATCTCCTGGTGTAGCAAGAGATGGTGAACGTGCTCTCGGAGAAGAAGCCTGAAAAGATGGAGGAGTAAGAGTGGAAAGAGATGGAGGCCAAGACGGTGACGATGATTCACTTGTGCTTTGCAGATGTTGTGATGTATCATGTCATGGATGAGAAGTCACCAACGGAGATTTGGAAGAAGTTGGAGGTAAGGTATATATCTAACTCTTTGTCGAACAAGCTTTATCTTAAGTAAAAGTTGTATAGGCTTAAGATGATGGGGAGCTCGGATTTGAGCCAACACATCAATATTTTTAATAAATTATTAAGTGATTTGAGAAGGATCAATGTGAAGTTCAAGGATGAAGATAACGCATTGTTGTTCCTCAATTTCTTACCAAGTTTCTACAAGAGTTTGGTTACAACTCTAACTTAGGGTAAAGAGTTCTTGGTGTTTGAGGATATCGCGAGCGCTCTACTAGGGTTTCATCAAAGGAAGAAGGCCGGTGATGAACATTATGAAGGGCTGGTTGTGAGGAGTAGCCATGGTCGCAGAAAAGGAAAAGATGAAAAAGGATCCAAGTTGTAGTCAAAAAGGTTTAAAAAAAATTGCCTCGAGTGCGAAGAAAAAGGACACATGAAGAAGGATTGTCCGAGGAGAACTAAGAATCGTGACAAATTGGACACCATGAATATGGTCTCATATTCGAACGGCTCAGATGGTGATGTTCTTTCTGTCTTATCAGGTCCAAAGCATTCTGATTCCTAGATTTTAGATAGTGCTTGTTCCTTTCAGATGACGCCCAAGAGAGGATGGTTTGACACCTATAAGTTCGTTGATTAAGGTATGGTGACTGTGGGCGATGGTTCTAATTATAGAATTGCTGACATATGTGATATCTGCATAAAGATGTGGGATGGTGTTGAGAGGAAGTTGTGTGGGGTTAAGTATGTTCCGATGTTGGAGAGAAATTTGATCTTATTATGAGCCTTGAATTATAGTGGGTGGTATAACTATAAGCTTATAGGTGGACTAATTAAGGTGGAGAAGGATGTTGTGGTGGTGATGAAGGATGAAAGAGATGCAAGGAATACCTACAGATTAGTGGCGGTAAAGGCTTGACATGAATGGTTTGAGTGCATTTGAGATTCGCGGAGACATGGATAGCAAGCTATGATTGTTTCGTGGAGGCATGATTGGCAAGAAGCCATAGTTGTCTTAGAGAAGCATTGATAACAAGGTCCCGCTATGGTTGTCTAAAAGGATGTATACGCCAAAGGTGTTGGGTAAGTTTGGTATTGGGAATGCGAAGCCGATGGTAACACCACAGGCGAATTGAGTATCTCACTCTAGGCTGAATGGCAGAGTTCGTGACATGTCGAGGGTTCTACCTGGTGGAACAAAAGGTTGCACATTGTATGCTATGGCATGTAGCATTGGTTCCAGGCAAAAAGATCCAACGGAGAAGCAGTTCGAGATTACAGAGCATGGGGATGACCGAAAAATAGAGGGCGCGTCTATTGGTGACAAAATTGCTTCAGCATATGAACTTGCAGGTTATAGTTCGATGGAGGTTAGAGGGAATAGGCCAAGCAAGCTCAAAAACTACTCGAGCTTGGGAGCTATCTCCAAGTGATTGAACAAAGGTCGAGAAAAGTTGAGATGGTCTTATTGACGGCGGTGTATCTATGGTCAAGGTAGATGTAAGAATTGGTAAACTAAAGTGAGAGCTCTATAAAGTTTAGGGGAGCAAAAGGTAATTTTCCATAATTAGGGTAACTAGGGGCGGATTAGGATTTTTGTGGGCAGACTAGGGTTTTTGGTGGCCTCGAAAGCCTATATAACTAGGCCTATAGGCCGCCCATTCGGTCAGCCTAAACACCCATACGAATTTCCTTTCTCTGTGAAGGTGAGGACGAAGCTGTGCGAGGACGAGTTGGATTCGAGGGAGTTCCGGATAGATCGGTGGGTTAGGGTTCCTCTGAGCAACATAAGGTAAGTGGAAATTTCGTTATCTCGTAGCTCGAGGAGTTTCGTTTCCTGAGACGAACTACGTCCCAGGCTGGAACACATATGTCTTGAATTTGGGATTTGACTTAAGCCGATCTTTGTACTTTTAGGAAAATCTGTGCGGATCTGATCCGTATTATGTTGAGACCGTGTGATATACTTCTGTCTGGATTTCTGTAAGTTCTATAAGTTCTGTTAAGTTATGATATGTAGTCGGATAGGATAGTCGGATAAGATAGTTGGATAGGGGATACCGCTATGAATACGTTGTGTTCGAATTTATGTTTGTGTAGTTGGCTAGATAGATGGTTAAGGGGTTCCTCGTTTTGCAATGTGAAATCGTCTTTCCGTAACTAACTTGTCGATTTGTTTCGTTCCACTTACTGGGTTTATAAACTCACTCTAGCTGTATGTGTTTCAGATCGTCCAGGGGGGATCCAGGAACGGGATTAGGAGATTCATCTGCATGCATGCATCATCACGAGTTTCAGACCATCCAATTTTTACTAGTTCTTCGTATTTCTGAATGTTTGAACGTTTGATTCCCTTTGGATGTTTGGATTTTTGTTTTAAATAATGGTCTCATTCTTAATAATAATATGATGCCTTTCGGAGTAATTAATACCCCGGACCTTGTCGCTTCCATTTCCGGGTCGCGACAGTAGAGTTCGTAGAGTCGATTTAATTTTGCAAGATCTCAAGTTTCATTATGGGGCGGTGTCTCATCAAGGTAGAGTTTGTTGAAGTTCTGCTCATGGTTCTTTGCAAGAGATTTTTCTCCCCAAGGTGGAGATTGTAGAGAATGGCGATAAAAAAGCAATAGAGAAAAGGTGTAGTTGGGTTGTGGGGTGGTCGCCTCGCCGAAGTGGCTAGTTGGATGTGTGAGTTTGAGAGAAAAAGAAGGGTTGGGTCACAGAAGAGAGGAGAGATGGTGGGGGTTGTGTAAGGAGAGGTTATGGGGTTGTGTTGTATGGCGTAAAGCTTTTGGCATATATATATATATATATATATATATATATATATATATATATATATATATATATATATATATTACATTTTACTACTTCAGTATTTTTGGTATTTCGGTAAAATATCTAAAAAATTAAAATTCTACCGAACATCGAAATTCACCAAATTTTAAAAAAAAATCCTACATAATTAAATCCTGAATCCCAAAATATTGATCCCAAAAAAATACCAAATATCAAATACCGTTTGCACACCTCTACCTAGCGCCCTCTAGGCCCCTAGCACCCGCTAGGGTACGCTGGCGGTTGTTTCTTATTTTGCTCGGACTCTTATTTCGGACTGCTAGGACGAGCTAGATAGGTTTCTTGGTGTACAAGAATTTATCTATTATATTAAGACATGTTACCCTAGTTCCTGGAAGGCTTTGTGGCTACTCTTTAATAAAAGTTCTCCTTTCTCTCTGTGCACGTAAACATTAGGCCGAACTACGTAATCTCTTGTATCCGTGTTCTTCTCGCGTACTTGTTCTCTTTGTTGATGATTTCCTAACAAATGGGTGCCCTATTTTTTCCACATCTCAGCCCTCTCTCCCTCTCTCTCGTTTTCCTTTTTTGGGTGTTCCGACGATGCTGGGTACATCACCTTGAACAAGAAATATGATGGTCTCTTTAATTTTGAAAAAATTAATTATAATTATTAAGTATGATAATTTTTTAAATTTTGTGTATTTCTCTATTTTTGAGTATTTATGTTTATTTTTTACACTAATTTGTAATCTTTGCAATAGCAGCTATCCCACTATCTGCTATAACATTTTAAAATGTCGCCTCTACACGGCGCTATGTGCGATTGACAACCTAGGAAGCTAGGCTGATAGACAACTTCTAGTTAGTTACTTGATTAAGCTGCAATATGTCATTTTTGAATGAAGAGTACTATAACCATCTACCAAACAGAGGACTCACACATGACCCTGTAGAGATAATAAGAACATTGCAGTAGAAAAGAGCAACTTGAAACAATGTGCATCCGTAGACAGACATTGCATAAGCCGATGGGATTCCCATGCAGAACAATGAGAAACCAAAATGAATATAGGACATATCCAGGCCCCCAGATCAAACAACAAGTCTTGTTCCACCAAGAGGGCAGACATGTTGACCTAGTCAATTTCCATGCAGACTTCATGTTCAGTTAATCCAGTGCATAGGCTTAGTGCACGGCTACAACACAACTACTTCATGTCAATCGAAAAGGGAAACTTGAAATAGCGGACATTAGTAGATACATATTGCAAACGGCAAGCATCACATTCAGATCAAAGCCAAACAGAATCAACTCTGACAGAATAATGACATTGCGAAATGAATTTTGGAAATATCCAGGCCCATCCATAATCAATCTCGAATACTTATGCCATTCAACGGGGCAGACATGGTCGGCTTATTGTGCACATCTCACAACAAAGCTGCAGCTCACAACAACCAACCCTAATTCGAGGCACCACACGCCACCAACAAACGTACAGGGGAACGCACAGAGCCATATTCGAACACCACCAATCAAATAATTCCCAAAGCAGGGCTGAGCCTTGGATTTGTTTGGTTCCACGTGACATCGAGTAGTCACTACCAACCAGGCATTCCACGTGTGCCCCAAAACGACGTTGTTTGTCCAAAAAATTCTGAACCGGACTTCGGGTCCTATAAGTGACAAAATTGAAAAAAGTCTGCCCTTTTCTATGGGTTTTAAGCCATAGGGTACCCAAGTAAGAGTCGATGATACCACAGGTTCCTTAAAGTATTTTTTTTCCTTTTTTGAATTAATTTTTTTCACCAAGAATATACTTTGTCAGGGTTTGAAACCTGGACCTTCGTCAAATCGTCCTACGTTTTATGCTACTAAGTCAAATACTTTTTTACGGGGTTTGGGATAATTATAAATAAAATAATGATTGTTTTGATATTTTGGTCACCTACAACGTCATTTTACAAGTGTAACAGAAAAGCTAATGTAATGTTTCACGTCGTTTAAAAATGATGTTGTTTTGACACTAGGATCAAGAAGATTGTTCGAAGATCTAAATGATTATGTTCTTAATTGATGTATTTTAAATCACGGGGTACTCAAGGAGGGAAATAATGGAGGGAAATAGCAAAATCTTGAACCAAACATTTTGAAATATAACAATCACAGTGACTGTCTCCACAGACTAACACGTTTTCTAGCATGTTTTGTCTTCATTCAAACGTACTCTGGGAAACTTTCCAGGACGTCACTCATACTGAAATTTTTCCAGGCCAACATCATTTAACATTCAAGTTCTTTGAAATATTTCGTAATAAAGAAGATGCACCTTGTTGATTGGATAGTACAACCAAATCACTTAAGCCTTTCTTTAACATATCAAGCATTTCTTAACATATCCAATGTATTACATCAAGAATTTATATCATGTCGGTACAATATGTCAATGTACAATGGATGTCCTCATTTACCAATAAAGAATGCTAACAGTAAAATACTTAATCAGATTATAAATAAGAAAAAAATAATTCATTTCTGTTATTTTAAGATACGATAAAACAATCACCAATACAAATGGTAGATATCTTTAGTTATCATTTATTATTTGCATGAGAAAATAGTTTAAATACAAAAGTCAACTACAAAAATTGGCTTTTTTAGTTTTGGTATTCTTTCTTCCTTCCATTTTTATAAAAATGGTAAGCATTGGCGGCAGCTTTTTATAGTATGCTAATTACTACAAATAATTTTTTCTTTATACAGCTACATCAAAAGTGAGAAATTTTTTTCCTTCCTTTCAGAATTTATTGGCTATTATTGGAATTATGATTATTAATATTCTTTAATTTTTATATTTAAATAAATTTGTTTCTACATTTTTTATTTCTCAGAATATATAAATGGTTAGTACAATCCAAAAATATAGATCCCAAACAAGGCAAGAAAATAACTAATTGATGCAATCTTCACTATATAAGAAACGAAGACTTAGTCTGAATTTTATTATTCAAAATGAAGATGATAGATGCTCATGTAACATTGGTTATCTTATGTATGAGTTCGACTTACTGCGGCGTTCAAGGATTAAGAAAAACAAAGGTATCCAATTATATAGTTCATAACCATATTGTTATCTGTTATTTTATTTTTCTTCTTATTTCCAAACTTCCAAGACAAAGTTTGCCTTGTTTTAGAATTTCAAAATGAGATCAACTTATTTATCAACATAAAAGATGGATTGTGCTATGATTTATAAAAGAAGACCAGGATTTTTCTTTAGAAGGAGATGGAGAATCTTTTAGAAGATAGTGCCAAACCTTTTTCTTTTAGAGATTTTTTGGATTTTAGTTTTTTTATTATATTAATTAATTTAATATTTACCTCTCCGATAATTCCAAGATATTCCAATATGTTTTATATCACAAAATTCAAAAAATGGTGTATTTTTCTTGGTGTCCTCAAGTCTTATAATTTAAATAACGTATAAATATGTATAAATG
This sequence comes from Hypericum androsaemum, assembly GCA_963995505.1. Lineage (NCBI taxonomy): Eukaryota > Viridiplantae > Streptophyta > Magnoliopsida > Malpighiales > Hypericaceae > Hypericum > Hypericum androsaemum. The sequence goes on from OZ023185.1 coordinate 17,949,572, forward strand.
TAGTACAACTTCTTAAAAAGAATTAAAAAAAGTGATGTGTGTAATCTCCAAACAATAGATGACTCACCTCAGCTTCAAAACCACTAAATCACTCTCACGCATTTTGTTCTCTTATTGCTAAGTGATGCGTATACTTAATCAATATTTTAAAAATCTTGGTCCGAGTGGTTGTACCGTGATCTATGACTAATTTCATATCATTTTGTACTTAAACCTCAATAGTAGTTCAACTATTTGTCAACGGTGTTGAGCACTGATTCTACCTGTCAAACACGTCTATCTAGACCGAACTGTCTTGTTAGATTATTTTGTTCTCCTAATAAAATTATAAATTTTTATAATAAAATTATATATGTTATCCTAAATATAATTAATAATATCTTTTTTTTTAAATCTCATATACGAGCGGTGGTCTAACCAGTTGGTCTAGTTGAATCGAGAAATACGAAAATTTTGAATCACCCTCTGGTTCTTTTTTCTTAATATTGCACCCAATTTCTTGTAGCATTAAATTTCTTTGAGATTTTTAACTACTTAATTTTGTTAGTTGCACAATTAAATACTTATTTACTTATTTGTTATCTAAAGATAATTATTTACTTAATCTCTAAAGAACTTAATAATCTTTTAACATAAATTTTTAGAGTCATAACTCATTTTACTTTTGTAGTTCTTATCTGTTGAGTGCATCAATATACATAAACAACCTGTTTTTCAGCATCCGATGCTAAAAAATCACAAACTTCAGGTACTTATTTCTTTTTTAAAATTTTTTGTTTCAAAAGAAATGTTAGTGAATTTTTTTCTGAAAACTATTATACATATGTGAAGATGGAGCCAAGTTTCAAAATGAAAAGAGTAGAAGAAAGAGTTTCGACATTTACTAAAAATGTAACACTCGAAATCATTGAAGATAATTTTTGTCCAAATGGTTCAGTACCTATCCAAAGAAGAAACAATGGATTAATGCATCCATTAGCATTAAATTCTCCTGGACAACATGTAAGTTCTGTTATTGCAAACTTTTTTGGTATAATTATTATTGTTTACTTGTATTTGTTGGCTTCAAGTATTTGAAAACTAAGTTATTTTCTTTCTAGCTAGTAAGAATATGATATAAATATGAATTTAGTTATATCATTGTTAAGATCTTGCCATTAAATATTGAATAAATATGAACTTTATAAATTTGAGTATCTTATTCAACAGAACAATGCCATTTTTTATTTTTTTGGCTAAATTACTAGTTTAATTGAAAAAATAAAAGAGTAAAAAATGCTTAAACATACATCGACCTCCACCCAAATAAACTCTTGCTAGCTACTCTAACATCAACACAAAAATACGATATGCGGGCTTTTGAGCATCATGGTGGCCCCAAAACAATAGTTGTCATTTAGAGCATCCATGAGTTTTTTTCATTACTTAATTTTTTATAATTTAACATATATATTAAATTAGTGTTACTTCTGATATGTTTTATAATTTGAATAATGAAAATAGTTTGCGACATTAAATACTGGATCTAGAGGAGCATATCATGGAGCCCGTGCGACTATTTCAGTAGAAAAACCATCAGTGAAGGTAGGACAATTTAGTGGAGGATTAATTTGGCTTCAAAGCGCACGAGGAAATGACGTTAATGAAATTTTTTTTGGATGGATGGTGAGTGTCTTCACTAATATCTAAAGTCTTATTTATATTTAAGAGAATTTTATTGTCAATTTATTCACATTAAATATACCATATTGTTTAATATTATTTCAACAAAAAATAAATAGATTTATTTGTGAGCACAACAGTTTGCTCGTGTTCACTTTTATCTTCTAAAAAACTTTTTTCATTGAATGAACATGGAAGGCTCTAATACTAAATACCATTAGTATTTGACTATGTATCACCTACCCTATTTATATTCTTCTTAGTGAAGGCAATAAGAAAATTTTAATTTTAATTAAATGAAAAATATTAATTGGTCACTTTAGTTTGCATAAATAAACTAATCATTTTGGAGGTGTATAATATAGTCACTACTATATTATACAAAAAATATAGTCACTATACTTTCTAGACATATACTAATTAGTCCATTATAGATAAAAATGAATTTTTCCAGCCTAATTTGGGTTAAGTTAGAGAGAAATACACACATTAGTTTTTTTGTCTTTTAGAGTTTAATAAATCTATTTTTTTTAAAATAAACTTGTACATTCCCTGAGGTGATCAGTTTGTTTATACAAATTACTTGAGCCAAAATGTATCTTTTTTTAAGTTAAAATCATGCATGCTGTGAACATAATGAATGGTAAAAAATATCTATACTCGTGAAATCTCTTAAGACTTTACAATATTTTATATATACCCTAAGTATGTATTAGATGGTTGAGGATTGTAAATATTTTTTCCACAATTTGACTAGATAATGTACTCTTTTTAAAAGTGTTAATGAGTTATTGATGCCATTGGTTTAGGTACACCCAACACTATATGGTGATAGCCTAAGCCGACTTACGACATTTTGGAGGGTAAAAAATATTACTTCATCAACATTTTAACTAGATTTTTCTAATTCTACGTTGTATACTTGTATATATTTCATTTACTATAATGCAATTTGTATTTGTAGGGAAATGGTAACGAAATGGGTTGCTACAATACAGAATGTCGAGGATTTGTGCAAATAAGTCAACGCATTCATTTTGGCGTAACATTCACCCATGTGTCCTCCGGCAGAACAAGTTTTGATGCTCAATTTTCCGTGGTTCAGGTAAGTTACATAGAAGTCTAATTTATAGAATGAGTTCCATAAGAAAATAGATTATTCTTTATTATATCGCTATTATGCAATCTTATCTTATCATATGTTTGGTCAAAAATGAATCAAAATTTATTTCATTTACAAATGAGTTATTTGAGAAAGTTACTCAAAATCTCATGAACTAGTGATTTTATAAAACACACCAATAAATTTGAGTTACACTAAAATGCAATCGAGTTTATTAGTTTAGCTTTCTTTTAGTTAAATATAAAAGGTGCACTAAGTAAAATATGAAAAGTGTAAAACCTTAAAATTTCAATTTTTATTAAAAATGTTTAGAAATATGAGATTCCCTAAAATCTCTTGATATTTTTATAAACTTCATAGACAAAAACTATTTATTTTGTAACACATATATTATAAATTATTTGCTTCACTTTAACATTATGTCACAATTTATTTCTATGTTGCATTAAGAGTATGAATGCACTATTAGAAAAATAAAAAGAACACCCAAAATGTTGAAAATAGTAAAATTATAATCATATATGTTATTTGATTAAAATTATAATCATATATGTTATTTGATTTCATGATTTACTTCAACTCTTGTAGGATTCAGTGTCTGAAAATTGGTGGTTTTACTATTATGATGAAAAGATTGGCTATTGGCCAAAAGAAATATTTACTCTTTTGAATAGAGGAGCAATGGGTGTTGCATTCGGCGGAGTAACTTATGCACCTAAAGGACAATTTAATCCGCCTATGGGAAGAGGAACTTTTCCTAAAGGAAACAATCAAGAATCATCATTTTTTGCAGAACTTCAAACTGTTGATGTGAATTACCGATTTGTTGACCTTGACTATTTTAAGGTGGTGAAAGATACTGACTCTGAAAAATGCTATAACTTGCGTTATTGGAGATCCATCAGATCATTTTTGAGAAAGTATATAGTTACTTATGGTGGTCCAGGTGGAAATGATTGTGGCATCTAAATAATAGTTCTTATCTTTATTTGCTCTATATAAGCAACATGTATAACAATGGTCTATTTAATATTAATAAAAATGTATGCGTACACTTGAAGAGCCATAAAACCAACTTAAATCAAGTCGTATTTATTGGCATTCTTGTGGTCAAATTCATTCAGCAGAGCTACATTTATGTAAGAATTTATATATTCTTGTTGTCTCATCTAGACTAAACCAACTTAATTTGATAGCTAAATTTGTTAATTTGTTACTTCCTTCTCATATAATAGAAACAATCTCTTAAGTTTTGTAACTCTAGTTTAGATTATTGAAATTTGTTTTATTTATAATGGAGGAGGAGAATGATTGCTCTAGTCCTATTAAGACGAAGATGGGCAAGATTTTTGATTTTTTGTTCCTTTTCAAATGACATGGGGAAGGTTTCTATGTTTCTAGATTTGAATTGAAATATATTTTTATAATAATCACTTCTTGTTGTGTAAAACCATCAGGGCCAAAGTAAAAAACAGATGAAAGTTATGTGGCATCAAATTGAGAGGTCCAAATTTTGTCCAGAATAGGCCCCAGCACTATCTGGGCCAAGCAAAAAGGCCCTTGCGTTTAGTGGCATTATTATAATATATTGGACAATAGAACAAGGACAATTTGGGTCAGATTCATCTTCGCGTCCTCCTCCTCCTTCTCTCTATATCTAATCTATCTTCTCCTTCTCTTTTCAGTAAAAAAATAATTTATTGACTTCTCCTCTCTCTTATTTCCCATTTGACAATAGACATGAACAATTTGAGTCAGATTCTTCTTCCCCTTCTCCTTCCCCTTTCTCATTCTCTCTATCTCTCGATATTCTTCTTCACTTTCCTCTTTCTGCAAAAGTTAATTTCTTGATTTCTCATCCTCTCTCTTATTTTCATTCCTCTTGATTTTGGGTAAGATTTTCAAACCCCTTTCTCCCCAAACATATCAACACTCCCTCATATTAAACTATTAGTAATATTCGTTAGTCAAATGGAATTGTTCAGCGATAATGGTATACATGTTAACGATAATGGTATTCATCTGAAGTCAAAAGAAAGTTCAACCAGAAGAAATGCCCCCACGCTACCAACATCTCTCAGTATTCTTTACTTTCATTAGCTGAGATGTCTGTGTTGCAAAAAAAGAAGAGGAGGAGAAGAAAGCAGATGGAAAAAGGAAGAGAAAAAAAATGAGATTCCACTAATTAGGATCATGTGCATGATTATCCGAATTAGACAAAATGATTGGTCATTATTGGACACTATTATAAGTACTGCTTGAGGTTGGTTTGTCCCCGAACCACACCGTATTAGCCAAGATTTTGTTCTGATACTATCTGTAACGCCCAGTGATTAGACCGACTTTTTCATAAACCAACATGAGCATTTTCAAGCGTGTTTTGTCCTCACTCACACGCACTCTAAAAAACTTTTCGTCACCCATCCCAAAATTTTTCTAGACCAAGCACATTTAATTTAGGGTTAAAGATATTTAGGTATCCTATATTATTGGAAATAGACATTTTAGGACATATATTATTGAAATACCCAAAAAGGGTCCTGAGTTATTAAAAAATTAAAATTATATTAAAAAGTCTATTATACCCTCCTCTCTTCCCTCTCTCCTTCCCCTCTCCACTTCCCACCGGCCGACTCCGCTGTTTCCGTCGCAACCAACCCTCCCTTGCTGTTGCAGAAGTACGAAATCACAAACAATTAATTGAAAATCGAGAAGGACAAATGGGATTGCTCAATCCTGACCAGGGGAACCTAATGCGATAGAGAAATCCGATTTGCCAACTAGGTTGTTATCGTCACATAATTATATAACGACTTCGGACCAAAATAAATGTTGGCAAGTGGCGAGATGGTTTATTCGTGAATTGGTATTTTAGACACGTTCCATCACCATGAATGTTATTTTTTAAGGGGGAATCAATTTGAATAGTAATAACTCTAGGTGTTAACGAAGAATGTGAACAACTCCATATAACAAGGCAGTATTGGTGGTGACTGAAACTGCAGGGCCGGCCGGTGGGAAGTGGAGGGGAAAGAGAGAGGGAAAGAAGAGAGGGGAGAGAAGAGGGTATATTACTTTTCAATATAATAATCTTAGTTTTTGAAAATTCAGGACTTTTTTGGGTATTTTTATAATAGAGGACCTAAAGTGTCTATTTCCAATAATAGAGGATACCTAAGTGTCTTTAACCCTTTAATTTAAGATGAGTACCATAAACTAAAAAGTAAGTACACCTTGTTAATATAGTTCTCAATGTGGAATAAGTTTGCACATTGTGATAAGGAAATGGAAATATGGGATTCCACTAATTAGGATCATGTGCGTAATTATCCGAATTAGACAAAATGATTTGTGATTGTTGGACACTATTATAAGTGCTGCTTTCTTGAAGCATGTCCATCCGAATTAGCCTTTCCAATCAAATTAAAACGCATGGATCAAATATTATTATAGCAGAAAGGCCAATTTCATGGTAAGCCAGCCAGCTCGTTGTCCCTGTCTAGGCATGGGGAAAATCTGGTTCTCATGCTTCGCAACGCATCATAGCGAAAAAACACAATTTAAGGTTCTTAGGGCTCTTCCAAGGTAGGTAGGAGAAATTAATCATTGATGTTCTCTGTGTCCAAGGAAATTGAATCCTCGGAGGAGGGAACTTAATCATGTTTTAGGATGCAGGAGAAAATATGTTCGTTTTATGTTAGGACCTTTAACTCATGTTTGACATAATACCTTTTTCTCTGAAACACTTGCATCTAGACTAATCTAAATTTTCTGAAAAAATAAAGGAACTTTTAGGACGCTAGATAAAGAATGTTCCTGTATATTGGGACCTTGACTCTTGTATGACATAATATTTTTTTTCTCGAAGCATATATATTTGGACATTAATTGGCAAATTAATCTAAATTTAAAATTTTTTAGATTATAAAAAATTACTTAAAAAAGAATAATACATAAAATTGTTGCATAAACATAGTATATCACAACTATACTATAGTCCTTGAAGTTTTTTTATCAGTAAAATCTTATTGATGAATATGTATTTACAAATCATTCCGTGCGCTAGATAAAGTGGCACGAAGCCTATATTAAATACGAGTTACAGAACAATAAGGAAAAGTACCGACAGAAGATAGGAAACCCAAACAGAAAATGAAAACCGATCCAATGACAACAGGGTGGCACAAAGGGGGGAGCGATGGGCGATCGAAAAAATACGAAGGCTAACGATCGGTGCGAATTTCTGCCAAAGCAAGCTTCGGCCAACAACCTCAAGACAACGTCAAGAGGGCATCTGAATGCATACAAGATACACTCAGATGAGAGCCAAGGTCGACGTAAATCGACCGAGACAAGATTCTCCACCCGCAACCACCGGATAGGCAACGAAATCCGAAAGGATCTCAGATCAAGTAAAAATCGATCCAAGCAAAAGCATAACCCAACGAGACCACTAAACAGGTGTGGCTCGGGAGCAACGACAACAAGCAACAACAAATCGGAATAAGAGCTCAGATCGAACAAAAGTCAAACCAAACAAAAGCAACCGAGAACAAAAAAGCAGGCAATAAAAATAGCAACCCCGGGGACTACTGGCTGCCACAAACTAGCGGTAGAACAGCTAGAGGCGGAAGGCTTAAAATGAGACGACCGACAACGGAGCAGCAGCGGCCGAGCAGGAACGGACGGCGGGATGAAGGAGAGGAGGGGCTGAGATGGAGTGGGACGGTGACTGAGCAGGAAAGGGATGGAGGGGACGGCGGGCTGAGCAGGAGAGAAGGGGTTGAGCGGGCCGAGCAGAAGCGGGACGACGGTTGTGTAGGAGAGCAGGAGGTGGATCTACAGTGGTGGATCTACACCAAAACAATCAGCGGGACGGCAGAACGGCGGTGAGCGGGGACAGGAGCAGGACGGCAGAAAGCGGGACGGCGAGCAAGAACGGGACGGCGGGATGAACGGCAAGCGAGGAGGAGGACAAGGACAGTGGAGATGACCGGCGAGCGTGGCGGAAGATAGGCCCTATAAAAGGGAGGAAAGCTCTACTATATATTTTCTAGAGAGAGAAAGCTCCACTTAGGGGAGAGTATTCTTTATAAAAACTACCTAAATGTTGACCACTAGATTGGGATGAAATTCATAGGAAAAATGTAATGGCATGTGTGACCTAGTCTACTATCTCTACACACTAACATGAACTTTTTTACCGTATTTTATCTTTAACTCATAAATACGCTAAAAAACTTTTCAGGATTATCCATCATAAAATTACTCCAGGCCAAGTTTACTTAGTTGTAAAATTTTCTCTCAAAAAAAAGATGCATCTTGTTGATATAGATAGTACAATCAAATTACTTAAAAATTTTCGTAACATATAGGGCATTAAAAAAAATTCAATGACAATGGACAAATTCTTTTAAAATTTATTGGACTGACACTTTTACCCTCTTTATTAGGGTGGACTAAAACTCTCACACTTATACTCTTTAAAATTAAGGATCCGGATAAGATGTGCGCTCAACATATCGAATAGGATCATGGTGATAAGCAGATGTGCATTATTTAAAATTATTTAATATAAAAATAAAATTGCCAATAACCATTGTTTTCGAGATGGCGGTCCGACCGGCGGTCGGACCATGAAACGAAACATAAAGCGAGTCGGAAAACCAGGTACGTACGTTTACCTAACGAACCGGATGATTTTTGGTCAGACCAGGCGGTTGGCTCGGTTTCGTGACCCAAAAAAATTTGGTTCGTTAGGTTTGACCAAAAACCAAACCTAATCTAACTCAAACCCAAAAAAAATCCAGCGTCCGTTTTCCTCCTTTTCCCCTTTTGCCTTTTCCTCTCCTCTTTGTCGAGAAGAAATCAAGAAAATCCCCGACGGCGCTCCAGCGACGAAGCAAATCCAGAGTGGTGACGACCTCCGGTAATCTCTCTCTCTCTCTCTCTCTCGCTCGCTCGCTCTCTCTCGTCTCAAATTCTGAGCTCTCTCTCGCCTATTCCCGTTCCAAATCCAGAGTCCAGACAACCTCCGCTCCGGCCTCCCATTCGGCGTCTGACCTCCGCTCTCGTCTCAGATTCTGAGCTCTTTCTCGCCGCTCTGATCTCAGGTAAGTCCGCTCCGTACACCTTCTAGCCACTACTTCAGAGTCCGCTCCGGCCTCCCATTCGGCGTCTGACCTCTGCTCTGGCCTCCCATTCGGCGTCTGACCTCTCTCGTCTCAGATTCTGAGCTCTCTCTCGCTGCTCCAAACTCAGGTAAGTCCACTCTGTATACCTTCTAGTCACTGCCATATTTTTTAGATTCTGGATCGTGTATAAGTGGAGCGGCTGCTGAGTACATGTTCTTGAATGTTGGAACTTTGAGTGTGATTGTTGGAGTAACTTTAAGTTAGAATTATAATGAGTTTGTTCTTGATTGTTTGATTGGTTGTTGATAGGTGATGAATATGTCTAATCCGGGAGCTACTTGTCCTGAATCTCAAGCCGAAACTCCAACACAATCAAGCGCCGCTCCAAATGTGAGAGTTAAGAAGGATGCGACATGGGAATATGCAATTCTACTACAAAGTTTGGGTAAGAAATCCATTCAATGCACATTTTGTCAAAAAACTATTGCTAATGGAGGAATCTATAGGTTCAAGCAACATTTGATGGGAATTAGAGGAGATGTTGGGATATGCAAGAAGGTGCCAAATGATGTAAAGGAAAAACTTATAAGTATAAATTCTGAGAATTCTAAGAAGTTGAAGGAGAAGTCGGGAAGCTAGGTGGAAAGGCATGTTTTGTCAACCTATTCACACGATAGCATACCAATTGAATCCCGCCTTTCAATATGATCAGGACACTTATTGCAAGAAGCAAATTATTATCCAGGCTATGCTTGATTATGCATCACTGCAAAAGAAGATAGGCAAGATAGATGGCAAGAAGCTGTATCATGGAGTGGAGCACTTCAAAAATCGTAGACTACCATTTTTGCACATGAAATGGCATTGGATATGGCGAAGTGTCTAAATCCATGTAATTTTAAACTTTTTACATATTTCATAACTTTGGCATATATAGAAATTGTTTTTACGTGCATCAATTATGGATATTATTTTGAACAGATGCATGGTGGAAGTCATTTGGAGGGAGTACACCGACTTTGCAAAAGTTGGCAATCAGATTTCTCAGTCAAACAGCTTCTTCATCGGGTTGTGAGCGTAATTGGAGCACATTTGATTGGATTCATTCAAAAAAGAGAAACTGACTAGAGCATGAAAGACTTAATAACTTGGTCTATATTCATTATAACTTGCGGTTACGTGACAGGTATGGATGCATTGACAAAGACTTGATGATTTGATGAGTACCTTATATTATGACTAAGCAACGTGTTTAATGTTTTAGGAAAAAATGTTCTCTACAGTCATATGATCTTGTTGATTATGAATCGATTGACAAGACAGAGTTTTGGATCACTGAGGAAGATCCAGAAGGAGATATTGGTCAAGAAGAATTAGAAAATATGCTAGAGGGAGCACCAATTTGTGGTCAAGAGAACAATGCCGATATGGAAGTAGAATCACTTCTAGCTACAGGTTTGTAACGTCTTTCATTTTGTGAGATTGAGACATTTGGTATGAATATCATATTTGATATTCCTAATTGTGCTAATATTTTGTGTAAAGATGATATTCTGGTGCCTCCTGTTCTTGGAACCGATTGGGAGAATGAAGATTGGCTAGCATCAGCATTGCCACGAGAAGAAATACAGAATTTAGATATTTGACTATTGTGGCTCCTAGCTTTCATATTTGGATTTAACTTTTAAGTACACTTCGAAGTTGAATTGAGACATTTGGTGTGATTGTTGCTTTGGATGTATGGATATTTGGTTTGATTTGATGTTGTTTTGGATGAATGGATATCTGGTTTGATTTGATGATGTTTTGGATGAATGAATGTTTGGTTTAATGTTGGTTATTATTCTATTTGTGATATATATGATGATTTTTTGTAGGTGTCTGTAATTAATTACATATACAATTATCAATTATAATTTATACATATATATATATATAATTTTCAAAAATATTTTATATAAATCCGGTCCGACCGGCAGTTCAACCGATCAGACCGGTTGACCCAGAGGTCGGTCCAAAATTGGGTCGGGATCCGGGTCGTTTTTTTGAAAACAATGCCAATAACAAAATAACACTCGAAAATGTGAACATCCTATAGATCCTAATACACACTTCTTTTTTATAAAAAAAATTGAGCATAGATGCATGATATAATCTAGATCCGATCAGAATAAATAAACCATGAACTATTTGAATCTCCATCCAAGTAGACCTTGAGGTCTAATTGCCACTCGTATTATAAGAGGACTAGCTGCATCCATTATTTCGACAACTAGAAACGTGGATGCGTGTATACGGTTCGGGAACGGTGCGTTTTGGAAGGTCAGTTTACAATATTTTTATATATTTTTTTAGAAATCGAGAGGTTAAGGTGCTCACTAATTTTTATTAACCGGGTATTGTAACATCAGTTCGAGTACAACTAAAAAGACAAATCCTTTCAAATCATCTACATAAATATTAAAAAAAACCAAAAGGAATATCGGAAACAACATTTTTGTTTTATTTTGGTGGATAACATGGACCACGAGACATAGACTTTGCATAAAATTAAAAAGAGTCTACCTGGCCGTTTGCCGCTCCTCGAACATTAAAGTTTAAACCAAGCGAAAGATTCGTTCACCAAAAAATATCCCACTTAACATTCAAAAGAAAATATCCCACTTCTTATAAAATCTATAATAAAATCGAAATTTCACTTGGACCAAGATGCAAATCATTTTTTTGGGTGAAATGATGCACATCCATTTAATACAGAAGTTTTTGCAATCGAGAATCAGCTGGCCTACGCAGGTCAACCATTTCGATACCAATGAAACAAAGACACGTAAGATTTGATATCTCAAAAGGTTCTCCAAGTGATATAAGGAGCACAAATATAATTTGAAATATATATTGTATAATGTTATTGTAAATTCTACATGATTCAAATTATCTCTCTAAAATTTTATTAAAAAATTAATAGTACAACATGCACCCAACTCGCCAAAGAGAATCACAATATAATTTAGGGAAAAGTCCACTTTCGTACCCTGTGGTATCGACCAAAATTACTTTAGTACCCTGTGGTAAAAAATCGATCAATCGAGTCATACTTATTCCAATTAACATCAAAAAGGGCCTCGGGCAGCTGCCCGGAGCTGCCCGAACCTACCCGAGTGCTGCCCGGGCCACGTGGCCAGCCACGTCACCAATTTTGATGACGTGGCGCCACGTCACCAGGAGGGGGAGGAGGAGGACGCGGAGGAGGAGGGGGACGCGGGGAGGAGGGGGACGCGGGGAGGAGGAGGACGCGGGGAGGAGGAGGACGCAGAGGAGGAGGAGGAGGAGGAGGACGCGGGGAGGAGGAGGACGCAGAGGAGGAGGAGGAGGACGCGGGGGAGGAGGGGGACGCGGGGAGGAGGAGGACGCAGAGGAGGAGGAGGAGGACGCGGAGGAGGAGGAGGACGCGGGGAGGAGGAGGAAAATTGGAGGAGGAGGAGAATTGGTGACGTGGCGCCACGTCATCAAAATTGGTGACGTGGCTGGCCACGTGGCCCGGGCAGCGCTCGGGTAGATTCGGGCAGCTTCGGGCAGCTGCCCGAGGCCCTTTTTGATGTTAATTGGAATAAGTATGACTCGATTGATCGGTTTTTTACCACAGGGTACTAAAGTGATTTTGGTCGATACCACAGGGTACTAAAGTGGACTTTTTCCTATAATTTAACTTACAATCTTTTTAATTTAACCCGATCATTAAAAAACTTAACCCACCACATAATTCACAGCCTCTATAAAGAAAACCAACCTAGCCATTCCTCTCAAATCTCTCATTACCCATTTCTACAATATTTCCCCGATCTCTCTCTCTCCTTCTTTCCTCCATTCCCAAAATGGCCAATAACCTGCCGTCCATAACCATAGTTCTGGTTCTGGCCCTAACCCTCTTAGCGACCCTAACCGCACCATCCAATGCCCTAACTTGCACAACCCAGAAGCTCTCCAACAGCAACCTCTACGCCAACTGCACCGACCTCCCGACCTTAGGGGCCTACCTCCACTACACCTACAACTCCACCAACGGCTCCTTGTCCGTCGCATTCGTCGCGGCTCCCTCGAAGACCGACGGCTGGGTCGCGTGGGCCATCAACCCGACGGGGACCGGGATGCCAGGAGCCCAGGCCTTTATAGCCTTCAAGGAGAGTGGCGCCGTCACCGTCAAGACGTACGACATCGTTTCCTACGGAAACCTGACGCAGACCAAGCTCTCGTTTGCCACGTGGGGGGTCAGCGCCGTCGCCGACTCCTCCTCCGGCATGTACACCATCTACGCCTCCGCCAAGGTCCCCGCCGCCGTCAAGGACAAGCTCCACTACATATGGCAGGTGGGCCCCTCTGTGACCAGTGGTAGGCCAGACAAGCACGATTTCGCTCCGGCCAACCTCAAGGCCAACGGCACACTGGTCCTCGCCGGTTCAACACCGGCGGCTGGTCCCAGCGCCGGCTCCACGCCGGAGACGTCGAACACCACCACGTCGGCGCCGGCGCCGGCGCCTAGCGCGGGGTCCAGGTTCCGGTTGGACTTCTCGGCTATTGTTGCGGCTGCCCTTGTTTTGATGGGTGCTTTTGTGGCTTTTTAATCGAGATTTTTTTTCCCAAGGGTTAGGCTTTCTGGTTCTTTACTTTTTCTTTTCGGGGATTTCCGTTTTATTATTATAAAGCCCATTGGTGTTTTCAGTGTTATTTTTTAATGTGTTCCTTTCAACAACAAAAAAACGATATATTTATTCCTTGATTACAATTAGGAGTTATAATTGGAAGCTGGGCCAGTAATTAAGTTATCACATTAAACTAGTAAACTACAGGATCTTTTGGTTGAACTCATCTCTTGTTATATGAGCATTTATTGGCACACTAAACAAATACGGGGTAATTGTTTACACGCCGGTAGCTTAATAATTAAAGTATATTTTATTACTCGATCAACTATCTGTAATTCTTTTCCGGGAAAACTCTTGGAGGGAGGAACATCGACATGAGATCTTTTTTTTTTAGAAAATAAAAACCATTGCATATAAATTGATTGCGTAGGGTGGTCAGAGAACAACAAGTTACATAGCTCCAACGGCGGATGAGATGATAAATCAGGGGGACAGATACGATTTTTCATCCGAGTGGCAACCCAATTGACGACCTCATTCGTCATCCTAGGAGAAAAAATCAAACTACAATTAGCAAGTTTCCTAATTGCAAATCTAGCCAAGACAGCTTCAATTTCCGAACGCCAAACAATCGAGGAAGATTGTTCGTTGATGAAGTCAACCGCAATCTTGCAATCCGATTGAATGATAACTGTGGTAGTATTGAAGCATCTAGCACAAAGGTCAGTAGCAGTTTGGATAGCAGCGACCTTGGCACTCGTGCTCGAGTGAGTGCGCAAGATGAAATTCTGGCCTCCAATAATTTGGCCTCTGGAGTTTCTAGCAACCGCAGCCACGCCTGAATCATGATTCTCGTTGATCCACGACCCGTCGCAATTTACTATCACCTCATTTGGTTGAGGTGGAACCCACTTCCGTGTTTGGGACACCATGCCAGCTATAGCAGCTTCATGCCCAGTTTCCTTTGCTTCAGTCCATTCCCTCTAAGAATACTCCGCGATCTGCACAGCTCGCACAGGATCTGGTTCAATTCCGTCGAAGATAACATTGTTTCTCATCTTCCAAACCTGCCAGTATATGAACATTATAAGAGGAATGAGGGAATCCGCTTTCAGTTGAGACAAATCATGCATAACAATTGCAAACCAAGTTCTAAAAGAAGTAGTATCAACATTTCTAGTCTTATAGCCAAAGGAACTATAAAACCAAGAAGTTGCAGCATAAGAGCAATTCAAAAGAACATGGGAAATGGTCTCAGGGTGGGATCCGCAAATAGAACAAATATTATTGGTAGCCATTTTTCGCCTCCACATAGTGTCAGCAGTAGGAATGGCAACATTCAACACCCGCCAAAGAAAAGTTTTAATTTTGGAGGAATGTCAATCCGCCAGTAGATTTCCAGAAATCCCTGTGCAAAGAAGGATCACCCTCATTAGTTTTAAAAGATAAATATCCAACTTTAGCCGAAAAATTGCCATTCAAGGCATTACACCATATGATCTTATCATCAAATTCCACCCGTGGGGGCAGCAGAGCACGAATGACATCAGCCTCCAGCGGTGAGAAAAGCTGGTCAATCAGTGCATGATTCCAGCCACCACCTTAAATATTAATAAGATCGGAAACAAATTGGACATAAGAATCAGGCGGTCTATCAGAGATGATTTTCTTGTGTTCCATTAAAGAAAGCCATTGATCAGACCACACATTGATCTTCTTTCCATTACCAATGCGCCAAAGAGAATCATTTTTGATCAGTTCCTTGCCATGATAGAGACTTTGCCACATCCAAGATGATTTCTGACCCCTACAAGCATGCAAGAAATTAGTGTGTGGAAAGTACAGGCCCTTAAGAATCCTGGAACATAACATATCAGGCTTGCATAACAATCTCCAAGCCTGTTTGGCTAACAATGCATTATTAAAAACCTCCATATCTTTAAAGCCAAGACCACTATTAGACTTGGAAGAGGAAATTTTGGTCCAACTTCTCCAATAGATGGTCTTCCGATCGATATCACCCTTCCACCAAAACCTTGCAAAGATTCCATTTAATTTGGTGCAAAAAGTTTTTGAAAATTTTACACATTGCATTGTATATGTAGGAATCGAAGTGAGGACAACTTTTACCATGACAATTAAAAAAAATTAATTGTTAATACTGAAACTATATTTGTTTTTTATTATGCAATGAGAGGTAACAACGTGTTCCTAAAAAAATTGTTATTTATTACCTCGTATTTCTTAGAAGAATCCCATGTGCTGCTTTGTGGCGCAAGTTGCGTTTCAACCAATTGTCGTTTTCGAACGAAATAATTTTTTTTTGAAAGTTCGAACGAAATAAAATTGATTTAATTGTCCTGGAGGAGCCAGACAACTTCGCAAAGCGATAGCTTCCATCGTTAGCTTGTTCTCACTTCTTTATCTTTTTGAAAGGACACTCCCAATTACTATGGAACATAAAAAATGAAAGGAGTGAAGATTACCGCATTGTAAATAGAATTATTTATAAGTATATAAAATTTATCTACCTATAATTTTAAGTTTTAGATTGAATATTAAAATTTTGTCAACAGAATACATATTCTCATTTCATATGATTCTCATTCCATGACACTAGTAAAGTTAAATTTCACGCGCACTTCGAACACATCCTAATCACAAGTGTTACATAATATACTCTAACAATGATGCTAAACAGACAAAGTGTTCCGCAGCTTCGTATCTGGCCGCCAATGTCGGTGGATATTTATGTACGCATTTTTTCCGCAACTCCAGCAAAGGAATTAAATTACAAAAGATCCCTGTAATTCGAAAGATTTTAATTTTTTTAATGTTATGGGTCCTTATGGCTTGATTGGAGTTTCCTTTTCCTAAAAAAAGTTAAAGTTTATGGGGTACCGGAGATGTCCCAACTCGTAGGACAATGATCGGGAAAAATAACTTTATTGTCACAGGTGGCGAATAATCCCGCTTTGTCCACTTATTTTGAGAGGTAAAAGCCCATTCAATTCTAGACTAATGATGATATTATCGTGCATGGTAGACCACCATCATTAATTTGTTTGATAACAAGGCTTATGCCCACATAACACTTGCTTAACCAATGAACAATTAACTGTTTAGATAAATTAGTGTTAAATATTTGTTAGAAAATTTTTATCATTATTCAAAAATTTAACCCAACTCGGATATGGATTAAACGATCTTATTTCAATTCAAATACGAAGTGGTTTAAAAAAATATTATTCTCGTCAGCAAATATTGCGATTGTCCAAGTTGGAGAGATTTTTCCTCAAAAAAAAAGTTGGAGAGATTTATCTATAGATCTTCCGCCGATCATTGTCGGAGATAAAAATATATATGAAGAGTACGTTGGACAAACATTTGCTTTGCCAAATAATGACAATGCATTGACAGTAACTCTACAGAAGGCTTGTTATGTAGTCTTTTTTTTTTAGAATCTCTTGTTATGTAGTCTAATCTCCCTTACATGTGCAGAGCCTAACAAACCTCTTTTTTTTTTTTTGAGAAGTGCAGAGCCTAACCAACCTTGTCGAAATTGACAAAGATGTCGTCGTCGCGACAATGAGGTCGAAGAAAGAGTTGCCATCAAACGATAACGAAAACTAACAATAACTTCCCTTTTTAGGCTTCAAATCGATGAGAATAATTATTTTAAAAAATTACTTGATTCAGATCGATAAAATTACTTGATTGTGGTTAAATTTGGATGTTTTCTGACTGACAAAAAAAAAAGTTATAGTCGGTCAAAATTTCAAATGGTGTCCTTACAAATTTAAACATTGTGATTTTTTTTCTAAGAATTTAAAAAATTTTTGGTTAAATTAAAACAATGGTGCCCAAACTCACCTATTCAATTCACTGCTTGACTTTTTTATAAGTAGATGTTTACGGGGGCATTAGAACAAGTGCTCTTTGTAATTCACTACTTCACTTATTGTGACTAGTTGTGGCTCTTTGAGTGGTCCTGCGGCCTAGTGGGAATTAGGCCCAGCCAACTCCGTTGCTTGTCAACCAGACCAAGTGGGCTTAACCCACCGGCCTAGGAAAAATCTGAAGTGCTTAACCCACCGTCTGCCGACATAAAAATCAAACCAGCTTCGAGAAATGCACAAGACGATAACAGTTACGCCAGCGGCCAGGATAAATTTGGTGTATGGGTGGGTGTTTAGAGGAAGAGAAAAGGGATTTTTGTAAAATTATAAGAAAATGGGGGCTTATTTTTGTTATTTACCAGATAGACACGTGAGCATTGACGTGGGACTGTTTTGGACACAGAAGCTGACGTGGAAATCCAAATAGGACAGCAGCCTAGGGCAGCTGCCCGGATCGTAGCCTGATAAAATTTAAATAACTTGAACATATTTGATGATTTTTAAACTACATAGACTAATTACAAAAAAACGATATCACAGAGTACTAAAGTACTTTTCCCTAAAAACAATACCAATACTTTGATATGCATGTATTCGACTAACTCAAGGTCTGGTTGTAGGGATTGGAGATGGCCTAAGTTCGAATATCTGGAGTGATCCTTAGCTTCCCTCCAATCCAAATGCTAGAGTTACTTCGGTCCGACCTATAAATCTTAATATTTCCAAGGTGTCGGATCTGATTTGTGTCGAAACCAGAAGTTGGAATTGGGAGTTGCTTGATAGTCTCTTCTCTGTGAATGACCGGTTGGCTATTGCTAAAATCAATCTTGGCAATTGTACTAACCCTGATCGCCTGGTTTGGAAGTTCAATAAGTCTAGAGAATACTCGGTTAAGAAGGGCTATCATTTACGAAAAAATCAAGCCCTTATTACCTATAATGCAAACTTTGCAGGTTCGAGCCATCCTCCCTTTTATCCGGGGATTTGGGCTCAAATTTGGAAGCTGCTGGTCCATCCTAGAATTAAGAACTTTATCTGGAGAGCTGCTAAGAATAGTTTACATGTTGCAAGTAGCATGTACAGGAGGCACCTCTCTCCCCTATCTACTTGTAATGTTTGTAAAGCGAAAAGTGAAACTATTTGTCATATGTTGTTTGAATGTGATCATGCTAGAGCTTCCTAGTTTGCTTGTCATTTTGGCCATGATATTCATCAGCATTTGTATGCTTCTCTTGGTTTTTGGTTGGTTGCCTTGTTTAATCTATTGAATAACTTAGACACTGTGCACCTTGTTCTCTTGGCTTTATATTTATGTTGGCATATTTGGAAGTCTAGGAATAGCTTTGTCTTTGATGGTATTCGGCCGAACCCTATTCTTAGTGCAAACTTGGCTTCTAATGCTTACCTTGAATTTGTGCAGATCAATAGTGCCGCTAGGTCCTGCCCCACTTTTGGATCAGCATACTTCGTGGATCGCTCCGGGAGTCGAGAAAATGAAGTACAACTGTGATGCATCTTGGATGGAGTCGTCTCCCTCTTTCGGGATCATTGCTGTTGCTAGGAACCATTTTGGCCTCGTTGTTGGAGGCAATTGTGAGTTGCTGCTTGCGGCCTCTCCTCTAGAAGCGAAACTTAAAGCAATTAAATTAGTTGTGCGATATATCACTTGTCTCCCCGTCTCTATGAAGTCCATTGTGGAAACCGACTGTTATTTAGTTTTCCATTTGCTTCAGGATCCCAATCCGGTTGTGGATTGGCATCTAGAGAACCTAGTTTTAGATCTTAGAAAGGATTTGGAGTCCCTCTCCTCTTGTATTTTGAGCTACACATCTCGCTCAAACAATTGTGTTACAGATTATTTGATTAAGATATGTCGGCTAGATACCCTTCTGATAAATTGGATGGCTTGTCATCCTCCGGTGGTGAACAACTTTGTACTGAATGATATTCCTCCTTAATCAATGTACTGCTTTGTTTCTTCAAGAAAAATGTATTCGACTAACTGAATCATCTTTGGACTCATTCCTGTCTCTGTTTCACTTGGAAATCGAAACTAACGGATCCTAACCGGCGTTATCGTCTTTTCAGCGTCACGGGCACCGTTGGATTGCCTCGAGAAGAACAAAATTTTAGCAACTGACACTAATCATCCCGGCACATGGCTGACCATAAATTACAATTTAACTTTTACCTTTTCTGTGACACGTGGCATCCTCACAGTTTTATAAATAAAATTTTAGACAGTCGGCCTCACACTTTTTTTTTAAGCCAACTTTCTCCATTTCTGTATTTAAAAAAAACTTTTCCATTTCTACGGAGAGTAGGAATTGTAAAATTCATTGTCGTCATAAACACTGGTGTGGCATCAATACATACCCTTTTATCTTGAGCACACAAAAAATAAAAATCGCCAATCAGCATGGGGTGGACCCCACAAGTCCCAGTATAATTGGATTGGCCCCACCGATTCTGCTTGCAAGCTACGCATTGACCCACGTAGAGAATTAGAGAGTGCCCCCTTCCGTTAATATAAAAACACGTACATTTACTCCTTTTATACTTTACAATGAAATGCTTCGTATCCCGGCCCTTTAAAAAATAGAAACAGGCAGTACGTGCGTAACCTCGATCGGGCAAAGAGGGTATATTCGTGCTCAGAATCTAAACTAGAAAACTCCAATATGGTCATCGTAAGAACAAGCTTCCAACTTAGAACTGAACAAATTTCGGTATTTTTTTTACCTTTGTTACTTGGTACATTAAATATCCGTAAAGTAATTTTCTATAAAGAAATAATCGCTCTAAACTGATAAAAAATAGTTGAGACCAGTATTAAAATTTAATAAAATTAATGATAACTTTCTTACTGCTGTCTTTTAAATTTGTTAGTCTTGAAGCTAATGTCTCTTAAAATAAATCCAATTTTTTTAGGGTAAATTACCCTAGTGTAAGGTCCCTGTCTTTTCTAAACTAATTTTGCCGTCCCTATTCTTAAAAGAAATATTGGTCTCGGGTCACTGATTGACGTCAGAATTTTTTTCATTTTTTTGTCATGGAATGACCGATATACCCTTAAATAAAAAAATAAATCTTTTTCAATCTTTGAACATCTTCATCAACCTTGAAACAAGAACCAGAAACAAACCAAATTGATAAAATCCAATATAAACTCACCAAAAAAACCCAATCCTCTCTTGGGTTTGGATCGGTTGAACCCAAAAGAAATATCACCATAAAACAGAGAAATTACAGCTGGATTCACCATAAAACACTGACAACAACCTTCAAAAAATAAACACCAAGAACATCCAAGCTGTAGGCAAGAAATGGACAGCGATGAAGAACCTCAACTTCTCCAACAAGGTCAGTGCTCTGGGCGACGACGAGTTCGACAAAGGAATTGATGGTCGGCAAACCCCCTTGCCCTTCTCCCCTCCACTCCCTGAGCAAAATTGATAGCGGTGAGACCGCCGGATGCATCCCCGCAGTCCCCAATTCTGGAAAATTGGGGACGAACCCAAATTTTTAATCTGGGTCTTTCCTCCCCAACCACCAATTCACAACGACCGGCAACGGTCGACGGTGCAGGCGGGAGAGTATATCCAAACGGGGGGAGGAGAGGGGAGGTCAGAGGTGACCAGGCAGAGCGAGGAGGTCGGAGGTGACTAGGTCATCGTGGTGGAGCACCGACTCTGAGGGGACGAACAGTACATTGTTGTTTGTCGGAGGGTTGGTGTACTTGATTAGGATCTACGGCAGTCGAGACAAGTGTTGGACACTTTCTCCGTAAGACGAGATTGCCCCGTATATTTCAGTGCGGTACGGGCTATGGCAATCGTCCCCAAGATACAACGACTGTTAGGGCGTTTCCAAGAACGTTGCACACGTATCTCGAAACTTTCGGGCGAACCCTTATATACCCAGAACTTTCGGACGAACTTTGTAAGTGAAGAACGGGGGGAGAGGAGAAGACAACAATGCCTATATGGATGCACTTGCTGCTGGGATGGATTGAATGGCAAGGGGGCAGGGAGGCAGCCACTCCGAAGGGACGCGTCCGCTCGGCCAGCAGGTTGGCTGGCTGCGCTCGTGGCCCTTCGGTGGCTTCTGGATCCTTCCAGGCGTGCCCAGGCTGTGCTGGCGCCCTTTCGCGAGAGATCTCGCAGCCCTTCGGCCTTCTGGAAGTCTCCTGGACATTCCAGCCCTTCGTGCCTCTTCGGTGGCCAACCTGGAAGGTGCTCGCAGCTCCTCGTCACTTCGGTAGTTGCGCAAAGTGTCAAGTGCACCACAAAGCGCCCATTGCGACCTGCGTCCAATGCGCCATGCGCACACGTACACGCGCGTGCACGAGCGCGTGCTCGTGCTCGTGCTCGTGCTCGGACGGTGCTTCGCACCGTCCTCGCAGCTAGCGGTGGGTCAGCCTTTAGGTAGTCAACCAAGTTGAGAGGTAAGGAGAGGAATTCCTTATAAACAAGGAAATTCTCCTTGCTCTATTCAATGTGGTACACACCATTCCTTAACTTGACTTTGGGCCTTCCACTTGGGCCTTTCCAATTTGGGCCAAATGCATTAAATATGCATTCAACCCAACAATCCCCCACATGAATGATGATTAATGCATGCAGACTCTAATCGAAAGTTCTGACGTGTTATTATTGCATCGAGACAGGTAGCTTGTGGCTTTGAACCTTCTCTAGTAATATGTTATCAGATTTACTCGCTGCTCGGTGAACGTGATGTCTTGAACCGTCAGCTTTTGGCATAAACCAAGACAATAACATTTACACAATAATAACCCTAGTATATTTGAGTTCTCACGTTGTGTTCGTTTCGGCCATGGACCGTATCTTGGATTCATAAGTGTTTTTCTCATTAGAAGCGGCCTCACTTCACACTTACATAGGTGATCTCCTATCAGGAGTATCCTGCCATACTCCACCTTTATCAAGGTATAGGAATCATTACAAGCGTAATGCTTAACCTTACCACACCGCTGCAGGCTAACACCTGGGCAGCTTCTGAGAATGAGATAGGTTCCAGGTGATTAACTGAACCCTCCATAACTTAGTTTTCTCATTGAACCAAGTTTGTGGGATCTCCACTCATCATGGTTGAGTTACAGCTATGGACGTTCTTTAGTGTGTGGATTTTAATCCCATTCCCCTTACTGCGTTGTACATTTGATCTCTATTGATTCCTTTCGTAAAAGGATCAGCTAAGTTGTCCTTAGACTTTACGTAATTAATGGTGATCACCCCACTAGAGATCAACTGTCTAACGGTATTGTGTCTCCGACGGATATGTCGAGATTTTCTGTTGTACAATGTACTTTGTGCTCTCCCGATTGCAGACATGCTATCACAATGTATCAATACGAAAGGCACCGGTTTGCTCCAGCACGGAATATCCTCTAGGAAGTTTCTGAGCCATTCAGCTTCTTTTCCAGCTTTGTCTAGTACTATAAACTCTGACTCCATGGTGGATCGAGCTATGCATGTTTGTTTAGAGGACTTCCAAGACACAGCTCCTCCTCCTATGGTGAATACGTATCCACTCGTGGATTTGGAGTCCTTAGTGTCTGATATCCAGTTTGCATCACTGTATCCTTCTAATACAGCTGGATATTTAGCATAATGTATGCCATGGTTTATGGTATGTTTTAAATACCGTAAAACCCTTTCCAAAGCTTGCCAGTGATCCTTCCCTGGATTACTTGTGAATCTACTAAGCTTACTAACTGAGTACGCAATATCGGGACGTGTGCAGTTTATTAAATACATCAAGCTCCCGATAATCTGCGCATACCTCAGTTGAGATACTGGGTCCTCTCGATTCTTGGCTAAGTGTAGATTCAAATATGCTGGAGTCTTAACCGGAGGTTTGTCAAAAGCTTCAAATTTCTTGAGCACGCTTTCCACGTAGTGGAATTGCGTCAAGATAATTTCGTCAGCTTTCCTAGAGATTTTTATCCCTAGTATGACGTCTGCCAGACCCATATCTTTCATGTCAAAATAGTTCTTTAACATGTCCTTAGTTTTCACAATAACCTCTTTATTGCTTCCCATAATTAGTAAGTCATCTACGTAGAGACATACAATTACGTAAGCTTCAGGTGTGCCCTTAATGTAAACACATTTATCGCACTCATTGATCTTAAATCCATTCGACAGCATTGTTCTGTCAAATTTCACGTGCCACTGTTTCGGCGCTTGTTTTAGCCCGTATATTGACTTGACTAGTCGACACACTTTATGCTCTTGACTGGGAGCCACAAACCCTTCAGGTTGCTCCATGTATATCTCTTCTTCCAGTTCTCCATTTAGAAAAGCTATTTTTACGTCCATTTGGTAGATCTCGAGGTTATAGAGTGCCGCAACAGCTATGAGTACTCTAATTGATGTGATTCTTGTGACCAGTGAATACGTGTCAAATAAATCATATCCCTCCTTCTGTTTGAACCCCTTAGCTACCAATCGAGCTTTGTATTTGTCGATCGATCCATCAGCTTTGTATTTTCTTTTTAGGATCCACCTGCATCCCAAAGGTTTGCAGCCCGGTGGGAGATCCACGATTTCCCACGTGTGGTTTTGCATAATGGATTCTATCTCACTATTGATAGCTTCCTTCCAGAGAGGAGCATCTGGACTGGACAATGCCTCTTGGATTGTCCTGGGTTCATCTTCTAACGCATAGGTTAGATAATCTGGACCAAAGGATTTGATTACCTTCGTCCGTTTACTACGTCTAGGTTCATCATCTTCCTGATTTGACCCTTGCGTAGACTCGTGAGCCCTTTTCTTCGGACTTGCTTCCTTTCTTTCCTTATTAGGAAAGCTATTCTCAAAGAACGTTGCGTTCCTTAATTCTATGACCATTCCCGCGTTTATCTCAGGGTTTTCAGATTTATGCACCAAAAATCGATAAGCACTACTACTTTGCGCATATCCGATAAAGATGCAATCAATGGTCTTGGGTCCTATTCTCACCTGCTTAGGCTTAGGTACTACGACCTTTGCTAGGCACCCCCACACTTTAAGGTAACCGTAGGAAGGCTTCCTTCCTTTCCATAGTTCATATGGGATTTTATCCCTTTTCTTGTGTGGCAACTTGTTTAGAATGTGGTTAGCTGAGAGCACAGCTTCCCCCCACATGTTCTGGGGTAAGCCCGAGCTAATCAACATAGCGTTCATCATCTCCTTAAGAGTTCAATTTTTGCGTTCAGCTACGCCATTCGATTGAGGTGAGTATGGAGCAGTCGTCTGATGAATAATGCCATGTTCTTGGCAGAGTTTCTCAAACGGAGCTACATATTCTCCCCCTCGATCACTTCGGATCGTTTTGATTTTCACACTGAGTTGATTTTCAACCTCATTCTTATATCTCTTAAAGGCATCAAGAGCTTCGTCTTTGCCCTTTAGGAGATATACGTAACAATATCTCGTGCAGTCATCGATAAACGTGATGAAGTATTTCTTCCCGCCTTTAGTTTGCACGTGTTTCATATCGCAAGTGTCCGTATGAATTAACTCTAAAGGCGTAGTACTTCTTTCCACCGAATGGAAAGGTGCTTTGGTCATTTTAGCCTCCACACACACTTCACATTTATCGGATGGGTTGAACTCTAGATTCGGTAATAAATTTAAACTTACTAACTTTCTTAACGAGTTTAAGTTTACGTGTCCTAATCTACCATGCCATAAATTAGAACACTCGGCCAAGTAAGAAGAAGCGTTAACTTTATTTTCACCGTTAAAGGTGCGATGTACAGTTATTACATTCATCTTAAACAGCCCCTTTTCTAGATAACCCATTCATATGAATTGACCCGCTTTGGTCAGTACAAACTTATCAGCCTCAAATACAAGCTTAAGACCGGCTTTGCTTAACAGTGAGCCGGAAACTAAGTTCTTGCAGATGTCCGGGACATGCAGCACATCCTTGAGGGTCAGCTCCTTTCCTGAGGTCAGCTTCAGGACCACCTTACCCAGACCGACGATCTTGGACGTTGCAGAGTTTCCCATGAACAGCTTTCGCCCGGTGATCGGGATATAGTTCGAGAACATCTCCTTGTCCGAGCAGATGTGGCGGGTAGCTCCTGTGTCTACGAACCACTCTCTCGGATTGTCCACCAGGTTGGCTTCAAACACCACGGCTGACAGATCCATCTGAGACAAGTCTTCAGCCAGGTTAGCCTTTCCTTGGTCGTCCTTCTTCGGCTGGCGACAGTCCTTAGCCATGTGTCCGGGTTTGCTGCAGTTGTAGCAGTCGCCCTTGATCTTCTTTTTCTTCTTAGGCTCTTGCTTCTCCTGCTTATCCCCGGACTTCTTCCTCTTCTTGCCACCTTTTCCCTCGGCGAGGTGTACGGTGGTCTCAGAGTTGGCCTTGCCTTACATGACTTCGGACTTTCGGTTGTCTTCCTCGATCCTAAGTCTCACGATCAGGTCTTCTAGGCCCATGTCCTTCCTGCAAGAGTTTGGCCGACTTGGCCATGGAGAAGAACTTTCGCAGGAAAGCATGGGCCAAGTCTGTCCAACTCCTTATTGTCTCTCCTTTCAACTTGTTGTACCATACACGAGCTTGATCCTTCAGAGAGAAGTGAAAGAGACGTAGCTTCAAGACGTCATCATCTATTCCTTGAAACTTCATGATATTGCATATATCCTCGAATCGAGAAAGATGGTCTTGGGGATCTTCACTCGGTAATCCGTAAAACTGGACAGAATTTTGCAGTAATCCCACAATGGCTGCTGGGATCTGGAATGAGTGGGCTCCTATCGGTGGTTGTTGCAACCCATTAGGATTCCCATTCCATGTAGGAACAGATGATTCCAGCAGGGTCCTTCTTCGTGGCGCACCTGCAAGGGCTTGGGTTGCTTCCAAAGTAGCGTCATAAAGAGCTTGGGTCGCCTCGTCATTATCATCCTGATTTTGTGCCATGGATCTGGATTGGTCTCTCCTTTCACGCCTAATTCTCCTTTCGAGTATTTTGATGTCAATCTCAGGTAAGGCGTTTGTGTCAGGGCCAAGTCCTGCACTCCGGGTTCTTGGCATGCACTAAAGAGACTCGCAAAAGCGAGTGCACAAAATCAGCAAATATGCTGTACACAAAACCAATTACTTTTGGTTTTATGTCCTAAAATCTCAGTTCCGTGTCGACGGCGCCAATTTGACGTACGCAAAATTGACAAGCAATTTAACGCACAAACAAATAGTATAGTGTATAAGTAAGGTTCTTGAACTGAGAGAGATAGAACATGAAAATTGAAACAATCAATCATATGTAGTCAAATTGAAACAAGTTCGTAAAGTAAAGAATGATATGAGGTTGCAAGACAATAAGTAAATTAAGAAATATAGAAATACGGTTTGTACTTAATGAAATAAAGAGAGCACGATGCTTTTATGGACTACCTATCTATGTCAAGATCATGGTTATTTATGAAGTTCTAACTAGTACCCGGAGTGTTCTAGTGCATCCTCCTAACGCTTTCGCTCATTAGGCCGATAAAACTAAGCTAGAATAGTTCACGAATACCAACTAACGCTTTCGCTCATTAATTAGATCATGAACTAAGCTAAGCTCAATTATAAAGTTAACTCCTCGTGGGTTATCCCTTAGTATCAAGATGTCTCATTAATACCTAAAAATATGTCAATTGATCCTTCCGTTGAATTTAATGCCTTTCGGTCCACTATCATCAACTAACATCATAATCTAAGTGATCAAGTTAGATTAAGCATTACGATCATCAATTGACAACTACTACGAAAGATGATCAAACCATAACCCAACATAGATAAGTAATCACATAATTAAAGCATCGTACTCACAAGAAAAACTACTCACAAGTCATGTTCATACAAGAAGAAAACTTATACAAGAAAATGATAGAAAATAACATTAAAGAGAGAGATAGAGAAAACTCAAGATGTGGTCAAGAGCTTCCTCAAGCATCCTTCTTCAAGCTTCCTTCTAGCATTCCTCCAATGGTACTCCTTCTTGGTATTCCTCACAACTCTCAATCTCCAACTATATTCTTCAAAAACTAGATATATCCAAGAGAGCAATTCCCTCCTCTATTTATAGTGAATGAGATGAGAGCTTTTTCTCCACTCATCCATCAAAAGAGAAGGTGGATGGATGAATATTCTCTCTTTTGAGTTGGAAAGCCTTTCTTTTGATGGTGGAAAGTACTTTGGAGGTGGAAAGCTCTTCTTTCCAACAAGGAACACCAAGGAGAATTATTTATACAAGGCACTCAAGTTTCCAGCCATGTGAAAGAAAGAAAGGCAATCATGGTCCATAATGGTCCTTGAATTTTCGGCCAAATTCGTACAGATTGCTGGCAGAATTAATGCTCAATTTTGGACGTGATTTTTATCTTTTTGGGCTTCGAATTTGAAGAAGCCCATTAGAGACAAATGTAGCCCAGGATGTCTTCTTTCCGGAGCCACTGAGTTTGCCTTCATCGGTCTTCAGATGAGAAAGTTATCTGCATTTAAGTCACAAGAGGTCAAACTCACCCACATCTTCGAGTGCCCGATCAAGCGTCAATCTTTTAGGCTACTCCGATAGACTTCAACACGAACCAATGGTGCACCAACATACTCCCTCTCATCTCACAAGGGCTTCTAGCAATAAACATGAAAGAAACACAATAAAAATTAAGAGGTTACACGAAAACTAACATAATACGAAATAAGAGATATTAACATCAAATAACACGTAAACCTACTAGAAACGATAGGAATTCAATGCTAAAATAATGAATGTTTTCACACTCATCACACCCCCATACTTGAATCATTGCTTGTCCTCAAGCAAACTCAACCATGGAATACTAAACAATATCATAAGAGAAATCAAAACGCAATAAGGAAAAGACTTGGCATGATTAATTCAAAATTTAACTCCCCTCAAAATCTCAAACTCACATTAACAGATCACCCTATAACCTAGCTAGTTCATTAACCAAAACACAAAAAGTAAGAACCGGTAGACACCTCACCTCTAGATTATTTAACCAAGTATTAACACTATGTAAAATACACTAGAAGGTTGACCACTCAGAAGTTCGGAAAATTTTTGCTCACAATTTGTAAGTGGTTAACTTCCTATCTCTCACGTACATGGCCAATTTTTTTCAAAGTATCCGACGTCCTACTCAACAATGTCTCAAAGTCGTGAGATTGCTTGTGATCAGGGGGACTTTCATTCGGGTTGTAATGGGGCTGAGGTACAGGTGAGATAAAATATCTGGATAGTAGTTTAACCACCCAATCCGAGGACATTGTACAAATTCAAACTAGTCACTCGTCTATTCTAAACATCCTCACCATAAACAATTCAAGCACACTCCCCAATTCACCCATTTCCTAAGACCGTGTAGATCGAGTCATGCCATCTTATTCATGCCTTATTCCATTTTTTTACTTCTCTTTTTCACCACTTTTCATTTCTTTTCTTCTTCTTTTTTTTTCACAAACTTGACATTTACTAGGCAACAACTCGATCTTTTTTTTTTTACTCATAGCCTCTCAATTATCCAAATCATAAACAGATTAAACCCATATCAATACCAAGTTTTTAACTAATCCCAATACATATTATCCCCAACCTATGTGTCCACGGATCAAATGACCAAAGGTCGGGAGGATAGTAGGTATAAGGCTTAAAGTTGGCTTACATATAATATGATCAAAGAATGGCTAGGCTCAATGGGTTAAAGCAATGGATTCAAGGGATTTTTATCTCTACAGCTCTAGGCTTAATGTCAAAGAAATTTACCCCCGTCATCCCACTAACGCACACACAACCAAGACTATGTCGAGTACTAGTAGGATACCTCAATCAACCGGACTCAAGTAGGAACCTCATTAATGTATAGAGACTGTTGTCTCCACCTTCGGCTCAAAGTTCCTCACAAGGTTTATTCGTCAATCCTCTAGGCAAGTATACATAGTGAGACCACTAGTTTAAGCAACCGAGGGTGAGGTTTCTACAAGTTTCTAATCTTAGTGCTCGAGTTCAATCCCTAACTAGGTATGTGACAATCTTCTAACATAAGTTTAATAATTTTGAGGGGGGTCAAATTTTGAAAAAATCATGCTATACTCATCAAATCATTCCTACGTGGAACCTCTCACCCCCACACTTAAATGACACATTGTCCTCAATGTGGGGGCAACACACAAAATGAAACATCACATTAAATAACACAAATGAAAAAAAAGGAAAAGTAAAAGAAAGAGAAGTGGACTGCTCCCTGAGGCTAAGGTGCAGATGGAGGGAGCAAAGTTTGCACTTCTCGAGCGCGCTCCATCTTGCTCCCTAGGTATAGCTTGCACCGCTGGCCATTGACTTTGAATGTTTGGCCCTCCAGATTCTTCACTTCAATGGCTCCTTGGCTCCAATACGAGCGTCGTGCCTCTTTTTGGTGGTGTCTTTGTAGAGCCATGCACTTTCAAAGGCACTTGAGCGGAGTTCCTCGAGTTCTTGGAGTTGCAGCACCCGACGTTCTCCCGCGAGCTTGTAGTCGTAGTTCAATGTCTTGATTGCCCAAAATGCTCGGTATTCAAGCTCCACTGGGAGGTGACATGCCTTGCCGTAGACCAGGCGATATGGTGTTGTGCCTATAGGGGTTTTGAAAGCAGTGCGGTAAGCCCATAAGGCATCATCAAGCTTACCCGACCAATCTTTCCGTGCTAAGCTCACTGTCTTTTCTAGAATTTTCTTCAGCTCCCTATTAGATACTTCAACTTGACCACTGGTTTGAGGATGATAAGGTGTGGCAACCTTATGAGTGACTCCATAGCACCGGAGAAGCGTGGCAAAAGGTTGGTTGCAGAAGTGTGAACCACCATTACTGATGATTGCACGAGGAACACCGAATCGGGCGAAGAGCTGCTTGAGGAATCGTAAGACCACCTTGGCATCGTTTGTTGGAGTAGCCCATGCCTCTACCCATTTGGAGACGTAGTCGACTCCGACAATGATGTACTTGTTGCTTTTAGAGGGAGGGAAAGGACCCATGAAGTCGATCCCCCACACATCAAACAGCTCAACCTCTAGAATACCAGATTGGGGCATTTCATCTCGTCGAGAAATATTACCTGTTTGTTGACAACGATCACAATGCTCAGTGAATGCTCTTGCATCTTTGAAAATTGTAGGCCAATAGAAACCACACTCAAGAACTCGTGAAGCTGTTCTTGATGCTCCGAAGTGTCCAGCGTAAACTGATCCATGACACTCTTGGAGAATAGATGGTATTTCCTCATCTGGAATACATCGTCGTAGAAGGCCATCCACACATCTCCTGAATAGATATGGCTCATCCCACACATAGAAATGCACATCATTGAGGAACTTCTTTCTCTGAGGGTAGCTCAAGTCTTCGGGCATGACTTCACTCACCATATAGTTGGCAAAATCCGCGTACCAAGGAGGCGCCACTGCTTGGACATAGAACAAAGCTTCATCTGGGAAGTATTCGAGAATCCTTCCTTCCTTTTCCATTCCATCGTTGTGTTCCAAGCGGGACAAGTGATCTGCGACCACGTTCTCCGTGCCCTTCTTATCCTTAATCACTAGATCGAATTCCTGTAAAAGTAAAATCCAACGGATAAGTCGGGGTTTTGCATCTTGTTTAGCAAAGAGGTACCTCAAGGCTGCGTGGTCGGTGTAGATGATGACTTTAGAGCCTAACAAGTAAGGCCTGAATTTGTCGCAAGCATACACCACTGCAAGTAGCTCTTTTTCCGTGGTGGTGTAGTTAAGTTGTGCTCCAGCGAGAACACGACTTGCATAATAGATGACATGCAGTCGCCCTTCCTTTCGTTGTCCGAGGACACAACCTAAGACATCATTGCTTGCATCACACATAAGCTCAAATGGGAGGTCCCACGATGGTGAAGTGATAATTGGAGCGGTGACCAATGCTTCTTGGAGTGTCCTGAAAGCACTTAGACAAGAATCATCAAACTCAAAGGTGACATCCTTATTCAAGAGGTTAGTCAAGGGTTTTTCAATAGAAGAGAATTTCTTTATAAAGCATCGATAAAACCCTGCATGTCCTAGGAATGCGCGGATGCCCTTTACCGTCGTCGGTGGTTGCATTTTTTCGATCGCCTTGGTCTTGGCACGATCAACTTCAATTCCAGCCTTTGAGATCTTGTGACCCAATACTATGCCTTCTTCCACCATAAAATGACATTTTTCCCAATTAAGCACGAGCTTCTTCTCTTCGCATCTTTTGAGTACTCTATCCAAGTTGTAGAGGCAACATTCAAACGAATCTCCAAAGACAGAGAAATCATCCATGAAAACCTCCATGATGTCTTCATTCATCCCCCAAAAGATTGCCATCATGCACCGTTGAAAAGTGGCGGGAGCATTGCACAGACCAAAAGGCATTCTCCTGTATGCAAAAGTGCCAAAAGGACAAGTGAAAGTAGTCTTATCTTGGTCTCCAGGATAGATGAGTACCTGATTATACTTGCAATAACCATCTAGGAAGCAGTAGTAGGCATGTCCAGCAATACGCTCCAACATTTGATCAATAAAGGGAAGAGGAAAGTGATCCTTCCGAGTAGCGGCATTGAGTTTTCTGTAGTCGATACATACACGCCACCCAGTAACTACTCTTGTTGAGATGAGTTCCCCTTCCTCATTAGTTTGCACCGTCATACCTCCTTTCTTGGGCACACATTGGACAGGGCTCACCCATTCGCTATCTGAAATAGGATAAATAATTCCAGCATCGAGAAGTTTGATTACCTCTTTTTTCACAACCTCTCTCATGTTTGGATTTAGTCTTCGTTGACGATCGGCCCTGGGCTTTGACCCTTCCTCCATGTTGATGCGGTGCATCACAATGTCAGAGCTAATTTCATGGATATCAGAAATTTGCCATCCCATGGCCTTGATTCTTTTGTTCACCAGTGTAAGAACTTGCTCTTCTTGCTCCGGAGTAAGCTTGTTGGAGATAATTATTGGCAGCCTTACTCCTTCTCTTAAGAAAGCATATCGCAAGTGAGGAGGTAACTCTTTCAGCTCTACAGCGGGGGCTTTAACAGTGGATGGTAGCGTAGGAGCCCCCTTGTAAAATGCTAGCTCTAATTTTTCCTCCTCTTTGTCTACTTCTTCATTTTCTTCGGCCTCTTCAACTTCGTGCACTTGTTCAAGGATTTCTGCTTCTTCTTCCTCTGTCAAAGACCAGCTCCACTGTTCTTCAGAATAAAGCATTTCATCGGGCATCGTGTCGATGCATAAGCAATCTTCATCATCGCGGTGGTGCTGCATTGCTTTGGCCATTTGGTACTCTATTGTTTCTTCCCCAACACGTAGAGTTAACTTTCCTCCATTGACATCGATTAATGCACGGCTGGTGTTGAGGAATGGCCTTCCTAGGAGAAGAGGACAATTCTTGTCTGGGTCGAAGTCCAAGACTATAAAATTTGCTGGAACATAGAATTGCTCGAATTTGACTAGCACATCCTCCGCAATTCCATGTGGTCTCTTGACAGTCTGGTCTGCCAGCTGAAGACGCATCTCTGTTGGCTTAAGGTCTCCAAGTCCTAGTTGCCTGAAGATAGTTAACGGCATGAGGTTAATGCTGGCACCAAGATCACACAAGCACTTAGGAAATTCAACATCACCAATAAAACAAGGGATAGTAAAACTCCCTGGATCCTTAAGCTTAGCTGGCAAATCCTTGGAGATGAGTGAGCTGCAATTGACGGTTAGAGATATCGTTTCTTCTTTGTCCCACTTCTTCTTATTGGTGAGGAGTCCTTTGAGGAATTTGGCATAATGCGGCATTTGATCAAGCATCTCTAAGAAAGAGACACTTATCTGAATACCCTTCATCTTTTCAATAAAACCAATGAATCTTTTATCTTCCATTGGTTTCTTCTTGAGTCGTTGAGGAAACGGTGGAGGTGGAATTCTTGGTGGTGGAGGAACATAAATTCCTCTTCTTCAATGGGCTGAACTAGCTCTTCTTCCTTCTCTTTCTCCTTCACTTTCTCCTTCTCTTTGGATGTCGTAGAGGCTCCTTCGATCTCCTTGCCACTTCTTAGAGTAACAGCTTTGACATCTCCTCTTGGGTTAGCCTCTGTGTTGCTTGGTAGTGAACCTATCGGTCGTCGAGTATTTGCTGCAGCTAAGTTTCCAAGTTCAATTTCCATCTTTTTGAGTTGTGTTGCCTGCCCTTTGAGGAATGTCTCAATCTCTTGCTGTCGAACTTCACAATGATCCATCCGCTGCACAGTTATGGATTGTTGTTGAATAGACTGCTGGACTACTCCAACTAGCTGGTCGATCTTTGCGAAGACGTTGACTTGGTCGCCCACCAACTGGTCGATCTTATCTCCCATTGTTTTGACTTGATCTCCCACATATGGTTTTCTAGGCTCTTGATGAGTGCCAGTGTTGTATGGCTACCTTCCAAATCGAGAGAAATTTGGTTGACTTTGGTTGGAGTAACCTAACCCTCCTGGTTGCCTATCAGCGATAGCTTGAATTTCTTCCAATACTGGACAGTCGTTGGTGGGATGCTTTTCTTTGCAAAGTTCACAAACATCTTGCACTGTAGCTATCTTTTCCTTGCTTTTAGCCAGGTCTTCAAATCTTCTGGTAAGGGCCTCAAGCCTGGCTTCAAGCTTGGTATTGCTATCCACTTCCAGTATCCCTCGGGTTGCTCCTCTGTGTGGTATTCTGGCACGCTCCTTTGGCCACATGCCATTGACTTCTGCCATCTCCTCCATCAAACGAGTGGCTTCGTCAGCAGTATTTCTTAAGAACACCCCTTGAGATGAGGCATCAATATGATCACGAGATGGGCCATCTAACTCATTGTAGAAAATCTTCGTGAGGTTCTCCTGTGATATGCCATGTTGAGGGAAAGCTCCTTGGAGATCTGTGAATCTCTCCCAAGTTTCATAGATGCTCTCCCCATCTCTTTGGACAAAGGTGTTGATTTCTTGCAAGAGTTTGGCCGACTGGGCCATGGAGAAGAACTTTCGCAGGAAAGCATGGGCCAAGTCTGTCCAACTCCTTATTGTCTCTCCTTTCAACTTGTTGTACCATACACGAGCTCGATCCTTCAGAGAGAAGTGAAAGAGAAGTAGCTTCAAGACGTCATCATCTATTCCTTGAAACTTCATGATATTGCATATATCCTCGAATCGAGAAAGATGGTCTTGGGGATCTTCACTCGGTAATCCGTAAAACTGGACAGAATTTTGCAGTAATCCCACAATGGCTGCTGGGATCTGGAATGAGTGGGCTCCTATCGGTGGTTGTTGCAACCCATTAGGATTCCCATTCCATGTAGGAACAGATGATTCCAGCAGGGTCCTTCTTCGTGGCGTACCTGCAAGGGCTTGGGTTGCTTCCAAAGTAGTGTCATAAAGAGCTTGGGTCGCCTCGTCATTATCATCCTGATTTTGTGCCATGGATCTGGATTGGTCTCTCCTTTCACGCCTAATTCTCCTTTCGAGTATTTTGATGTCAATCTCAGGTAAGGCGTTTGTGTCAGGGCCAAGTCCTGCACTCCGGGTTCTTGGCATGCACTAAAGAGACTCGCAAAAGCGAGTGCACAAAATCAGCAAATATGCTGTACACAAAACCAATTACTTTTGGTTTTATGTCCTAAAATCTCAGTTCTGTGTCGACGGCGCCAATTTGACGTACGCAAAATTGACAAGCAATTTAACGCACAAACAAATAGTATAGTGTATAAGTAAGGTTCTTGAACTGAGAGAGATAGAACATCAAAATTGAAACAATCAATCGTATGTAGTCAAATTGAAACAAGTTCGTAAAGTAAAGAATGATATGAGGTTGCAAGACAATAAGTAAATTAAGAAATATAGAAATACGGTTTGTACTTAATGAAATAAAGAGAGCACGATGCTTTTATGGACTACCTATCTATGTCAAGATCATGGTTATTTATGAAGTTCTAACTAGTACCCGGAGTGTTCTAGTGCATCCTCCTAACGCTTTCGCTCATTAGGCCGATAAAACTAAGCTAGAATAGTTCACGAATACCAACTAACGCTTTCGCTCATTAATTAGATCGTGAACTAAGCTAAGCTCAATTATAAAGTTAACTCCTCGTGGGTTATCCCTTAGTATCAAGATGTCTCATTAATACCTAAGAATATGTCAATTGATCCTTCCGTTGAATTTAATGCCTTTCGGTCCACTATCATCAACTAACATCATAATCTAAGTGATCAAGTTAGATTAAGCATTACGATCATCAATTGACAACTACTACGAAAGATGATCAAACCATAACCCAACATAGATAAGTAATCACATAATTAAAGCATCGTACTCACAAGAAAAACTACTCGCAAGTCATGTTCATACAAGAAAAAAACTTATACAAGAAAATGATAGAAAATAACATTAAAGAGAGAGATAGAGAAAACTCAAGATGTGGTCAAGAGCTTCATCAAGCATCCTTCTTCAAGCTTCCTTCTAGCATTCCTCCAATGGTACTCCTTCTTGGTATTCCTCACAACTCTCAATCTCCAACTATATTCTTCAAAAACTAGATATATCCAAGAGAGCAATTCCCTCCTCTATTTATAGTAAATGAGATGAGAGCTTTTTCTCCACTCATCCATCAAAAGAGAAGGTGGATGGATGAATATTCTCTCTTTTGAGTTGGAAAGCCTTTCTTTTGATGGTGGAAAGTACTTTGGAGGTGGAAAACTCCACTTTGGAGGTGGAAAGCTCTTCTTTCCAACAAGGAACACCAAGGAGAATTATTTATACAAGGCACTCAAGTTTCCAGCCATGTGAAAGAAAGAAAGGCAATCATGGTCCGTAATGGTCCTTGAATTTTCGGCCAAATTCGTACAGATTGCTGGCAGAATTAATGCTCAACTTTGGACGTGATTTTTATCCCTTTGGGCTTCGAATTTGAAGAAGCCCATTAGAGACAAATGTGTAGCCCATGATGTCTTCTTTCCGGAGCCACTGAGTTTGCCTTCATCGGTCTTCGGATGAGAAAGTTATCTGCATTTAAGTCACAAGAGGTCAAACTCGCCCACATCTTGGAGTGCCCGATCAAGCGTCAATCTTTTAGGCTACTCCGATAGACTTCAACACGAACCAATGGTGCACCAACATCCTCCCTCTTATCTCACAAGGGCTTCTAGCAATAAACATGAAAGAAACACAATAAAAATTAAGAGGTTACACGAAAACTAACATAATACGAAATAAGAGATATTAACATCAAATAACACGTAAACCTACTAGAAACGATAGGAATTCAATGCTAAAATAATGAATGTTTTCACACTCATCACATCCCTTCGGCTTGGATCTCGTGAAGGATCAGTTGCAACTCCTGCACTTGGTCGATGAACTTCTTGGAGTCCACCATCTTGAAGTCAAGGAATCGTCCGACGATGAATTTCTTCGTCCCGGCATCCTCCGTTTTGTACTTCTTCTCGAGTGAACTCCACAGCTCCTTAGCGATCTTGGCTTCTGCGTAGACGTTGTAGAGCGTGTCGTCTAGTCCATTCAGGACATAGTTCCGGCACAGGAAGTCGCTGTGACTCCACGCATCGAGAGCGTTGATCTTCTGTTGATCCGTCTCATTTTCTGCTATCTTCGGTGCTTCCTCTTTCAGGAACCGAACTAGGTTGAGCGTGGTCAGATAGAACGTCATCTTCTGTTGACACCTCTTGAACTCGGTACCGTTGAACTTCGCTGGCCTTTCGGCGTGGACAGTTCCTGGTACCGTTGGCAGTGCTACGGTGCTTGACGATGCCATCTTCAAGTACACGAATCTCGTCTTACGATTGTTGTTTGTCGGAGGGTTGGTGTACTTGATTAGGATCTACGGCAGTCGAGGCAAGTGTTGGACACTTTCTCTGTAAGACGAGATTGTCCCGTATATTTCAGTGTGGTACGGGCTATGGCAATCGTCCCCAAGATACAACGACTGTTAGGGCATTTCCAAGAACGTTGCACACGTATCTCAAAACTTTCGGGCGAACCCTTATATACCCAAAACTTTTGGATGAACTTTGTAAGTGAAGAACGGGGGGAGAGGAGAAGACAACAATGCCTATATGGATGCACTTGCTGCTGGGATGGATTGAATGGCAAGGGGGCAGACCTATTTATAGGCTGGAGGAGGCAGGGAAGCAGCCACCCCGAAAGGACGCATCCGCTCGGCCAGCAGGCTCGCTGGCTGCGCTCGTGGCCCTTCAGTGGCTTCTGGATCCTTCCAGGCGCGCCCAGGCTATGCTGGTGCCCTTTCGCAAGGGATCTCGCAGCCCTACGGCCTTCTGGAAGTCTCCTGGACATTCCAGCCCTTCGTGCCTCTTCGGTGGCCAACCTGGAAGGTGCTCGCAGCTCCTCGTCACTTCGGTAGCTGCGCAGCTCTCTCCGGACCCGGGCAAAATACTTAAGGCTCCTCCAGACGATGCGCACGTGCAAAGTGCCAAGTGTGCCACAAAGTGCCTATTGCGACCTGCGTCCAATGCGCCATGCGCACACGCATACGCGCGTGCGCGTGCGCATGCTCGAACAGTGTTTCGCACCGTCCTCGCAGCTAGCGGTGGGTCAGCCTTTAGGTAGTCAACCAAGTTGAGAGGTAAGGAGAGGAATTCCTTATAAACAAGAAAATCCTCCTTGCTCTATTCAATGTGGTACACACCATTCCTTAACTTGACTTTGGGCCTTCCACTTGGGCCTTTCCAATTTGGGCCAAATGCATTAAATATGCATTCAACCCAACATACATACACTTCATTTGTTTAACCAAGGCATCCCGACCCTCGGAGAAATCTGGATCTTGGGCTCTCAAAACGTGGAAGATGGAAGGTGTAATACTAATGAACATGGCTTCATTGGCAGCAACGGAGAGAGCCTTAGATTTGTGCCTTAGGTTTCCATGGTGTTTTCAATTTGTGGCTTAGATTTGGGGTAAAAAATACCCATGGTCACTGAACTTTAATAATTTTTTTATCCATGGTCACTAATCTATTTTTTTCCCTTTATGGTCACTGAACTATAGTAAGTTACTCGGTTATGGTCACTTGGGGTTATTTTTGCAAATGTTGCTGAGTTGGCCTGATAAAAACTTTCAAATTAATCACATATTAGTTTTTTTCTTTTCAAAATCGTCTCTTTCCATGCTCTATCTCGTGCCTCTCTCTCTCTTCTCCTCCTTTCTTTCCCCCTCTCCCTCACACCTTTCTTCTCGTTCCACTATCCCCCTTTCAACTCCTCACGGCATCTTTCTCGGGTACGATGTGCTCTAAAAATATTTCTCTAGATTTCTCTAGAGAAAATCAAAGGCGGTGCTCACTTCTACATATAGAAGTTGAGCTAGCAAATTGTAGCTGTAATTTTGAGTGAAGGCCTTGTAATGGTCTACGACCAAAAAGCTTCTATATGATAATAAAATTATGTTTCTCACTATCAAAGCTTTCAACCTTATTTTTTGCGAGCAACCTTACTAAATTATCAAAACCCTATTAGCTATGGTCATGGGTAGAGGAGGGGAAGATGCTGTGAGGAGTTGAAAGGGGGATGGTGGAACAAGAAGAAAAGTGAGGGTGGGGGGGGGGGGGAAGAGAGAAAGGCACGAGGTAGAGCATGGAAAGAGAGGGATGATTTTGAAAAATATATAAACGAATATGTGATTAATTTGAAAATTTTTATCGTGCCAACTCAACAATATTTGCAAAATTAACCCCGAGTGACCATAGCCGAGTAACTTACTATAGTTCAGTGACCATAAAGGGAAAAAAATAGGTTAGTGACCATAGGCAAAAAATTATCAAAGTTCAGTGACCATGGGTATTTTTTACCCCTTAGATTTGTGTGTTAGAAGATGAACCCAAATCGATTGCTATTTTTTTGTATTTGGAGTGGTGAACTTGAGGATTAAATTATGGAAAAATTATGCTCAGGTCCCTGTAGTTTGGCGTCCCTACTTATAAGGTCCCTGTATTTCTAAAATCTTTCCTGACGTCCCCCAAGTTTGGTTTTAGAAAATCTCGGGTTCCTGGCTGACCCCATCGACTCTTTTTTTCATTTTTTGTCATAGAAATAACTAAAATACCCTTGAATAAAAAATAAAAAAATTCACATTCTTCAACCTTCAAACACCATCTTCAACCTTCAACCAACAAGAACACGTGGACACCCAATCCTAAACCCAGGAACCAAAAATCAAATTGATCAAATCTACTAAAAACTCAACAACAAAAAAATCCAATCCTCTTTCCTCATACCCCACGAAACGTAACCATCGGCCCCCTCCTACCATCCCCAACTGTTACCTCCTCCCTAAGGGAATCCTCCTTACGACTCAAAACCCGAGAGGACGGATAGTAATCGAGTCTCACAACTGACTCGCTGGATGCCCAATCATCCCGGTTGAGCTCATTCAAAACCCTAAGGCGGGACGAGCTCCCCGGATCCAACGTGCCAGAGCTCTGGGCCTGGGAACTTCTGTCAGCCAGTGGGCCGGAGCTGCTCAGCTTCCCGGACATCTCGTTGTCATCGGATGTGGCCCTCTCGATAATAGAGGTCGAGAGACAATAGCAGCCGCCTCGGGCTCTGCCTCCTCGGATTTGGCGACGGGAGCCAGATTTGATGGCGAGAACAGTGGCTTAACGACGGGGAGGGATATCCACTCCCGAAGGTGGGAGGAGACGGTGATCTTGCTGACGTTGATGGGGACAGCGCATGAGAAATCGTAGGAGAGAGGCAGGCCCTTGGGGGTGGGTTCCACCCCCGTCCTCTTACATTTATTTCTTTTGCTTCCAGGAAGTAAAGTTGCTAATTTTAATTTTCTCTTTTAAAGTGGTGGTGTTTGTGAAATGGTTGATTTTTTATGGATGTAAATCTGTTCATGTGTTCTTTTGAGTTCAATCGATGTAAATTCATGAGAGGATTGGGTTTTTTTTTGTTGAGTTTTTTAGTAGATTTGATCAATTTGATTTTTGGTTCCTAGGTTGAGGATTGGGTGTTCTTGTTGGTTGAAGGGTGAAGAATGTGAGTTTTTTAAATTTTATGTTTAAGGGTACTTTAGTCATTTCTATGATAAAAAAATGAAAAAGAGAGTCGATGATGTCAGCTAGAGACCTGAGAATTTCTAACCAAACGTGGGGGACGTCATTAAGGATTTTAGAAATGCAGGGACCCTAGAGGTAGGAATGCCAAACTACATAGACCTGAGCGTAATTTCTGTTAAATTATTATGGGTTTGGAGTTATGAAAGTGTAGAAGATGAATCCTGGACGTGTTTTGTTTTTGTTAAATATTGTTCTTCGACTTCAAACTGAATTTAATTAACTAAATTTGATTTCAAATGAGTGCTCACGATCAGTCAATGGTCCAAGATCAACATTTCTCTAAAGAGTAGAGATGGCAAAATTAGTTTTGAAAAGATGGAGATCATATCCATAATTATGCTTTAGACCAGAGATCTGAAAATAATTTACATATTCTATTAACAATTAGATTAATCTGATTGCTGATGACAAACTTTGAGAATATAACAAGCCTCTATATAACTAGCTTCCAAGTTCCAAATTACCTCTATAAAAAAGGAAAATTCTTTAGTCCTTCGAGTATATACTCAAAAGTTCTCCCTGTTTGTAATCCAAATCCAAATCCAAATCCAAAAATTCTAATCCAAATCCAAAAATTCTAGGGATCAATTTGTAATTGTACCAAAAATCCACGAAAAAAATACAAGGATCAATTTGTAATTGTACCCAAAAATCCCGAATCAAGATGAACCCTAATTCTGGAAATTGGGGATTTCTTCCTCAAATCGATTTGACGACGAGGTTGGGGACGCGGAAGGGGAGCTGGGCAAGGAGAGCTCGAGGAAGGTTGACGACGAGGATGGTTCGGCGATGGCGAGTTCGGGGATGGTTTGACGACGGTGAGCTCGGGGAGAGGTTGACGACGACGACGATGGGGACGGTTGACGATGGGGATTGTTCGACAACGGCGAGCTCGAGGAGTGGTTGACGATGGTTGACGACGACGACATGGACGGTTGACGACATTGACGGTTCGACGACAGCGAGCTCTAGGACGGTTGATGACGGGGAGCTCGGGGAGAGGTTGACGATGGTTGATGACGGCGAGACCGATGAAGATGGTTGACGATGGGGACGGGGATGGGAAGCTGGACAAGGAGAGCTCGAGGATGGGGAGATGGTTGATGATGTCAACATTTTTTTTATTTTTTGTTCTAAGGGTATTTTTGTCATTTCAATGACAAAAAAAGAAAAAACTCATTTAGGGACTCGAAAGTATAATAAAAGTAAACTAGAGGGATGTCGACGTGTATTTGGCAAACATGGAAGACTTTTAAGTATATTTAAGTAAATTCGAAGGGCTAGAGGTAGTTTTCCAAAAAAATTACAAGTTCCACGCCCAACGGTGCTTAAAGAGCTTAAACAGTGAAACCCAAAATTGAATTCTGAATTCCAAAGGTCTTCTAACAAACACACTTTTTTCCCTCTACGGTCCGAAAGTAAAAGCGCTATTATTTTTTTGTCTATTAAATAAAACCACTATTATTTGGTGAGTCCATCCTCTTCATCACTTGGCCCCCTCCGCTCCTCGTCCTCAAAAGCAAGCTCGAACAAAACAAAAAAAAATGGCCGCATCTCCCTCCAAACACCTTCTCCTCGTCCTCCTCCTCTCCCTATCCGTTGCCCTACTCCCGCCGACGCTCTCCCAGACAACATGCACCACCCAGAAGTTCAAAAACAACAACCTCTACGTCCACTGCCTCGACCTCCCGGTGCTATCCTCCTACCTCCACTACACCTACGACACCGCCAACGCCACCCTCTCCGTCGCCTTCATCGCCGCCCCTTCCAAATCCAACGGCTGGATCGCCTGGGCCATCAACCCCACCGCCCCCAAGATGGCCGGCTCCCAGGCCCTCGTCGCCTACAAGCAGGGCTCCGTGGCCGTCGTCAAGAGCTACAACATCAGCTCCTACTCGTCTGTCGTCCTCTCCTCGCTGTCGTTCGAGGTCTGGGACACCAGCGCCGAGGCCAACGCCTCCTCCGGCCTCGTCACCATATTTGCTAAGATCAAGGTCCCCGCCGACCTCGCCGCCAAGGGGAGCTTCAACCAGGTCTGGCAGGTGGGCCCCGCGGTCGACTCCGCTACTGGTGGGTTGACCCCCCACGCCTTCTCCGCCGCCAACTTGGCCTCCACCGGGAAGCTGGACTTGGCCGGCGGCGGTCTGACCCCCAGCACCGGCGGGGGTGTTGGCTCCCGGACCAAGAAGAAAAACGTGAGCTTTCCATTTTCTTATATATCTTATTAATGAAATATCCGTTATTTAAAAAATTCAAAAATATATTGGAATTTAATTGTGGGCAGATTCACGGGGTCCTAAACGCCGTTAGTTGGGGGATTCTGTTCCCGTTGGGAGTGATAATAGCGAGGTACTTGAAGACTTTTGAGTCAGCCGGAGATGCCTGGTTCTATCTCCACGTGGCATGCCAGATCGCCGGCTACGCGATCGGCGTCGCCGGCTGGGCCACCGGCTTGAAGCTCGGCAGCGAGTCCCACGGCATTGTTTGGCACACTCACCGGAACATCGGGATATCTCTCTTCGCCCTCGCAACTATCCAGGTAACTTTGGATATTTTCGATTCGTCTTCCGGTTCAGTTTTAAGAACATTGATCTCAATAATAAAGCCATGGCTTTCCGATCTTTCATAATTTGGAGGGATTTTCGATTTGTCCGGTTTCTCACTTGTCCTTTCCATTTTTTATGAACTATCTTATCTTGTTGTTGTCGTGAACCCTCAATGCTTGTAATAACAGCCATGTCTGATTTGGTTCTTTCTCCAGCTTTTTGCCTTGTTCTTGAGGCCCCAGAAGGACCACAAGTTCCGCCTGTATTGGAATCTCTACCACTGGAGCGTGGGGTATACCGTCATCATCCTCGGCATCTTGAACATCTTCAAGGGTTTCGACATCTTGCACCCGGAGAAGAAATGGAAGACGGCCTACATTATCGTGATCATTGCGCTCGGCGGAGTCTCGGCGTTGATGGAGCTGATCACATGGATTATTGTCATCAGGAGGAAGGCCAACAAGTCCACCAAGCCATATGACGGATACAACGGTAACCAACAAGGCAGATCGGACGCGTGATCTATAGACCGGCCAGTTTCGAATGGTCTGTAGTCTACCAACGAATGCTTGTTTGAGGGGCCTCTCCTTTCGGATTGATCATAGATGATACTTTTGTTAATCTCGAACAGGCTTCATTTTGGCCTTATTTTCCAGTACAGATTGGTTTGCTTATTATTGTCGTAGAAACTAGAAAGGCTTGACCTTATTTGTATTATAAAGTATGTAAAATTGAATAGGGTTTCAAAGGTGATTAGACTTGGTGCTTGGATGTGTTCTTATAATTTATTTTAGACTTCATGCCACCGTTCTGGTGATGATCAATGCGTGCCTGATCGATGTTTTTCGGGTTTTATCTTCGAAGGCTAACTCAAGCGTCGAAAATTTGAGAGCAATGTAAAAGTTATCAGAGTTCCGACGGATGCAAAGCATGGGGACCTGCGTTAGTCTAAAGTGAAATTCCATCATAGAAGAAAATGTCCGAAAGTTGGTTTAATGTAGTGACGATTAAAAGTTGCAAACAAATAGTACACTGAAAAAGACTTCCACCATAGGACAAATAATGGTGCTTA
The DNA here is from genome assembly GCA_963995505.1 of Hypericum androsaemum. Lineage (NCBI taxonomy): Eukaryota > Viridiplantae > Streptophyta > Magnoliopsida > Malpighiales > Hypericaceae > Hypericum > Hypericum androsaemum. The sequence continues at coordinate 17,993,775 of OZ023185.1, forward strand.
ATATCCTAACACATCTTCAATTATCATCTCTAAACTACCAGTCAATTTTCATGAGAACCTGGTTCCACCGTACAGATTAGCAATTTGCCATTAGGTAAAATTTCATGGATCACTGAAAGTAAAAACCCAAGTGTCACCACCTGGTAACAGTGAAGTAAAAGTCACTTTAATGGATCCTCGTGGTACCTACCTAGCCGTAGAGCCCATCGTTGCTCAACATGTGTATGCACCAAAACTATTGCTATTTCCTATACATATTTTGAAATATTGAGTGGATAGTTCAATGGATCCAAGTTAAGTGACCCTTATATGTCTCAAAATTGAAATAATGGAGCAGGAGACATTGAAAATTCGAGCGTGTGTGGATAAGCAAGGCGAGGAAACAGATGCAACGTTCACAGGTTAAATAGTTGGCTTCGCCGTGTCCCCCAATTTAATGCGTCCCAACCGATGGCGACCCAATTTTCAAATCTGAACTTAAAACGAACGTTGTCTTGAGTCTTTACGTGGGCCACGTCACAATGATGCTGCGATGACCGAATAAAAAGAGCCAGTAATGCTAATTTTAAAACCTTACATCATAATCGCATCATCAGCCTCTCATCAGAATTCAAATATGTAATATTGTTCAGGTGCACCAGGAATACACTCTTTAAAATCGGTATAATAATACTTAACGGGAGTGTATTCATTTAAGAAGGTCAAAATTAAAAAAATTACTCTTAGGCCCTTGGAGTTTGGTATATTTGCCTCTTACCTACTATATTACAGTAATAGATTAAAAACTTCCAAAGTTTGGTTTTATTATACTCTCGGGTCCCTCGTTGACGTCTGTAAATAATTTTTTTATTTTATATTTGAAATGATTGTTATACCCTTGTTCCGGTCAACAAAAAACTTCGTTCATCTTCTCCAGCCATCTTTCCGGCGAACACCAACTCCGGCCATCATCTTCGGCAACCCTTCGGTCATTTTTCCGGCGACAAACAAAATCAACCCAAAAAATAACAAATTGAATAAATCACAACCCAGTCCATAAAGCACACACCAAATCAGACCTCAACGTTTCACTGCTCCTCTTCCACCGACATATTCAGTCCGAGAGTCAACCAAAATCAAGCGCGAGTGAGAAGAAGGTTCACAACGTTTCACTCACACCTGCACCGATATCCCAAACTTCGACCCACTCTTTGACATCCCCAGACTTCAACGGCGACGCAGACCAGATCTGGGTGGCTGTTGGGGAGGTGGGTCGACGGACTGTGGCCGAATCTTGGGTTTGTGCGAGTTCGACGACGTTGTGAGGGGTTGGGTCGAAAGACGGTGGTCGAGACGGTGGAGTTTGATGAAGTTGGTGTTGCCGGAGATGGTCAGGGAGGGAGAGAGAAAATTAATTAGTCTTTTATTTTTTTGCAAGGGCACAAATGTCATTTTACTTAAAAAAACTGATTGATGACATCAGCGAAAGACCCGAGAGTATAATAAAACTAAATTTCGGAGAGTTCTTAATCTATTACTGTAATACAGAGGTTGAGTGGCGAATATACCAAATCTCACGGGCCTTAGAGTAATTTGCCCAATTTATAAACGTAGAAAATACTTTTAAAAAAATTACTCATAAAACAGATCCATATATAGGCTAAATGCGCGAATCCAAAGATTGGGCTTTAGGCCTGGAACGGAAAAGCCCAAATCCATGTGTTTCCCACTGACGGATTGAGACATGGGCCTATAAACTGTGGATCTGGCTTGAAGCGGGTAAGGAACGACGTGTCACTCGCTCTCTGTCGGTCGTCTCAAAATGGAAGGCAGGACGCCCCGTCCGAGCAAAGGACGCGTCGTAGAAATTAATTGGATGCAGATCATTATTTTAAAAATGAATTTCGAATTTTAGTCAATAAATTGGTTGTAAACACACACACTGCATGGAATCTCAGATAATGGAATTCTATGTATTGAAGCTAAGTTCACATAGTTAAAAAGTGAGATGAGAAATTGAAAATATAATTTAGAACTAAAGTTCAAAACCTGGGGATATAATAAAATTGTAATCATAAAAATGAAGTTCTACTCATAAAATAAAAGGAGCTTAGACAGGCTGCTGAGTTTTAGTTGTTTTGCAATAACTCATTTTTCTGAAAGGTGTTGATCAATAACTTCTAGATAATAACTTAAGTTTAATATAAATCCGATTCAAAGTTTTTCGTTACACAAGGGAAAAAGAAAAATACCACCCAGCCTCTGCCACCTATTTCCCCCTGACGGTGAGTGTTGTCTTTCGTTTACTTATCCGCGTGGGCAAACCGACGCGTCCGATGCGTATAATTAGTCATTGCCATATTAGTAGAACCGACTTATTTTTTTGGTAGAAACTTATTTTTTTGTTTATACCTCTTCGTATATATTTAGTGGACTGATTAATCTATCCTCTAGTGAAAGAATACAAAAATCTTTCGATAATAATAGATTTTAGCCTGATTACTCAGAGGAATGATAACTTTGGAGTTGGATTTGGTGCCTCCAACAATACCTAACGGACAACACGAAATACGGCGGTACATCACATGGCGGCACATTCACAACGGCACATCAATTTTTCAACGACACAACGACATACTCACAACGACACATCAATTTTTAGCGACATATTACTTGATGTACCGTTCAAAAATTGATGTACCGTTTTGAATTTATCGCCGGGTCCAATATGCTGCCGTATTTTTATATTGTCTGATTGGTGCTGTTGAACTCTGCAGCACCGAATCCAATCCCGATAACCTTGTATCATTAAAAGGCCAGAGTCTTTTACTCGGAAGAAAGTTGGAAGAGTAAATGTCCCCTGGGCGACACAAATTCATTAATTTGCCGCGTTAGCGAGACGGTACAGCAAAATATAAAACAGATCATTGAATAATTATTTCCGTAGTAGGTCCAGAACAAATATAAAACGGAGAAAATCAGTCCCCGAATAGGAAATACAAAAAAGAGCATAAAAACGGCATCGCTTTTCGAGTTGAACACAAAGATTCCAGGGATTCTCGTCTCTCGGCCTTTCCTTTCCCTAACTAACCTCACTCGTACTCTCTCACCCCTTAGTTTGGTTAGTTACTTCCACCGTTACGCGATTCCCTAATTTTGGCGCGCTCCGAGGGTGAGTGATCCCTAATCTCCCCCGCGAGCTAGGGTTTCGATGGAGGCGATACAGGAGAGGGTGGAGGCGTGGATAAGGGAGCAGCGGGAGAGGATGACGTCGTGGGGGCGGGTTCAGTGGAGGATGAGGTGGCCGCCGTGGACGACGGCGATCGGGAAGGGTAGGGGCGACCGGAAGAGGATCCAGCAGGAGTTCGAGCGCCGGAAGAGACAGCTCCACCAGCTCTGCCTCGCCGTCAAGGTCGACTCCGTCTCCGATCTCCAGGAGATCCTCTGCTGCATGGTCCTCGCCGAGTGCGTCTACAAGGTACGTCGTCGTTTCCCTTCTAGTTATCTTCTCTTCGTGTGCATTGTTTAATTTAGCGGTAAAGTATTATTAGCGAGAATAATTGTTTGTGTTTTTGTTTTCGTTAACAATGTGTAGAGACCGGCTACCGAGATGGTACGAGCTGTAAATAAGTTCAAGGTTGACTTTGGAGGCGAACTCGTATCGTTGGAGCGTGTGCAACCGTCTTCAGATCATGTTCCTCACAGGTTCCTTTATTTTCCGTTCCCGTTTGTGCATTCTGTTGCTTGTTCATCGGTTGTGCTCTCCATTGGATGTTGACGGATTGGTTGATTATTCTCTCTGCATTTTGGTGTCCGAAGGTACTTATTGGCGGAAGCAGGTGACACGCTCTTTGCTTCTTTTATCGGGACGAAGCAGTACAAGTTAGTGTTACTGATACCCCGTGGCTGCTTTTCTATTTTGTATCTTGGTTTTTGTTAAAACATGATTGTTCTTTTCTCTTAACCAGGGATGTAATGGCTGATGTAAATATACTGCAAGGTGCTATTTTTCACGAGGATGCAGAGGAGGAGTTACCTACGGAAGATTTTGAATCTACAAGTGGTGAAAATGGAAGGGTGAATGGAGAACTTCGGTGGAATCCACTTGAATCAAAACCTAAAAATCTGAAAGGTCGCCCTAAGCCGGCTGCTCATCGGGTGAGATAAAGGCACCTTTTTGTTGGCATATGTAATACTCCGGGAACATCCTTGTCAGTTTTTGAATTGATCTTTTGATGTCTGTGTCAGGGTTTCCTGGCTCGTGCTAAAGGCATACCTGCCTTAGAGTTGTACAGGCTTGCTCAAAAGAAGAATAGGAAGCTTGTGTTGTGTGGCCATTCACTTGGTGGAGCAGTAAGTTTGATTATTTTTCTCACTCTCAGCGGAAGGATCTATCTGCTACTGGATTTCTGACCTTTGCTCGTTCCCTTAACCATTAGGTAGCAGCACTGGCCACCCTTGCGATTCTTAGGGTCGTTGCTACATCTTCTTCATCCAAAGAGACTGAAAATTTTCAGGTGAAATGTATAACATTTTCACAGCCTCCAGTTGGCAATGCTTCCTTAAGAGAGTATGTTTCTCTATCTTTTCAGCTGTGGTTTTTGTTTCAGATAGCAAAAACTTGTAGATCATTATTTGGCTGTCCACCTATCCAACTGTTTACCCTGTTTTTTTTCTTTTCAGTTATGTCCACAGAAAAGGCTGGCAACACTATTTCAAAAGCTACTGCATACCAGAGGATGTGGTGCCACGTATGTTATCTCCGGCATATTTTCATCATTACAATGCCCAACCTTTGTCAACAAATGTTGAGGCTGAAGCTAACAGTCAGTCTGAGTTGAAACAAGAGGAAGGATTTGAAAATTCAAGAGGACAGAAACTTAAAGAGAATGGTGGAGAACCTTTGGTACTGGGTTTAGGTCCTGTACAGACTTCTTTTTGGAGATTGTCAAGGCTTGTCCCTTTAGAGGGACTCCGGAAGCAATTTAACAAGAACACACCAAAGGCAGTCGATCCAATTGAGGCATCTTCATCATCAATGTTTTCCACTGACGATGCAGTAGCTGAACCACAGTCTCTTGAAATTCAAGAGGGTTCAGATGGCATATCTCTTAAGCCGTTAATTGATTTCACTAATGGATCTTCAGATGAAGCAGCAAGTGGAAAATCATCTGAAAGGAAAGAGCATAAAACTGGAGACAGAAGGGACTGGCGGAAAGTGCCAGCCTTACCATCATATGTGCCTTTTGGTAAGGTGGGAAAATGAGCATTTTTGCATATCACTTTTAATTTAATCTCAATTACTTGTGTCGCAACAGAGCAAACTATTCTAATTACAGAATCTTCCTAATGAGCAGTTATAACTTATGGTCCACTTCCTTTCAGTATTGCTGCGGCTAGCTCATAGAAGCAGAGTTGTTTCTGAAATAAGATTTGACAATACAATGACATTTTTTTTCTAACAAAGTTTTCATTTCACATCAGCTGTATCTTTTGGGGGAATCTTCAGTGGACTTATTGTCAGGTGCAGAGTACTCAAAGTTAACATCGGTAAGTGACCTCTTTCACAAATGTCTCTGAGTTTTGTTCTTTGATAGGGAGTTACACATGGTTTCCTATGCGATTGAATCATATGGATTTTGTGTTCGTGCTAAGAGTGCCTGATGGTTTCTCATTGTTAAAACAATCAGATTAGTATAGCATTCCCTAAAAACTCCTCCCCCTTTATTTGCCAATTGTAGCCTGATAACTGCATCCTGTTTCATTACAATGTTCTTCTTTATTATATAGCAGCTCAGCTAAGCCTACCCCTCTCAGTTTACTGTTTTAGCCAAGTAGTTTACCGTATTCGGGTCTTGGAAAAGTGACATACAGCATTTCAGGTAGCTTCTTTTGCATCTCATTTTGCTTGCTTGTTCTGGCAAAGATATTTTCAGGTCAGATCAGTGATTGCTGAACTTCGGGAACGGTTTCAATCTCATTCTATGAGATCATACAGGTCGAGGTTTCATAGGTGAGATATTGCATTTGAAACTATTTTCCAGACTACATAAATGCACTATTCATTTCTCTGGGATCAGTTTTCGTACAGATGTTAATGACCATCTTAAATGCATGGTCTGTATGCCATTCCTTTATAGTGCTTGATTAAGTGGGAACTTGTTATTAGATTCTTTTGTTTGCCCCTTTTTTCTTTTTCTCCTCTCCATATCATTCATTATTATATGCTTTGAATCTTATAGTTTTGTAATGTGAAATGGTTACACTCCCATCACTTTCATGAGCATTAAGAATAAAAAGCAACTTCAAATATTAATTGTCAAACAAGTGAGCAATAATCTATGCAGCAGATCGACGTTGATCGTGTATGTAACTGAATATGAGTGGATAACAGTGGCGTGCATTTTTCACTGACGACTTTAGGTATTTAGTTAGTTCTTTCCACTTTTCTCAAAAAAAAGTTAGTTCTTTCCACAGAGTACAGGAAGTACTTAATCTTTGGAAGTCCTTATGCTGCCTTAGACGCTGTATATTTGTGGCTGAAAAACTTTACTACTGTTTCCAGAATCTTTGAGATGTGCATGGGTGAGGGTGGTTCATCTTTCGTCAGGATGGACAAACTGCCACAATTCCCACATTTGCATCAATGGCTTGGGCTATCCATTGCAGGAGCAGCTGAGCTTGCTCAGATTGCAGAGTCACCGGTTATAAGGACTGCTACTTCACTTGTTCCTTTAGGGTGGAGTGGGGTCCCTGGTGATAAGAATGGAGATCCAATAAAAGTTGATATTATGGGGTTTAGACTGCACCTCTGCTCTCTTGTTTATGCTCAGGTCAATGGTAACTGGTATTGTCCTCCACTGCTATTCTTGATATATTGATATATAAGCTGGTATAATTTTTAGTATTTCCCGTGGCGGTCAATACAACACCTAAGCAGTGGTTTAGCCTTCAGGATTTAGCAGTGCGACTGTTTACTAATCATTTGATATGGACAAAGGACACAGATAATTTGAATCCGTAAGGGAAGAGATCACGAGGACCAATGGGAAATTGCTCATGTCATAGAACAAACAAACTAGCATAATTATAGATTAATAGTAAATAGACAAAATCTGATAGTAATCTGGAAAGCTGCTTTATGTTTGCCTTCCAGGATGACCTTTTCCACTTTTCTGAAGAAGGGACTTCCAGTACAAGTTCGTAGAGTCCATTATAGATGAGGCGGTGCCACGAATCCTGCTATTTTATGTTCAAATTAGATCGAATACTAGCAATTTCATCAATAATGAAGCTAACAAATAATTAAGATTAAGGTGTCCGGTAGGATCGCTATCTTATCACTCTTTTCCATGTAAGAACATATACTTTTTTTTGCCAGGTGCTCCACTATTGTGGAGTCATGTCCTTCAACTCTTAGCTACTCTGCAAACCATGAAGGAGAGACAGAGTTACAGAGGATAAGGGTTTTGGTTGGTGCTCCCCTGAAACGACCACCTAGGCACCTCAGTATGGCAGATGCACTGATACCTTGTTTCCCTTCCATTGATTCAGAAACTGTTAAGCTTAATAGCGGGCATATTTTTGCCCCCGATGGAAAATCCATTCGCCCTGAGGGGTTGGGTAATTTTTCCATTTATTGTATAAACGATTTTACAACTGTGTCGAAGGAGGTACATGTGAGAACCCGCAGAGTGAGACTTATTGGCCTTGAGGTAACATGTTGTATAGTTTTAATTAATTAGCTTGAAGTGTTATGAATCGCCTGTGAACCAAATCGACATTTGTGGATGTTGTTTGGCAGGGTGCTGGTAAGACATCACTGTTCAAGGCACTTATGAATCAATGCGGGCTGACCTCTGTAACCAATTTTGAGTATCTGCATAAAGAGAATGAAGTTAAAGAGAGTATTGCCGGTGGTATCTGCTACTCCGATTCTGATGGTGTAAATTTACAGGTAGTTATGCTTTAGTGATTCATTTTAACTATGCACACTTCAAAAACTGCCTTCCCATTTTATCTTATAAAAAATATATATCTTGTGTATTCTTTGTTTTTTGCTGAAATAATACTGTGTTACATCTTTGGCTTCCCATGTCTGCTGCAGGACCTGAAATTGGAAGTCTCTCGTTTTAGAGATGAATTGTGGATGGGTATTCGTGATCTCAGTAGGAAGACAGATTTAATTATTCTTGTGCATAACCTATCACATAAGATTCCTCGATGGTCCAATTCACCGCAGCAGCAGCCGGTTCTCTCCCTTCTACTAGATGAGGCAAAAGCTCTTGGAGTTCCATGGATTTTGGCTATTACAAACAAGTTTTCTGTAAGTGCTCACCAACAAAAAGCGGCGATTGATGCAATTTTGCAGACATATCAAGCTTCCCCAAGCACCAGCGAAGTTGTCAATTCCTGCCCGTATGTTATGCCCACTGCTGCTGCAAGTGCTTCTTTGTCATTGGCGGCATCTGAAGAGGATGCTAACAGAAAGAATGGTGCCCAAAATCTTACATTTTCTCCTATTAGTCTAGTTTGGAGGCCATTTCAGAAGAAAGATGTTGTTTTCCCGGTTGATGGGGTTAATTCCCTCTGTAAGCTTGTTCATCGGGTGCTGAGAAGTCATGAAGAGGCCTCTTTTCAGGTAAAGCATCTACTCCAAAATTTAAACAAACCAATTATGTCTTGCATGCAGTTTGTCACTGTTGCATAAAATATCGTGGGGGTTCAAGTTTCTCCATGGAGAATCTTCAATATGCAGCCTAGTCCTGCTTTCTCATGTTTTGCTGTCTGCTGAGCCTCAAAATTGACCCAAGATATCTTTTCAGTTGCCTTCCGTTTTGAGGTCGGATGGCAACATAATTTTATTACAAGTACTCAGATGCACTTTTGCTTTTATCCCAGCAGTAGTGGCCTGTCTTCTGTCCTCCTCAACCCTTATAAACGTTAGGACATGTTCTGGTGTAACATCCTTCAACTAGTTGCTTTCTATATCTGCTTACCTGTTGGACATTGCCGAGGAGTTGTGGTCTGAACAAGAAATGCTATGTTTTTGCTTTATTGAAGGAACTCGCAAATGATAGGCTTTTAGCAGAGCTGGAATTGGAACGCGCCATGTCACTTGATGCAAATAAACGCTCCCAGGCGAAGTCATCTTCTGTGTCAGCCGCTGCTGTGGGTGCTTCCCTCGGCGCGGGGCTTGGCCTCGTCTTGGCAATTGTCATGGGTGCAGCATCAGCTTTGCGGAAACCGTAATTATTGATTCAGGAATGAGGAACCTAGCCATATCTTTGATAATCTTGCGAGAGCATGGTTGCAGCTTAGTGTACCTTTTAGAGGTAAGTAATTGCATGGAAGTTCATTCTTTTATTCGGTGTAGATTGATTTTCTCTAGCCTCTCTTGCTTGTAGCTTTGTTATAGGAACATTTTCAAAGAGAAATTTGATCCCTGGTTTTGCGGAATTCATCATAAGCTTCAAGAGTAACAAGGAAAGTAAAGGAAAAACAAGAGGTAGAGGTTTGATTTCATTGCAGAGGATATGGAACCCACAATTTGCATATAATTCAGTCTTCCAGTGCTCGGGAGTGTATATCTGCTTTGATACATCGCAGAAAACTTGAACGACTGGCAGTAATCCGCAAGGCGATTCGAGGGCCAGGAACATAGACAAGAGCAACACTGGGTGCGATCTTCGTTACATCCAGAAGGTATGGTTAAATGGGAAGAACAAAACTCATGTGGAACAACAAGAATAAATGCCCTGCTTTGACGAGTTGGCACCATCCTTCACCAGTGTTACCCGATTGACTGTCAACTCGGCCTTGTATGAATCCGAGTTGAGAATTTTCCTGCTCACATTGTTGTAGATCTCCCTGATAACGACCTCGAAAGCCGCCTCCACGTTGGTCGAATCCAAGGCGGATGTCTCCATGAAGAACAAGCCCTCTTGTTCTGCAAATTCTTTGGCCTCCTCTCTACTCACTTCCCTGATGTCCTCCAGATCACACTTGTTCCCGACCAGCATCCTCGCCGCGGTCGTATCGCAATGAACTGCACAACGGATGACCCGCCGGATCAACAATCTTGCCAAAACGAAACTCAAAACAACTATGAGAGAGAGGCACTTACTTCCCAGTTCATCAAGCCACCTCTTGACACTCTCAAAGGTGGTCCTCCTTGTAATATCATACACAACAAGAGCACCAAGTGCGCCCCTGTAATAAGCAGAAGTAACAGCTCTGAACCTCTCCTGACCGGCAGTGTCCCAGATCTGTGCCTTTATCTCCTTCCCATCAACGTCCACAACTTGGGTCTGGAACTCCACACCTATTGTTGCCTTTGAGTTGCTGTCAAACTCATTCCTTGCAAATCGGGCCAAGAGGTTTGACTTCCCCACTGCTGAGTCCCCTATTATCACTATCTTGAACAAGTACTCCTCCCCTTGCCCCCCTTCCTCCTCCTCCTCTTGCTTCCTCCCCATTGTCCAAATTCTCTACCTTCGTATTCGAGCACTGTCGGGAACTTGAGAATTTGTCTTTGCTTGGGATTCAGCTATAAAGCTGCCATCTTTATGGGTTCTTTGGGATGTGTGTGTGAATGTGATTGTGCAGTAGAATGGGGTGGAGGGTTTTGCCCTTTATCTTAAATGCTAAGAAGCGTAATTGGCGGGGAGTGGACTTAACTTGCTAAGATTTTTTTTTCCGAAATAGAAAGTCGTGGTAAATAAATATCTTAAATAGGTAGTCGGTCATTATAATTATAAATGTGAATAATTTCAAAAAAAATTGAGAAAACGATCTACTAATGGGAGAAAATCCGGGATTTTTTTTTACAACTTGGGTTTGGACGCATACAGATCATGGGATAATAAGATGTTTCCTGTTTTAAGTACCTATTTTTATGTTATTTCTAGCATCCAAAGGAGACAAATCCGGTGGAACCTCTCTTTCAAGTCCTTTTTTTAATATATATTTTGCTTCCAGTTCATTGTTTAGAGGGAACCTTTACAGGATTTTCTTAAAATATTATCTGGTATTTGGACCTAATGGTCAACTAATTTATATTCGAACTAGTTAGAACTTTTAGAGAGGATGGCTTCTCAACCTTTGAATCATATGAACTACTAAACGTGACTGCCACCTCTTGAAGAAAAGAAGGTAGCTACAAATTATTAGACAAAAGAAAGCTGTTTGACCACGGAACGGAGCAATCAAGCAGCTCGAGTATAGTACAATGGCATAGGACATGACCCAGGTGGCAAGTTCTTATTAAATTTTCTCCATGAAATAATACTGAGACGTGCAACCTCCTAAACACCAATTTCCATTTTCCTCACCGTAACACGATGACAATTAAATTTTAATATTTATGAGTTGACAATTACAAGGACCAGAGGAACTTGGTCAATTGCTGGCCTTCCCGAAACTTCTTGGGAAAGGAACTGCATCCTTGACATCAACCAGTCCTGTAGCAAACAGGACCATGAGATCAATCCCCAGACTGAATCCTGAGTGCGGAGCTGTTCCGTGCCTGCGAAGATCCAAGTACCACTCCAACTGCTCTCTCGGTAAGCCCAATTCCTTGATCCTGCAAACAAGATTACAAGCGGTCTCAAATGAAGCTCGTCGGGCCGAAGTTTGCAACGAGTAGGTGGATTTTTCAGTCAATGAGTACCTGGCTTCCAGCATATCTAAACGTTCCTCATTTTGGCTACCTGAGATGACTCTTCCAACCTGTAAATACAATCGGCTGACTTTATAACAGGTTTCGGATGAATTTGGTTGCAGAAATCGGAGAGCGGAAACGATATAGAGAGTGTTCTGTTATGCAGATAGAAGTGGCATCTGCAGCTTACCTTTGGCACAACCATATCGAACGCTGCGACTGTTTTGCCATCGTCATTCAGGCGTACGAAGAACGGTCGGACTTCCTTCGGAAAGTTGTAGATGATCACCGGCTTCTTGTATATCTCGTCGGCCAAGAAGCTTGCAGTGGAGAAATCAAAGTATGAGAAAAAAGAAGGCATCAACCCCATTGTCTTCTTTAGATTAGTGCATAAGAATGTACCTTAAATGCTCGGCTGTTAGGGGAATGCCTGCGTCGAATTTGGCTTCAGGTACTGTTTCCGCAACCTGTAATGTTGAAGAGTCAGATCACAGAAGTTTTCGCAGCAGCCGTATTTCGGGATTATACCTTTTGCAGAATCATTACTGCCTCCATATAGGTGATCCTTTCAAAGGAACTCGTGGTCATTAAACGAAGACGATCAACGATCGTTTTATCGATCCTTTTCGATACGAATGTCATGTCTTCTGAGCATTTGTCCAGAACCCATTTGCAAAGGAACTTGAAGAAGTCATCTGCACAGTTCATGGCATCCTAAAAAGAATTCATTGAAGAATCAGAATGGCGAAGTATACCAACTTTCACATGACAAAATTGATATGGACAACTTATGTTCTTACCTCCAATTGTGAAAAGGCCATTTCAGCTTCAGCCATCCACATCTCCGCCATGTGCTTCGTCGAGGGCGTTCTGTTCGCGCAGAATGTAGGTCCGAATGAGTAGACGTTGCCCAGAGAGCAAGCGTGGCTCTCCAAATGAAGCCGGCCGGTGGTTGTCAGGAAAGCTTTCTGGGAGAAGAAATCATCAGAAAAGTTCAGCTTATCAGCAGTATTCACAGGCAATCCGGTCTTGAGTTTCTCCTTGGCTTCCAATTGCGCTGCCAATCGGTTGGTTTTCTGCAGATCCTGAAGCGCAGCGGCCAGCGCCTCTCTGTTGCTTTCGGTTCTCTTAAGTCTGTCAACTAGATCACTCTTCTCCTTTATGGCAGCTTTGACTACATCTAATGTAACACCATCCGCATCTTTACCGCTGCTCGGCTGTACCTTCTTAACCGACGCGTTGAAAAGAGTTGTAACCTGGAAAATTTCACTGAACCCATCAGCAGAATCCATCGTCGTAATAACCGGCACTTGCACAGAAAGAAATCCATGGTCTTGGAAGAATGTATGAGTTCCGAAAGTCAACGCGCTACGAATTCGCGTAACAGATGCCACCTGCAAAGCATGAAAAGAACTAAGTCTACCTCGGCCTATAAACCAGGGTCAATGCAGGAGATTAATGTACAACTCACAGTAGTTGTCCTTGGTCGAAAATGAGAGAAGTCTCTTAACATCTCCAATGGCAAGCGCTTCTTCGACAAGGGGTACTTTTCCCGATCCGCGATGCCAATATGAAGAACTCTCTCTACTTTGAGCTCAATAACATGCTTCCCCTGCTGCTGCGGCCGCAGCACGACGCCTTCCGCTAATATACAAGTCCCAGCAGGCAGCAACATTGCAGGAGGAGCAACAGATGAGTCTACCACAACCTGAACAATCCCAACCACATAAACCTCTCTAATCCCGCAAATCTAACCAAGAAACGAACACGAAACCCGCCAAATTCTCTCGAAATGAAAGAAAGAAAGTTAAGAGAGTACCTGCAGAGTGGCAACCGAGGAGCCATCACTAATAACCAAGTAGACAACGGAAGGAATAGGCCGCCTGGCAACACCAGCCTCCAGCTTCTCGTGGATCGGCTGGTGATGCGCCTGAGTCCCGCACCCTCCACCGCCCAAAATCTTCATAATGGACCTAAACAGAGGGATCCTTGTCTGAAGCATCTCCGAGCATGTCACATCCACCGCGCTAGTAGCCACGCGAGGCCCGTCCTGAACCGGTGGCTGCTCCGAAGCCTCGGGTTCTTTCTTAACCTCTTTGGAAGACTTCACCCACCCGCCAACAACCACCTTCTGGCCCACCAGCCCAGACCCTCCATCCCCTCTCTCTAGGATGGCTTTCAACAGCACCCGGTTCGAGTACTTGAACTGTGGAACAACCTGATCAAGTAGTTGAACTTGGGGCATCTCGGGTGCCAATGCGGGTTCTTGAGTCGCCATATTCGATGGATGATAAGCGGAATCGAAACCCGAAAAGGAGCGGTTTTGGTGTTAATGAGGAGAGGATTGACGACATTGTGGAGGGTGGAGGAGATATATATATATATATATTACGGGAGGAGGGAGGGAGGGGCAAGGAGATGGTTTACTTGAGAAGGTATTTCCTTCGGACAGAGATTTGGGAGAGAAGGAAGGGAAGGGAAGGGATTGTTTGGGAGAGATCGTGAAGGGGAAGAAGACATGGTGGCAAGGTTTGGTATTCTTCAAGTTGAAGGTATTTTCTTTTGGGTATTCTCGCGGGAATTCTTCAACTACCAACGGTTTTCCAAATCTTCGGGTTTCGTCCGTTTGCTTTTACCGCCGGAAAAACCTTAGATGGGCCGAAGCCATGGACCTGTATGTTTGTGGCCCAGTGGGCCGAAACCAATGCTTTCGTGATGACTCGAACTCGATAGCTCTTATTTAAACCGAAACAAACGGGAAAGCCATAGCTGAAGACAAATAAAAGTAGAGAAAAGATCGAAAAGCATTGATGCGAGGCTTTTTGTAGTAGTAGTAGTAGGTGGAGCAGCTACCTCCTGCGGGTCCACTGGAAAAGGGAACCTCCATTCCACCACTGTCGCAACCCAAACGGGCATCTAACTTTCTCCAAGTTTGAATTGAATTGAATGGGTTCAAACAAATGTTGCCCATGTGATTCCTTCCTTGTTCGATTTATGGTGGGACCGTTTTGATGTGTATTCAGATTCGAGTCAGGTATAGCTTTTTTTAATATGGTAAATTACAAATATTTAAGACTGTTGTGTTTCAAATGATTCGAAATCGAGATCTGATTAAATTAGAACAACTTTATCAATAGTTGATTTAAATACTTGTTGGTACGAGAACTATTTTATCGGATAGAAATAGTCATGAATACTGAAGAAGTTGAACCAAAATAGATGGGCACAAGTCCAACTTCCAATTTTTCTGTCAATATCATGTGCTAAGGAGTAATAAAAGCCGACGCACCCGACCTGCCGACCACGATTTTGAACAAGCGGTTTCGACAAACTGGAATTGTCTCTGACACAGTTTCCTGAATTTGTTTTTCGTCAATTCCTATTTGGAAACAGTAAATGGCCACTAGCTAAGCTTTGTTCGAGCCACAACCCAATTCTAGTTCTAGTTTGATTTCAATGGAGAATCAGAATTCAGAATGTTTTTTTGGTAGGTATCAGAATTCAGAACGTGGTCAAGCATATCCTTTTCTGACTATAAGATGCGCATTCAACCACTAAATATTTGTATCAACTAACGCATAATCATTATAGTTTAATTAGAATCTCAAATTTTTTAAACTCTGTTGATAAAACTTAGTGACAAAAATTTCACATTGGTTTGTAATTAGACCTAACTCGCATTTAGATTTTCTGATTTAATGATGCCGGGTATTTTCGACAATATGCACCGAATACCATTGTTATAATGATAAATGTAGGCCGAAAATAGAATGATAAGTAACAGCATAAACGTACGGGACAGTATTTTCCTTGGTTATTAGCTAATTGCATTATAATGAGACATCTGAACCGCAAAATGTTGAACACTCAAGAGAGTATTGGGAGAGACAAAATTGTACCACAAAATTAATTGGTCGTCGAATGGGTTCAAAGTCATCAGACCAACCTGAATTAAATTTGAAGGTATCGCTAAAACCGGTGGCAAATACATTTGTAACGGTATGCACTATTAATTGGGTCATTTCCCTCAACTGGGACTTCCTCGGCGCTACATCTGTTCTTGCATCCTCTACATTCGTTGTAAGTGCATGTTGGTGCCGTGGATCCAATCATCAGACTCTTTGATTTCTCTGATTTACTTCCTCCATCGCCACTCTGTACCCAAAAATATTAGTTTAGAAGTGCACACATTTCTAACATGGTTTTAGATCGAACAGGAAGATTTTGATACGAATTTATTCTACTTAGAATTTTATAGAAGTCTTCAATATTGCAAATGATTTGGAAGATTGTATAATATGGTGGTAATTTATTTGCAAATGAGACTTTGAATTCATGTAAAAAGCAAAAAACTTAAAGCCTAAGCTGTTGGGTATTGACAAATTGGGTGCAACAATTTTACCTGCAAGATTGGAGCTCGTTGTGTAGGAGACAGAGACAGGCTTTGCCAATGAGAAAGTGGAGTTCTAGATCCTGCAGTATATAAGAATGCTAAGCTCGACGTACATATCTATAACCATCTTAGATTAACTATGTTGTTCTAGTTAAAATAAAAAGTCTTTAGTTCAATCCTTAAAAAAAAGAAGATTCTAGTTCAAAATTTTCAAAATATAGCAGTATTATATACACTTTGAAAGAACTTTGTCATTTTTCAAATGTCTTAAGCGGCTCGACAATGAACTAGTAGGCCTATTAAATGTCTGAATACGAGGTGGTATAAAACAAAAAAAATATGTACGCAGTTACTGTATGAGAAGGTGTAGAAATGAACTATTCATGGCGGTAAAAGTACTTAAACGGATAAGAAAGCAATGGTTATTTGCTTTTCACATAATTACACTACATTGTTGGAATATCAATCACATACATGTGATGTGAACGCTTAGAAATTGGCAAATGGGTAGCAAAGCAACTCTTTTATGTGGATTTCAATACAAACGCAATTTACGTTTTAGGCCTAACTCAAGTAGTAAAAGATTGATCGACGAGTTGAAATAGTTCCCTTAAATTCTCAACGAATACGGAATTTTAGTATAATAACAATAGCGTGACATTGGCGAGTCCGAAATGGAAAGGTTCTAAAGCGATGGAGGAGTTAAAATTTTGTTACCTCGTGTAGCATAGGATAAGAGGATAAAGGTAGAGAAGAGAAGCGGCAGGAAGTTGCATAGTCTAGTGCAATTGCCCATTCCACAACTTAGCCTTAAATTTGTCTGGTGGAAGACTGAATTATGGGAAAAAGGGACAGATAGAGATGAAGAAGAAGAAGAAGAGAGGCAAAAGAAAGAGGGAATTCGGGTTTTGGGTGTGTTTTTGTTGTTGTGGTGGTCAATTGGTAACCATAAGATTAGAGATAGAGTGGCTAAAATCTGCAAATGAGACCAAAAAGGGTCCCCAGTCTCTTTGTGTGTCAAACGGGACAACTTTTTTTTTTGAGAGGTAAAATATAATTTATTACTCCGAATAAGTTGTAAACCATACATCCAAATTTGCACGGGACAAGCAAGTTAAAGTTCAGCAATAGAAGACCTCTCTTAGTATAAATGTTCTACCCAACCTAATCCCCGAATTTATCTACCTTTTATATCAAAAACGATACAAAGTTGCAGCCATGAACTTCGTTAAAAATCCTACTGTGTAAAAACTCCCTTGGACAAAATCCACGATAAGAAAAAGAGTATCACGGTAACACCACGACACCCATCCCACCCACATCTAAACCCCACCCACAACCGCAAAGCTCCTGTCATTGTTGTAATTCCGCTCCAAGCCGCAGCACCAAGTCTTGGTTCGCCTCACTGCACGAACTCCAAAACCAACCATCCCATTCACAAACATTTCGCAAGACACGGTGAAGCAAGCTGTCAACCAACCCGAGCTTCCTTCCCATCAAATACTACCTTGTTTCTGAGTAGCCATACACTCCAACATAGAGATGCAAATAATATGAACAACTTCCTTCTATACTTCTTATTATGCAGCACCCCATCCAATCTTCCAACACTTTTAGAATCACCTCCAGATCGCCCATGTGATGGAATCGCCTCCCACCCCATGCTCTCCCTCTACCACATCTGTCTAGCTATGCCCAGCGTAGGGATCTCTATTTTTATCTCCAAAACTGAAAGAAATCCGATGTTATTAGGGTTTTTGCCCAAAATGATGTTACTGTAAAAGTTTATTTACTAATATGGTATTACTGTTGAAAAAATTTCGAGAATGGTGTCTGTTTTTCAGGTCGAGAAAAAATTTCGACCTGGAGTACCTAGATCAAATAAATTATTTGATCTGGTATTGAAATCGAAAAATTTTTTTGACTTTGATTTCCAAAGAATCTTTTCGACATGAGTCCCAGAGAGAGAGAAACCCAGGTCGAAAAATAGTTTCGACCTGGGTTGGCCACACAAATCGGTACAAACGGAAAACTAAGATTTATGTCAATGGTGAGATTTAATTAATTAATTGTTCCTATCTCCATAATTAATGCATTGACACAATTTTATTCTACTAAGTCCTGATCGATGCAATTGAGAACGTCCAATCAAAATCTGATATCTATGATTTATTACAGGAAATATGTCAAATTAATGTGCCCACGTTATTTAGATCAAATTAATGTGCCCACGTTTGTACTGATTTGTGTGGCCAACTCCATGTCGAAATTTTTTTCGACCCGGGTCTTTTTCTCTCTTCAGGTTGAAAATTTTTTTTGACTTGGAATAAAATCGAAAAGATTCTTTCGATAATAAAAGTCGAAAAAAAAATTTAACTTGAGGAGGAGAATCGAAATTTTTTTTCGATCTGCATAAAAAAATACTATATTCGACAGTAACACCAAATTGATAATAAAATTGTACTGTAACACTATGTTGGACAAAAATCATGTTATTAGCCCTAACTAAACTCCTTATGGCTCTTCTTCTGTTAGCCGCTTAGGAGGCTGGACCTATAGCCTATATTTTTTATAAAAGTAACATATAGCCTATATGATCGATAACGAAAGTCGAAAAAAAATTTTGACTTGAGGAGGAGAATCGAAATTTTTTTTCGATCTGCATAAAAAAACACTATATTCGATAGTAACACTAAATTGATAATAAAATTGTACTGTAACACTATGTTGGACAAAAATCATGTTATTAGCCCTAACTAAACTCCTTATGGCTCTTCTTCTGTTAGCCGCTTAGGGGGCTGGACCTATAGCCTATATTTTTTATAAAAGTAACATATAGCCTATATGAGGTGAGTGGGATATGCATTGGGATTTAAAACATAGTTTTAACAAACGCAATTCGACAGATAGTCTGACCGATCAGATCACGAATCAGACAAGAAAGCGGGTCATTCATAGGGGTAAAAATGGGGAGCGGTCGAACCATCCTAACTCTACTCCGACCCGGTAATTTTCTCTCTCGTGCTGACCGGTGGAAGACAGTTCGATCAGAACTTGGAAAAAAGGTTAAAATTTATACCCTAGTTCGGCATCAAGCTTTCCAAAAATTGCAAAAAAAACCCAAAAGTGTGATCTCGTCCCCTATTTTCCCAAAATCTCAATTTCCCCAATATAAGTCTACAAAAACCCTAATCCCAATTCTTTCGAAATCTGAATTTCTTCTGTGTCAAGGCAATGTACGCCACACCTCCTTCTTCTCTTTCCCAGGCCATCGCCTCCCTTTCAGCGGCCCGATATTTCAACGAGTTAGATTCTGATTTGTTGGATAGTGATTTGAAGAGAGATATGAGAGATTGCTACAAAAGAGTGACTTAGATTGAGTTTTGGGATTTTAGGTATATTTGCACAGAGGAGTTTGGGAAAAATAAAAGCTTGAATTTTGGGTAAAAGACAAGACAAGATTGAAGTGAGTTATTTGGTTTGGATAAAGAATTGAGTAATTTTGGTTAGGGGAGATGTTGTGTGGTTTTGAAGAGAGAGATTAAACAATTGAGACTTGTGATTTTCAAAAAGAAAAGCTGAATCTTTAGTGTTCTAGAATCTGGTTGTTTGGACCATGCGCTATTTGAAATAAGGGAAAAGTATATTTTTACCTACCTTTAGTTTTACCAATTTTGCGTTTAGGCCGTTTGATTTTAATTTTGTAATTCAGTCTCTGTACTTTCCAATCTTTTATAGTATACGATCCACTCCGAATGACGGGAATAAAATGTCCACTTGACTTGCCACGTAGGCCAAAACGACGTAGTTTTGCCCGTCTACATGGCGTGCTAAATGGATAAGTCGGGTATGACGTGTAGAGTGGTTAACTATCAAATCAGTCTAACTAATAATTTCCAACACTCCTTCGTAAGCTCCTCTCCTTCCATGGCTTTCAACCCTCTCCCCCTTCATCATCTTCAACCCAAGGTCCAAACACATCCAAATCCAACAATAAAAGAAAATCAGCAACGATTCAAGAACGAACTAAAAAAATCCATTAAAATATGATAATTTAAGAACGAACTAACAAACAACGGCCCCCCTAATCCATTAAATCCTAATAAATTAAAAATTCCATTAAATTTAAATCCATTCAAGAATGAATGAACTAGCAATGAACCCCTAATCATATACTTCCTGGACCAACCAGACAAGGTCAGGAACGAGATGGTGGAGAACACCGAAAGATTCCTGAAAATCACAGGGGCAAAATAGGCAGAAAAAAGAAAAAATTGGCGAACGATGTTTTCGAGGTCGGCGCTAAAGTCGGAGGAGTCGTTGTGGAAAATCGGGACCGGCCCGCCATGGATGAACTCCCCACGAAGCACGTTCGAGCTCTCGTCGTCCAAGCAGAGGTTGGAGATGCCATCGGACGGCGGGTTCAAGATCTCCCTCCCCTAAATGTAGAGAGAGAAGCAACTGTAGAGAGAAAGAGAGGAGGGAGTCGAGATTTGGGCGAAGCAGTAGGGAAGTTCTTTTTTTTTTAATTTGAAAATGGGGGAATCGAGTGGTGGGAGGAGTGAGTTGCGAGATTCTGTCGAAGGTGGAGATTTTTTAAAATTTTTGAGATGGGAAGGGAAGGAAGGAGATGGAGGTTAGGGATGAGGTTGGAGATAGAAGGTGGGGGTCTTTTGAAATAATATAAATAATAATTGGGACTGATTTTATAATTTGCCCATAAAACGACGTCCTTCAGTGTAACTTCGAGTCAAATAACTTATCTAGTCACCACGCCACGTGGACAGTAAAACTACATCGTTTTGGCTTACGTGGCAAGCCAGGTGGACATTTTATCCCCATCATCCGGAGTGAACCGTATGCTATAAAAGATTGAAAAGCATAGGGACTGAATTATCAAATTGAAACCACACGGCCTAAACGCGAAATCGGTGAAACTACAGGTAAGTAAAATATACTTTTCCCTTGAAATAAAGTGGATTATAAATTCACAACTTCAAATAGCACATGGTCCAAACTTACCGCTAATAAAATTAACGATGGTTAAGGGGAAAAAAGGACCGAAATGAATCCTGACCTATATTTTTGACCTGATAAAACTTCCGATTAGCGTCTTTAAAAAAGAATGCCTAAATGTGTTAAAACTTAAAAACAGAAAATATAATTTTCAAAAATTAAACACGTAAGTGGGCCTCGTGGGTTAGTTCGAAACATAAATGGACCTCAGAACCCATCTCATGTTGGGTCAAATAAATGAGGCCCAAAAAAGGAAACACCACCCAGGGGGATTTTCTCCTGGTTTTCTGGTAATTTCGGTGTTGATAAAGGAAAAGTTTATATGGTTTACTTTCTATATTCTATATCATATTAAAGGGAAAATTACAATATTAATACTTATAATTTTACATTTTTTGCTGTGATCTTAAACTCTGTAAACGATTATTTATCATGTGGTTGACATCTGTTTTTGCTTGAGAGGCTCGGGAAGGGTCGGGATCCAAAATTGACTCTGAACCTAAAAACGACATTGTTTTGAGGGTGACGTGGCACGCCACATCAGACTTTTTTAACCGCTTGGCAATGTTAGTTGGCCAAGATAAAATATATTTTTCAATCCCTTATTTTTTATAGTTTTTTAAAAAAGTCCCTCCCTCTCCCCTCTCTTCTTCTCCCTTCTTCCCTCTCTCTCCACCCTCCCCTTCTCTCTCCTCCCTCCTCCTTCGTCCAATTTCAAACAAAACTCGTTCTTCCACAAGCCATATACTAGTCACGCCTGTTCATCCGCTGACAACCACTGAAGATCAAGGAGGCCGTCTTAGAACAAGTCGCAAGCGGTCCAGCAATCTGGTGGGCCCCATCCTAGCCGAGTTCTCGGCCCTCCGCCACCTCAACCTCTTGAACAACATCATCAACGGCACCTCCACCTCGGGGGCAACTTCTTCGCTGGGAGGATCCCTCCGGACTACGGGAGGTGGGAAGCCATCGAGTACCTCGCCGTCTCCGGCAACGAGCTCGAGGGTCTTGTCCTTACCGCCGGAGATCGGGAACCTGTCGGAGCTTGTCCGACTGGACGCCGCCAACTGTAGGCTCTCCGACGAAATCCCGCCGGAGATCGGAAGGTACAAAAGCTCGATACTTGGGCAACAACACCAATAGGTAGGGAGAGAGGAGTGGGTTTTCTAAAAAATATATAAATTATGGGATTGAAAAAGATATATAATTTTGTGCTACCTGATATTGTTAACTAGGTTCATAGTCAATTTTGGCTCGGGGAGGGTCCTGAACTTCTCACGCAAAAAAAAAGTGCAAACCACAAGACTAAAACTATCGTTAATAGAGTTCAGGATCACAATACAAAAAATATGAAACTACAGGTACTAATATTATACTTTTCCCTTTATTAAAAGATCTTTTACTCTCGATAATAAGTTATCACCGTAACATGCATTAAACTTCAAAAACCAAAAAACATAAAATTTGTAATATTATATGGTATCTGAACGTCTAATCAATTAAATCAAATTCCAACCCGATTCAATTAAATTATTCAAGGGGTCTTTCGAAATTTTCGGTGATGCTCGTATGCCTAAGCGACTCGCTTTCGGCCTATGATAATCTTTTGTATAGATAGCGACTTCTAAAACGCAAGATTATACAATGTATATTTATAATATAATGTTTATTCTCCAAAGTGACTAGAGATTGCAACTTGGTTTGGATCGGGTGCTAAAGCTAAAGAAAAGTGACTCAACGAGCAATATGATTCTTATATTATCTTTTTATCTGGGAGAATCAATTTATCCATATACAAATTAAGGAATACTTTATCTAGTTTTATTCCCACGCCTGAATAATCCTAGAAAAATCTGAAAAGGGGCTTTTTTCGTCAAAGAATAAAGACTATTATAAGCTAAAAAAGGTGAAATAATCGCATCAACTGTAAGATGATTAGTGAAATCTGAGAAATTGATCATTTCACTTATGTATTAAAATATTTTTTTCATATTTAAAATATGATACTAATAATTATATTGTAATTTGGATTATCTTAGAGGCTGAGCGTATTGTTTTGGTTGAGGGCCTTCCTGTCCCGGGTGAGGTTGGTAGTTTATGCCTCTTTCAATATGCGAATGACACGATTGATGCATGTGGAAGCTGGTCCAATGGTTCTTTGCACTGGGAGCTCACTTGGAGGCACCAATTTTTCGCTCGGGAGGAAGCTGCCTTGGTTGATTTGATGCGTTCTATTTCAGATTTTGGGATTCACTGTACGCGTCCTGATGAGTTCTCTTGGATCGTTGATTCACAAGTTGGGTCTCGGATAAGAGCTTCTATAATTCATTGTTCGATGACTTCGCATTGCTCTCTCCGAATGTTATGCGTAAGGGATTCTCATCTCTAATTCCTCTTAAAGTTATTTTCTTTTTATGGATGGCTCTTCAAGGTCGTGTTAAGACCAAGGATAATCTCTTGTGCTGCATCTTTCTTAACCTAGGTGATGCTAATTGTGTGTTATGTGGTTAGGAGCGGACGCACTTGTTTATGCATTGCAACTTTGTCTTCGCTATTTGAAACTATCTGCTCAATTTGTTGGGTCTCAACTGGCGTATCTGTGGTAATCTTCTGCGTGGCAAAAATGTAAGTAAGTTGTAGTATGTCGCGTTTGCCGTTGTTGTCTGGTGTATTTGGCTTGCCCGTAATAGAGCTGTGTTCGAGGGCACGGTGACTCGGCTTGACAACGTGTTACATAAGGTCTATCGGAGTATAGCGGAATGGGGTTTCTAGTCAGACTTATTGAAGAGCATTCATCATCATAATTTCTTAGTATACCTGGGAACTCTCTGCAACAACTAGTGTTTTTTGGTTCTGCTCCTGGAGCTTGTGATTTTGATCAGTGTCTCTCGGTGCTTCTCTTCCTATTTTTACTTTCGCTTTGGTGGGGGACTTTTGCCGAAGAAAGACGAAGGACTAAGGAGGAGAAGAGAGATGATGTCAACTTATTTATTTTTTTGATCTAGGGGTATTTTTTTTATTTCATTGACAAAAATAAAAAAAGATCTGTCAACGTATGCCAGGGACCCGAAAATATAATAAAAGCAAACTAGAAAGACGTTAGCGTGTATTTTGCAAACAGGGAGAACTTTTTAGTATATTTAACAAAATTCGAAGAGCTAGAGAGTAATTTTTCTAAAAATTAAATACCAAAAGAAAAAGTGAATTGCCAAAATAACACATAACTAGGCCCTGTTAAGGTCAAATATTTTTTGAGAATGTGTGGTCGGGGTAGACAGAGAAATAATGGTCAAGGGGATTTCGAGAATCCGGGAATGAACTTTCCAGAAGAATTCGGTGCCCAGAATCAGATTGTGTGGTCGGGGTAGATTCGTCTTGTCGTTGGACTATGGAAATAGGGTAGACAGAGAAAGTTTATTGCTATTTCAGTAAAAGTGCATTGGTGCACTATGGATGGGCGGGTCAGAAAGAACTTTGTACTAATAGTACTCTTTTATCCTGTAATTTTTTTTCAATAAATTTTATTGCATCAATATTTTGAAAATTATTGTATACCATTGTAAATTATTGATTACAACATTGTAAATTATTTTTTTGCCCTAAATATTTTAATAAAATTTACCTCTTCAAAAAAAAGGTGCATTATGGATACCACTTATATTGTCCATCCATTGTAACGATTAATCCAATTTTGAATCTGATAATAATTTAAAATTGGTAAATATATATAATGCTGAAAGTTACCAACAATTCAAACTTCAAATTTTTTTAGTAAATTTTGTATAACTTTTTTACGAGTTGAGCTATTGTTGGTGGGAAAGATTAAGTAGGAAATTTATGGTCATTAGAAAGAGAGAACTTCTACGAAGGTTTCTTCCTCCGGTGGAGAACAATAGAGAGTATATAATATTTAACAGAAATACTCTTTCAAACCCAGATATATTATTTACTTAGTATAAAATTCACCTTTTAAAAAATAAACATATTAGCCGCCTGCCATTAGAAAGAACAGGTTGTTCAAAAAAAATAGAAAGAACAGGAGACTGGGGAGTGGGGAGAGAGAGGACCAAGGGGGTGGGGTCCCCAGGTTGAGCAGCATACGAGGAAGGATAAGAATCAAGAGAGAATCCACACGGGAAACCGACACGTGTCCGTGCCCCCATTTACAGATTCAGGCCCACCAACGCCCACTACCGGCGCATTAAATTGAAGAAATGGGCTAACTGGCAATAGCCCGTAAAACAGGAAAATCCAATCTATTACACACAAAAAAAGCCTTAAACCAATTTTCGTATTAGGAATAGGGTATAGAACAAATACAAGCTATCCCTTGTCGTCTGGTCATCTCCCCTCCTCTCTATATAATCCCTTTTCACAAGAAGTTGTAACAAAATCATCTTATTGTTCTTTTTATTTTCTCTTTCTTGTGTTTTTTGACGAGGAGAAATCGTAGATGACAGGGGAATGGGAAGGTGGATCGGTGTCGCTTGATCTTTTGAAGAAGAAGATGGCTGACTTCGCTAGGGAAAGGGACTGGGGTCAGTTCCATAGCCCCAGGAACCTCCTTTTGGCTCTGGTATTTATATATTTTTGCTTTTTCCTGTTATCTTCTACTGTTTCTTTGGTTATCCTTGGTGTTTTTTTTTATTATTACCCACTTGAAAGGATGAGTCTTTTGGTTGTTTTCTGCTCAATCTTCCTTTTTGAAGTGAGTTTTTCTCCTCAAGTTGGTTGTTCTTAGATGGAGTAGGATTAGAGAAGCAATTGCTTCATTGTTCTTTTAAAGTTCTGTTCTTTTGTCATCCTAGGGTTAAAAAAAATGTGTTCTTTGAGTTCTTATGCCCTTGTTTGTCTTTGTACAGTAGTTGGTTCTCTAGTTTGACTTTTTGGTTATATTTCTTACATAGAAAATACCCACCAATCGGGGCAATAGTAAATTTGTTCTCATTCACTAGTTTGCCCAAATGTATATGTATGACTAACTAACCGAGTTAACCCAAGTGATAAATGATTCAAAATTTTTAAAGATGTATTGAATTCAAACTTTACGAGAAAAAAACCCGACGGGGAATGATGAAGGGTGATTGAATTTTATGTCATGTAAAACAGGTAGGTGAAGTGGGGGAGCTATCAGAGATATTTCAATGGAAAGGAGAGGTCCCAAAAGGCCTGTCTGATTGGGAAGAAGAGGAGAAGGTGCACCTTGGAGAGGAGCTCTCTGATGTACTGCTCTACCTGGTCAGGCTCTCTGATATATGTGGAGTTGACCTTGGCAACGCTGCCCTTCGCAAACTCCAACTCAATGCCATTAAGTACCCAGTTGCCATCTGCAAAGGCTCCTCCAAGAAATCCACCTCCACCACGGACATGAACACGAACACGAACACGAACATGAACCAAGCAGAAGACGATAAAGGTCCTCCGGAAAGCGGTTGATTAGTTTTAGACAGTCCCTTTAAGTTGGGACTGTTTTAGAGATTAAATGAAGGGGGATGGTTGTTGGTTCTATGTTTTCTAGTTCAGTTGCATGGTGACTAGTCTGGGTGGCTATTAATGGGCATCACTTCCACAGATTTTTTTGCTGTTTTAGCAGCTGAACTGAATCCCTCTGTTATGTACAAGATCTGGCTCGCTTTAATTTCGTTGCACTTATTGAGGAAAATCTCTTCAAATCTTTTTGGATTGTTGTTTCTGTATCGTAGTAAATGTGACTCAACCCGACTGGTCAAGGATCGAGCGAAGAGGGATTATATTTATGTATTAGTTTCGTCTTAAAAAATATGCACAAAAGGATTCATCCGTAGTGTAATTAGGGGTGTGCAATCGATATATACCGGTCCCGAATACCGAAGATATCGAATAACAAAAAAAAATTAAACCGATCCCGAACCAAAATTATTTCAATATTTACTGAATACCGATTTCGAATAACAAAAGTCTCATGCATTATAGAATCACAGATTACAGGTTGTTCAAATATCATGTCTAAAAAAAGTATTAGTTCCAACATCACCAAGAGATAGACTTACAAAATTACAGATTACTCGAACCAAACTCATACCTTAATTCAAAGAAATTCTAATCTAAAACCATAATTACCAATACTTGGAGAAGGAAAGTGCCGAAGTGGAGAGGGGTGGTCAGTCGCCCGTGGTGGTGGGCTAGTGGCCGTCGGTGGAATCTCCGAGTGTCGGGTTCATTTTTTGTCGAGGGGGAGGGGTGTTCGTTTTCTTTGGAGAATGGAAGTGGACTGTGAGTAGGGTTTTTTTCCTTCCTAATGCAGTTGGTACTTGGTAAAGTTCAGTTTAGTACTTCAAAATTTTTGGTATTATCAAAATAATACCAGTATATACCGAATACCGAAATTTACTGAAAATTTTCAAAAGTCGATACCGAATAAAATCTCGTAAACAAAAATATCGATCCTAAAATACCGAACACCAAAAAAATTCTGAAAATTCCGAATACCAAATACTCACCTCTAAGTACAATCTCAATCAAATTTATACGAACTCTTAACATACTTTGCCAATATATTATAACAACTTATCGTACAAGCACCTAGTCCTATAAACAATACGTTTTTTTCTATTTGGTAGAATTTTCATATCTAATTTAGTATCTTATCTTTTTTTGTAAACAAAGGACAAAAAAAATTAAGGCAAATTACTCTCGATTCTTGTAGTATGGTTTTCTCTATCCCCGGAGTCTCTAGGTTTGCAAAATCTATTATGCCGTCATCAAGAACAAGAGTTGAAATCAACCAAGAGCAACCAATTGACATAGACCCAAATTAGAACTGCAGAATCACTACACGGCCAAGAATAAGAGGTGACCTCATCGCAACGTGATCCGAGAGGAGGGTCTCCACCCATGATTCTCGTAGCCGTCGCGAGTGGTCATCCTCGGCTCAGCCCAGCCCATCCAGCTTCTAAGAGGAAGAGGCGGTGGTAATGTTAGGTTTCTTCTCATGTTATGAACAGAACAGAAGGGAAACAGATGCGAGGGAGAGAGCGGCGGCGAGGCATTGTCGGGGTAAGAGCGGCGGCGAGACTTAGTCGGGGCAAAACGCTGGACAAGAAACATTTGCCTAGACGATTTCTGGGTTGTCGATGTCAAAGTCGTGATAAAAGGAAAAAAAAGGGATTTCTGGGTTCTTGACGAAATGCTTGCCTGGACAAGAACGACCCCAACATCAATGTTCGCTTCTCTTCAATTTTAATTAAATCGCAAAAGGAAAAAAAGGGAAGAACAAGAGAGAGATTTAGCCGATGAGCACACTGGCTTTCCTTTGAGCTTGAACCCTTATTCTTGAGTTTTTATTATTATTTATTTTAGATTTCTAATTGAAATTAGAATTTTCAAAATTTAGTTTTGATTCTTATTAATAAGGTTTGGGTTTTATTTTTTGTTTTGGTTGAAGTTGGAGGAAGAAGATAAAGTGGGAGAAAGAAGAAAGGAGAAGGGAAGATGCGTTTTTTATTTTTTAAGTGAGAAGGGCATTTTAGTCCTTTCGAGTAGGAGTTCGCTAGAGAAAATTGCATATTCTAGCAACAGGGACCCGAGAATTTCTAAAACTAAATACTGGAGATGGCATAATAGATTTTGTAAACTTAGAAACTTCAAGAATAAGGAGATCATACCATAGAGACACGAGAGTAATTTGCCCAAAGGATTACGTATCAACGGCCAAGTCATGTTTGCTCTTAGGCCCATATGTTTTTAATCACGTGTTACATTAGAGCGAGGACATGTTTTTCCTAGGAGATAAGAGTACGTGGACGAGTTGTTTTGTGCCATAAAATTCTAAGTCCTCGAGCAATGATACCGACCTTACACAGTACAGCTGAGCTTTTTCGATAAGATGTTACTACGTGAATCAATTTTGCATTGTATGCATTACTACGAAGAGAAAAAATCACGGTTGACTTGTTAGCTATTACTTAAAAAAAAGACTCATTGGCTAATAGCAACTTGAATGTAGGGAAACATCTAGGGAACACAGGTGGGGCAGTAATTGACCGACCTTCTTGTCAAGACGCCTTTAGAACATGTTGCTATGTCCTATTGCGAAAATCTTTACTTCTTGTAGGATTCATAAAAGTGTAACTCAAAAATTTATCCGACTCAAAAATTCAAGTCGAATGAAAGTTGGTTGAAATAATAGATTAATTTTTTATGAATTTTCTAATTTGGACTTTACGAAAAGGTCCAAAAATGATATATTATACCAGAGATTTACCACAAGAAATGTCAAGCTCATGATTCTTGTTAGGAATTCAGCAAATAGGGCATAAAACGCGCAAAGAACACGGACACAAGAGTTTACGTGGTTCGGCCTAATGCCTACGTCCACGGAGAGAAAGGAGAACTTTTATTGATGAGTTTCCGAGCCACAAAGCCATACAAAAATCCTAAGGTAACATGTCTTTATATAGATACAAACCCTTGGTGTACAATTAACCTATCTAGGTTAGATTAGGAGTCCAAAACCTAGTCAGAATAGGAATAGGAATAGGAATAGGAAATAAATCTTTCCTATTTCTCGCCATCCCAACAATCTCCACTTTGGCAAGAAATTATCTCGTGGAAGAACCATGAAGCTTCACCCGAATTTCAACAAACTCCACCTTGACAAAACACCGCCCCATGAAGAACCATGAGATCTTGCAAAACCAATCAGACTCCACTGACTCCATCTCGGACCATAGATAACTGCATCAATAAGACCATCTCAACTTTCTCTTCACCTTTTGTTCAATCACTTGGAGCCAGCCCCCAAACTCGAGCTTCTGAGCTTGCTTGGCCTATTTTCTCCAATCTCCATTGAACCCCAACTAGCAAGTCCACCTGCTGAAGCAACCTTGCGACCAATAGACACGCCCTCTATTTTTTGGTCAGCCCCATGCTGCGCAACCTCGAACAGCTTTTCTGCTGGCCTTCTTGCCTCAAATCAATGCTACATGTCATAGCATACAAAGGGCAACCTTTTGTTCTACCAAGTAGAACCCTCGATATACCACGAACTCTACCGTTCGGCCTTGAGTGAGATACCTGATCTGCGCGTGGTGCTAACAACGGCTTCGCATTCTCCATGCAAAACCTACCCAACACCTTTGACGTGCACTTCCCTTTAGACAACCATAGCAGAGCCCAGCTAACAATACTTCTCCGAGACAACCATAGCTCCTTGCCAACCATACCTCTACGAAACAACTATAGCTCGCTATCCATGTCTCCGCGAATCCCAACTCTACTCAAACCATTCATGTCAAGCCTTTGCTCTCTCATACGAACCAACCTCATATGACCTGAGCTTTTGCCAACTCCTTCAGACCCATTGATGTGACTCCATCTACAATAATGTGTCTCACTAACTTGTAGATATTTCTTTTCACCCTTCATCCCTACCATCGCATCCTTCTCCACCTTCATTAGCACACCTTTATAACTATTACTGTTATAATCCAAGGTCCCTAATGAAAAGAGATTACCAGGATGCATTGTACTTGATAAGATAGAAAGCCAGTCACCATCCGACCCATCTGAATATGTGGCTATGGTTGTGGATGCCAATCCCTCCTCATTGTCTTGATCCTTAGTTCGTCCTGGATAGTCCCCTTCATGTGCCCTTCTCAGCACTTGAAGCCACTTCCATTGAACTTCTTTGACTCCGACCTGGATCCTCTTTCACAACCCAGCTGGTGGCTCCTCATCATCCGCCAAGCACAAGCGAATCTTCGCTACTGCCTTGGCCTCCAACTCTTCCCACTCTTGCTCCTCCATCTTCTCGGACTTCTTCTCCGAGAGCGCGATAACCATCCCTTGCTGCACGAGGAGATCCCTGACACGCCTTTTCCATAACCCGAAATTCAATGAACCATCGAACTTCACAAGAGCAAACTTCGCGCGTGATTCGATATCCTCCAACCTTAGCTCTGATACCACTTGTTAGGAATTCAGCAAATATGGAACAAAATGCGCAAAGAACACGGACACAAGAGTTTACATGGTTCGGCCTAATGCCTACGTCCACGGAGTGAAAGGAGAACTTTTATTGATGAGTTTCCGAGCCACAAAGCCATACAAAAAATCTAAGGTAATATGTCTTTATATAGATACAAACCCTTGGTGTACAAGTAACCTATCTAGGTCAGATTAGGAGTCCAAAACCTAGTCAGAATAGGAATAGGAATAGGAAATAAATCTTTCCTATTTCTCGCCATCCCAACAGTTCTAATATTGAAATCTCAGCCAGTACCCTCCATCCAGAAGCTCGAACCAGTGACTAATCTCAGGAAAAAAATTGTTAAGTCACAAAGTAGATATGAACTTGCTATATCCAACAGTACACAGTTCAGCATTTTCTAGAACTCTCAAGCCATAGTAAATTCTCTCTTAAGCTTTTAGAAAATTTTACTGGTCCAAATTATACAACTTGATCTTTTGTGACCACACACACGTACACAGCCGAAACCCACCCAATAGGATGTGAAAAAACTAAAACTAAAAAAGTCTCTAAAGGACATATAACTTAACAGTATAAGGCGTTGACAAATTTAAAGAGTCGTTTACCTTTCAAAATAATTTTTTTTAAAAATAAGCCAAGTGTATGGGCCTCTGTTTGCTTCTAGATTTCAAACAAGACGGACCCATCAAAATGAACGAGATACCAAGAGCTAATGGGCCGTTGCAGCAACGATGAGACTAGGGAGGTCGATTAGATCATTCGTGGATTACCCGAGCCCAGATTCGAAGGATTCAAATTATATTGATTTCTATTGAGTCTAAATATGGATAATATCCGGATTTTTATTTTGTAAAAGGATAAATACATGAATATAATATATAAAATCTTGCATGGATTCTCCTCGTATATAAAAATAATATATATTATTAAACGTAATACCAAATTTTCAATCCAACTCATCCAACTTTTATTTTTTACTTGCTTGTTTGGATTATTTTATAATGATTCGTTTTAATAAACAATCAATGGCATTTATATTTTTAGTGATTTTTTTATATTGCGAATAATTAAAAAGTGGTTTAATTTTTTAAAATAATATAGAACCATGAATCATCTTCATTCCGTCCATTACATTAATCCCTCACATCATTTAAGCGCATTTAAATTTCATTTAAATCACTATTTTACTTATTCATTTTTCTTCATTTTCCAACATATCCTACCCAGATCGTTATTATTTTAAGAAAATAATGATAAAAATTTGGAACCACTCTCAAAAAGAATAAGAATTTAAGCTTTATCGATCATATATGAATCATGAGCATTGACATTATTAGATGAGATTACATATTTTGAGATCGGAACAATAATCAAACCAATATTTAACATTGGGAAAAAAATGAATTAGCTGAGTTGGCTTGAATGATAAAGAAATTGAGTTTTAAGAGTAAACTTTTGAGTTTAAATATTGGCTATGGATTAATGAAACTTTATTCAGATGGGTTCCTGTAATTTTAAATTTTAAAATGATATAACGCTCATGACTCATGAATGAGTATCATATTTTAAAAAATAGGATGTTCAATATCGTATATATGTACATTGTCGTGTTGCGTAAAGACTGGAGAGAGAAATCAAAGAAAACAAAAGGCCTGTTGCTGATCAATCATGCCGCTTAAGGCATAATTGGATTATATAGATAGGAGCCAACGAGCTGATATTGTTTAATTGATTAATCTCCAAGTTGATCGAAAAGCACATCTCACCTAATGATGATTACCACGAGCCTAAAGTGAAGATGCAAATGCAAATGCCTCCTTTACGAGGGAAATATTACTTTTATTTAAGGGCAAATTACCCTCACATCCCTGTACTTTGGTCATCCTCCCCATAGGGTCCCTAGATTTTGGAAAATGATTGTCCTGTCCCTAAGTTTTGATGATAATAGACTATCGGGTCCCTGGAGCCGGAATATTCCATATTCTCCGGCGATACCCCACCTGAAAAGACTAAAATACCCTCCCACTAAAAAAAATAAAAACTCAAACTCAAACTCAAACAACTCATCTTCTTGCTTTGAAGCTCTCATCAAATAACAAATACATCACCGGTTCAACATCTTGAGTATCACCAAAGCATCCACAATTATCCGAAGATGATAAATTTTCTTATCATCGGGAGAAAGGGATTAAAGGAGCAGGAAACGAACGAAAGCTAGAGACAAACAAACCAAATTAATTAAAAACAAAAATCGACAACCGACCGTCCCAGATCTTCATCCGACGGTCAAACCAAGAAGCTCTAGATATCAAAATAATTAATCTGAAAACTCCTCAGGAACAGGCAAGTCCTCGTCGTTAGGCAACGCCGTGACCCACTCCCTGTCGTCGTCCCTAACCAGCCCCTTGTTCTTCTCCACCCACCACGAGCCAGGAACCAGCAGCTCATCCTTCAAGAACTCGCACGACTTGTTGACCAAAGCCACGCTCCTCTTCACCTGGAACCCGAACTCCTTCTTCTTCCCGTTCCACCCGGCGACTATATGAAGCATCGCCTGCAAGTTGTGCCAGTCGCCGGCGTTCTTCGAATCCTTCAAGTACGGCGACTTCCTCGTGTCGATGTCAAACTCGATCATCCCGCTCTCGTCCCCCACGAAGACTTCTAATTCATCAAGGAGGCAGTGCTTCCAATTTCTCTCTTCTTAATTCCTCCTCCTGTATTTAATTGCAGGTGGTTGTACTTTGAATTGATATTTTTAAGGTACGGGATTGAAGATAAATTGGGGGAGAAGATTTTTTATTTTTTTTTAGTGGGAGGGCATTTTAGTCATTTCAAGTGGGGTATCGCCGGAGAATATAGAATATTCTAGCTCCAGGGACCCGACAGTCTATTATCATCAAAACTTAGGGATGGGACAATCATTTTCCAAAATCCAGAGACCCTAGGAGGAGGGTGACCAAAGTACAGGGATGTGAGGGTAATTTGCCCTTTATTTAAACATAGCACCAGGCCGTAAACATAATCATTGCAATAATTGCTGTCATTGTGACCATCATCATTTTAACATCCGGATCTTATTCTTACACGTAAATACGTACAATGGAAGGAGTTATTTTAACTTAATTAAGAGGTACTAACAAATATATAGATTAATTAATAAGCATGTTGTTCTAGATAAACCAGATCTCGAGTTCGATTATTTGGATACGTAATTGTGCTAAATACCAGTTGGAAATTTTTTACCACATTCTAAGATCCTACCTGGATCAAATCTGAATTAGTCAGACCATTGGCCAGATACCACACGATATGAAAAAAAAATGTAATCAAGAAATATCGATTTTGAGCTTAGACCTCGATTAGTCGGCCTACTTAGTATCATGATAAGTCGTCCAAAAAATAACCCTTCTACACTCCAACAGTTTTCTATATAAGTATACAACAACACAACGTGACAATCTAACAATCGGAAAGATCCTCTGATTGCAAGGACTAAGACACCTCGTTATTAGCTGGAAAAAAACAAAATGGTTAAGAAAGGTGCCTATTGCATATCGTATCTTTCGAGCTCCACGGTGCTGATCGGGTGGCGCCGCTCGATGAAGAGGCCGAAGAAGCGGCGGGGCAGCCCGATAAGGCTGGGGAACAAGCGGCGAGGATTCTTCATTGGCTGTCGTCCGGTGATCCGGTGGGGAGTCATGGCAGCTCCTCTTTGTATGCTAAAGAAAATGTTCATCCACATAGCACTAACTAGCCAGTTTATTGAGAATTATTGCACCTTATTGCCTCTCCTGCGCCCCCAATTATTTCCCTTGTGCTGAAAACATCCTTGTTTCGGGCCAAAGGGCCTCTAGCTCAATACACATGTCGTTGTAAATATATAAGAACTTAAGAGTTTAACTCAGACATTGTCATGGTGTAAAATTTATCTTTCAAATAAATATCCTTGTTTCGGCCAGCTCGTTGCAATTTTTATTTTCACTAGTTTATCACCCATAAGTAATTTTCTGCTCCAACAATCATTTTCTTCATTACTTCCTTCTGCGAGTATGGACACTTCGGGGCCTTAATTGGGCAGCCGATTAAGCAAATATGTGCAATTGTATGTATCATGTCTTTTTAAAACCACTGTATGTAATTTTTTGATGCAGTACAAAGCAAAAATTGTAAGAAACTTGCACACACATATGATGGATAACTAGCATTAAATTAAAAATACTATGTAATTTAACCCTTTTTTTACAATAATTCATTATAACTAAATTTCATAAAAAACAAATAAATAAGCCGGCCCATTAATAAATGTCACCGCCCGAAAGCCCACTTAGACCTTATCAGTTTTCGCCTCCTCCTCGATCGTTTGGGTGCGAAACAAGAAATAACCGCCAAACATGGCGCTAATGCTCTCTTCCCGTGCCGGAACCCTACTCCGCCCCTCCCTCCTCCCCTCCGGCCGCCGCCCCCTTGTCCGCTGCTACGCGACCGTTCCCCACATCTCCCTCCAACTCCCGACCAAACCCCAAGCCTCTACCCTGGTCTACCACGCCGCCCCCAAACCCCCGCCCTCCCCACCAATTACTAGGGCACCCGCCTTCTCCGGGCCCACCCGGACCGCCACCACTCTCTTCGCCCTCGCATTCGCCGTCTCCAGGGTACTCCACCGGGGCTTCTCCCTCCCTGTGCTCCCCCCCGCCGACAACCTCTCCCTCAGCGCCGCCGGGACCCTCTTCTTCGCGGCGGCGAGGGGCAGTGCCGGCGCGTTTATGACTAGCCCGATGGGGGTGGTCGCGTCGGGGATTGCCAAGTGGATCGACATCTACAGCCAGGTGCTGATGATTAGGGTTTTGCTCAGTTGGTTCCCCAACATCCCGTGGGACCGACAGCCCATGACCGCGATTAGGGACCTCTGCGACCCGTACTTGAACCTGTTTAGGAACATTCTCCCCCCGGTTTTCGATACGCTCGATGTTAGCCCCATTCTGGCTTTCGCGGTGCTTGGCCTCCTGGGTATGATCCTAGCTGGCAGTGGCACATAAGTATGCTCTCTCGAATTAAGCTCTGATACGGATATTAGGAAACTAGTTGTTTCTATGTTTTTGTACTGTGTATTAGCTGTGTTCTAGTGAAATGATACACTGATGATCTTTGTTTAGTTCTCCGCTTTTCGCTGATTGATGTGCTCTGGTTTGCTGTTCGGTTTCCGTTGGCATTAGGTACTTTTTACTCGTTGAAGATTAACAGGGATGATTACTTTGTTCGAATCTGCATTGCTCGTGGCCTTGATCGGTCATGTTTTCAGTGCACAGGGCTGTTTGTGCAGTTTTGTGGTATTGTAGAATTGTAAGAAGTAGAGGCTTGAATACTGATTGTCGCTTTATTTCCCGACCTCTAGTATTGTGTTTCTACCACCCCTCGATTCTTGGGGGTGCGTCTCATGTCATTCTGTCGTCGTCATTAGAACTTCCATTAAGCAGTGCATCTGCACGTGTGTTCTTCGTCTGCATGTCTCTCGATTGCTCATCGAAGTATTGGTTGAATCACTTTTCCTGGAAATGTTATAGAACTGCACTGACGGAACTACTGAGTTTGGGGTGTCCTCTCTATGTACTTGCACAATTACAAGTCTTTGACATGGTCTACTGCTCGTGCCTGATTCGATCGTTTTGAACATCAGGAGAATTTTCCTTGCAGTGTCTTCTCTCAAACGAGGAAAGGGGAAGCAATAGCCCGGGATGGGTTTGCTACTCTTCGACCCGGGTTTAGTGCATCCCTCTCACTCGGAACAATCTGCCAGATCTAGCTTCCTTATATTCAGAAAGTCTTAACATGTCGTAGCTTGTAGCTCTCTTAAACAGAAACTATCTTGCTGCCTAGGACACAGTAAATCCTCCGTTTATACACCTTGCTAGCGGAGCGTCCAGTCATCAGATTTCCCTGATGCGAGGGTTCACATACGATGTTCCATTTTTTCGTTTTTGTGTTTTGAAATGGGATGTGTTCTATGCTTATTCTTGTACTTCCACTTCCGCCTAAGAAACTAATTAACATGACAACTGATGAGCTAGTTTTCAGAAAAAGAAAAGACAGGATGAGCTATTCTCTTCAGTTAACATGTGATCTGAAACGTTTTAGCAACGCAGCGTGTTTGTCCTAGGAAAGGCAACATTGGTCGGTTAGGGTGTATGTACATAACCAGAACAAAACAGTCTTGCAAGGACCCGATCCTTGTCCAGGACCAGAAATGTTGCCTAGCTTCCATCACCCAAAAACATGCACAAAGAACGGCATGGGTGTTACTTGCCCATAGCTCGGCGGAAATGTGCAGCCGCAGAAGCCTACAAGTCTGTTCTCAGCAAATCCTCCTCACTTTTTACTGTAGAACGAGAGAAGTGTCGGCTGCTGCTTATCAGTAACAGTCTTCAAGTTCGGCTTCTTTCTTGGTGGAGTAGGACCTAGCTTTCCGACGCCATCCTTTCCTGGTTCTCCTTCGGCCGGAAGCTCTTCATGATCTCGCTTGCTCCTGAACTTGGTGTCATCCTCACTTTGCGATGTATTGCGTATCGACTCACAACCGACTATTTTGGCTTCTGAGACTTCAACACTGTCTCTGCAGCCATATTTCTCTTCTGTGCTGTTACCTGTAGTGTGAGGGTCATCAACCGTGTTGCTTTGTTCTGGTTCTGTTTCATGTGCTTCCTTTATCTCCTTTCTAGAGAAAAACTTCGAGATGGTGCTTTTGTCATCTGTCTTCAATTGTATCTGCTCATATTGGTGGGAAAGGAAAAGTTAAAGCACATTTGACAGAAAAATGCAACGAGAAACCTTTTACAAGGAGAGGAGACGTTCATGAAATTCTCGTAAATCAAAGTTCAACAAGATGATTGGACGGTGCGAAGCAAAAGGCTAGCTCGGCCAGACCTCTTTAACGCACTCCGGGCCATCATAAGATGGCTTTCCCATTGCAGTCGTCACTGGATACCACCCCTGCAGCAGTGATTTTTGTAAGAATTAGATTTTGAAAATGACTAATACAAAAAAAAATGTTACAAGTGACATCCAACATTCTTGCTCAAAAGAAATATTACCAGATCAGATTCTTCATAAGGTTTAAGCACCGTATCCAATTTGGGAGTGGAAGAATCGTTCAGCCACATATCAACAGCTCCCTTGTCTCCCAAAATAACAGGCATCCTATCTGAGAGTCAATTGTTAATGTCAGTGCACAGCCTTTTCAACTTGAAGATACTGTCATAACAGCTTAAAGTGCCCCGATTTATAAAACATGCATACATAACAGAACAACCATAGAAAGCAAGTGTATTTATATGAGATGGCAACACATATCTCGAAGGCAGGAGGCGAAGCACCAGAATTGTTCAGCTTTTGATCAAGTAACATGACAATACATAGGTTCCAAAATCCAGATTCCCGACCTCGTTCCCATCCCAGGTTATCTAATATGGACCCTTGCTAACCGAAAAGGACAAAAAAGCATCGGGAATGAATGAACAAGCAATGAGAAGACTGAAAACATGGACAACTAACCGTGCAACCATTGCAAAGCTGGAGATGAGGAGGTCGTGACAATGGTGAATGTGTAAAGCGTTTCCCCTGTGACCAAACCAATTGTCAGTGGAAAGTTCAAACTCCTTGCCGTGGACACCCTCATCTACGATAACAAACAAATCGGAAAATCTACAATCAGCACCAGTCAATCAGAACTAACCCTCAGAATTCTTCCACGAATCGTACAAAGCAGCAAAAACAAGCGGTCTACCATCCTTGAAGTGGATGTAGTAAGGCTGCTTTTTCGAACCCTCTTTCTTCCACTCATAAAACCTGGATATTAGTTACCAATCCGAGTCATCAAGTGGCCCAAGAGGAAAAATGAAAAGCACGGACGAGAACTCGTACCCTTCTACCGCGACAAGGCACCGATTCTTGGGAAGAAGACGACGGAATGACGCCTTCTCCCCCACCGACTCGGCTCGAGCATTGAACTGCACCACCGTAATTTATCATCATTCTCTTCAACTGAAAAATAAAATTAATTAGACAAAGGAAGAAAAAGTTACCATCCTGTAGAAATCAGGTTTTTCGGTCTTTTTAGTGAAGCTGGGGATCAGCCCCCACTTCATTACGTGGACCGCGTACGGGCACCCGTCCTCCCCTCCTCCGTTCCCCGCCTCGTCGTCTCTGCGCACCACCGGACCGTTCCATCCCGGAGACACGTTGTACGCCGGCCGGTACCTAATCAAAGGAAAAACAGTTTTAGAGTTTGAAATTTATTAATCCAACGGCCGGTTGTTTCGGAGGGAAAAAAGAGAGTTGACCGGTCAATATCGATGGTCCGGGTGGGCCCGCCAGCGCGGTGGCAGGCGCGGGGGATGTCGTCCGGTCGTACGGTGCAGCGAGCTCTTCCACACATCGGGCTTCTGCTCTTATTTTACACTTTTTAGTTCTCTCTTTGGTTTTCCGGTTTCTCTGGTGGAAGGCGGGAAGTGTGAAACGGCGAGGCGCGGGGTAAGGAAGTGGCCTGGGGATGTGTTGTAAACGTGGCAACTGCCGGATCGTTGGATTCGAGCGTTCTCGAGATTGGATGTCTCGATTGACACGTGTCAAGCATCCGCCGTCTTCTACAATACGTGCCCTTCTTTGAAATAATTAGTTTTGGATAAACCCGGGAGGGCCGAAACTCGAAACACTCTCTTAAAAACCCACGACCAGACGACCGATTGGGCAAAAACCCCTACTGTCACCCGCCCAAATGCTTCCCCGCGCGAAACAATGGCAGTCCACCGTCGCCCGATGCATCCGCTCCTCCTCCGCCTTCCAGCTCCGCTTCCTGGGTACGGAATCCGGTCCGAACCGGCGGCAATCCAAGCCGCGGCCCTCCTTCCTGGCGAAGAACAAGGCGGATGAGAAATCGGAGTGGTGGATAGTGGACGGAGAGATGCACGAGGTCGGGGACCACGTGCCCCCACGTGAGCGCTTCGTGATTCCGAGGGACAACATCCCCAACCGCCGCCGCAAGCAGCTGAGGGAGCAGTTCATGCGCCGCACCCGCCTCGTCCTCAAGGAATCGGTAAACGAATTTGGCATTCTTTTAGGGTTTTGTAGATGATAATGATTTGTAATTCGCGTGCAATTTGTAACGGTTAGGGTTTTTCTTTTTGAAAGGAGCACGAGCCCTGGTGCAAGAGATACATGGAGCTGTATGAGGAGCTTAGAGAGAACTGGGAGCGCCTCTACTGGGACGAGGGTTACTCGAAAAAGATCGCTCAAGATCATGCCAACTACGAGTCTGCCGAGGACGACGATCAAGATTTTAATCCCTACAGGTGTGAATTTGCGTTGCCCTTTTTTCCGTTTCAGATATTCCGTCGAAGTATCTTATGTTTGGTCTCGATGTTCCTGATGATTTGAGTGTTTTTCTGTATTACAGGAGCAGAAGACTTGATCATGTGAAGGTACTGATTTTAATTACTAATTTCTTACGGGGCTAGCTTTTCTTTAGAAAACGAGAGTTGGTATGTCATTTTGAAAGTTATTCTGGGTTGCATATGTTAAGATTGAAATTATGAGATCAAGATGGACATATCTTTGTTCTTAGTTTGACATTGGTGGTTGGAATATTATCAGATGCATTTGAATTAGTTGGTAAGTTTTAAGCAGACCTGCCTCGTTAGAGTTGTCAGGGTAAAAAAAATAATGTGATGAAACTGAAATGTCATGGTTGTATCTTTTTGGCAGGATCATGATTTCGTGAGAAATAGGC
Source organism: Hypericum androsaemum (assembly GCA_963995505.1). Lineage (NCBI taxonomy): Eukaryota > Viridiplantae > Streptophyta > Magnoliopsida > Malpighiales > Hypericaceae > Hypericum > Hypericum androsaemum. The sequence continues at coordinate 18,034,570 of OZ023185.1, forward strand.
AAGGAGATTCTTGGGATAATGGTAGCCAGGTTAGAGATAAATTTGAGTATGACAGAGCAAGAAGAATGAGGGACAAAGGTTGGTTAAATGTCAACATGCGATGTTCTCCTTCGTATGCTCGACTTGAATGCTCCTTTCTCCAGAGTTTTGAAGCACAAATGCAATGCTTGCCGATGCACTTTAATACCCACTTCATATTTGAAATGGGTATCCTTTTAGCTGCCGATATTTACCCTGTGGCGAGTGAACATCCTTACTAGGCAACCATTTGCATTTTGGATGCTCGCCCAAATTTATATTTGATTTCATGATATATCCCAATAGTGTTCCCCTTTTCCAGCCGAGCTTCAGGGTCTCTCCATTCTTTGGTTTAGTTCTTTTGTCACACCACTTGCTTAGATCAGTATACCACTATCACCGTCATCACAAGATGAAAGCTTCTATCATCGACTATTATGACATTGGATGTTGTTCGCTGATGATCAAATGTTTATATTCTCCAGTCTGGTCAAAAAAATCCCTCTTCTTTAACATGACTGTAGCGTGTGCCTCCCTGTATTCCTTGCTAACTAAGTGCCTTCTTTTGCTCATTGCTCTTCCCTGCAGCATTTGCACCCATGGACGGACTGCCTTCTATGGACTCGTCTGATTCAAGCTCTAGGAACCAACATCCTTTTGACGCTAAACGGTACTTCGCTGATTGAAGTGGGTAACCCGAGAGCTGAAAAACCTTAAAGACAATGTGTTCTCATGCGAGCAAAGAAGGAGAAGTCGCAGGTTTCTGGCAAGCGAATTTGCTTCAAAGAACACAGCCCCAATGGCCTGCGGAACATCTTTTGATCTTTCGCCATTTTGGAAATTGTCTCTGGCTCCAACGACCATTAAGCTTAGCCATACATTGCTCATTGACCAAATTGCTGTAGCTTATATTATTCTGGGTTCGCTTGTGTACCAATTCGGTTGCGACATTTGGCTATTGCTCCTGATTTTGATATTTTTGTTAGCCTATGTTTTCTCAAACTCAATTGAAGAGGAGAAGCTCGTAGAAATTGCGACAACATGATGATCATTGGAAGTTCTAGTATAAACCGAGCCATTTATCGATTTTTTTTGAAGGCGGTGGCGCGAAGTCTATATTAATATAAACAGATTATAGTACGAGAAAGAAAATACATAGACAAAAGACGAAAGCACCGAACAGAAAAAGAAAAGAAAAAGAAAACCAAACCGAGCCATTTAAGGATCGGTCATCCATTTCTAAAGTTTTCAGTTTTGCCTCAACTGAAATTGACAGGCGACCGAAAATCTCACGAGGCGAAATAGAAAGGCTTTGATCGAAGCTGTTAACTTAAAAAGAACGGATTCCTCAAATCCTGACCCGGTCGGGCCCCACCATTCGATGCAAAAAAGAAAGGAAAATATTTGCCTGTAAAATTAATTGAAAGAAAAAAAATCGAAAAAATCCATTTCAATTCGGCCGGCGGCAAAAGCCCAAAACCTCCACCGTCTCCACTTCACTTCCCCTCCCTAAAGAGGAAAAACCGTCAGGCAAGTGAGAATGAGGTGAGGAAGAAGAAGGAGAAGAACGAGAGCAAGATCTAGCGAGGAAGTGATGAGTGGGGCCCGTTTGTGCGGGTTGCTGGAGGAATTGGGGTACGAAGGGGCGAATAGATTGGACCCCGATAGCTTCGAGTGGCCGTTCCAATACGACGACGCTCGACCAGTACTCGACTGGATCTGCTCCAACCTCCGCCGTTCCAACGTCTTGTCTCACTCCGAGCTCTCCCAGTTACTCCTCTTCTCTCTTCCCCCTCTGTGCTTTTTTTGGGGGGCAAAATAGGTATTTTGTCTAATTGTTATCTTTTTTTTTTGAATTTTATTTTTCAGGTATGAGCAGTTTCTTCAAGAAGGGAAGCTCCTGGAGGTAATGATTTGCATTTGTTGAGAATTCGTGGAAATGAGATACCGCTGGATGTTTTCGAGAAACTTGAGCCTGGTTTATTATGGCAGGGAGAGGATTTGGATTTCGCCTACGACAGCATTTCGGCGTTTTCTTCGAGGAGAGATGACCAGGAGGCCGTTTTTGGCGCCGAGGAAAGTGTCAAGGACATCCGGTAATTTGAGTGAGAGTAGGCTACGTCTCTCGGTGAAAGAATTGTTTGATTCGTTTTTTCGTTTCTGCAGATGCTTTAGAACTTTGTACATTCGTGATTTGATGATGCCTGTGCGGAGATTAGATTGTTCGCTACCGATGTTGACTTAGAGCCTGGTCATACTTTAGAAAGTAAAACCTTAATTCTGATCAACTTTTGTCCATCCTCAGTGATGCAACGGTCGCGTATAAGACAGAAGCTTTGGAGTTGCAAAAACAGCTTCGACATTTGCAAACTCAATATGATAAGCTCACTGGCCATGCTTCAGCACTAATCCAAGGAAGAAGGGCTCGAGTTGCTGCAACAACTACTGTAAATGGGTACCTAACCACAATAGATGATAGTCTTTCAGCACGCAATTTAAGGGTGTGAATCTCTCTTTCTCTCTCTCTCTCCCCTCCATGTGTCTATGTGCCTTTGTTGTGCTTGTGTGTGCATGTGAATACTTGATTCCTATGTTGCCGATAAATTTAAGTTTCATCAGAGGAAACCAACTTTCTGTTTCTGATTATTCTTTCATTTCAATATCTTTCTTTCTTCTCTTACAGATGAATGAAGTTCTCGGGAGGATTGCTTTAGCAGCTGAAGAGTTGGCTCGTTATCATTCTGGGGATGGTATACTTCTATTTCCTTTTCTACTGGTGGCATGAACATTAATTTTTTATAAATGTAGGTTAGGCTCTCTTTCTACTCTCTTTCAGAGTTTCTCGTGTCACAAAGCTCATTTTAAAGCCCTTACCATCAGTTAGAATTTTGTTGACATTTCTGACTAAACTGATTAGCAAATGGTCCATGACATCATCTGTAGATCAAGGATTGCAAAATTTGCTCCCATTGGTTTAATTGTGTGCATTTATATGCAGAGGATGGCATCTACTTAGCATATTCTGATTTTCACCAATACTTGCTTGGGGATTCATCCTGCATGAAGGAGATCAATCAGTGGTTCGCAAAGCAAATCGACACGGTATGCCACTGCTGACTTTGCTAGAATTTTTACATGTTTGGGGAAATGATGTTCAAAGCTGAAGAAACATGGATAGATATTTCATCGACTTTGCTTCAATTTATCCTTCTTAACAAGTTGTGTTTGGTTGTAACCTTTTTTTCTATCCACGGATCTCTTTTTCTAGGGCCCATACAGATTAGTTGCAGAGGAAGGGAAATCAAAATGCTCGTGGGTGAGCCTTGACGATGTTTCAAACACTTTAGTTCGAGGTACTTGTTTGCTTCCACACGTTATGCTCTTGCTGCTCGATGTCTCTTCACCTTGCTGCATGGTTCCTCTTGTATCAATCAATACCTACTGTTGCAACTGGTATATTGCAGAAAAACAAGTTTGGCCTCATTGTCAATCTACTTTACAACTCTACATGGTTTTTAGTTCACACGTGTGTTAGATTAAAGGCTACATACTCTTACTTAGCAAGGTTCAATCAGTTCATCTGTACTCTAATTCTGGGCATGTTATTTTCCATGAAGCAGATCTGGAAAAATCCCATCACCAACGAGTATCGGAGTTGCAACGGCTTCGGTCAATGTACATCTCTTTGTCTCCCTACTTTGAAGTTTTATTGAAAGTTCAGAACCGTCATGCTAAATTAGAAATAGCTTTTCCTTTTTGCTTAGAATTGAGGGTGGCTCTATGCTGAATTTACGGTCGATATTGCAGTTTCATTTATATGTTACCAACTTCTGGTTAAGTGACCGAATCTGGGGATGGAATTACTGTTGATGTTACAGTTTGCTTTCTTCTTTTTTTGGCCCCACCAAAAAGAAAATGTAACTGGTGATGACTGAAACACATTCTCATCAAAGCCTGGAAGTTGGGATCTATGGAATTAATGTTACTTGCTGAGAAGCTTCATATGTTGCTGGTTTAGCTGCCTATGTGGTCCTGGAGCCTGTATGATTTAACATTAATAAGCATTTATTGGCTGTGAGTTTGTTGATAGGTTAACATTTTTGCAATGTAATTCATTGTCTATTAACTACTGCTATTAGATTCTCTGCGAACAGTTATTTTCGCTACATAGATTTTATACAAACAATTCCATCTGGTGTAATGTGTGTTTGTCAACAGATTTGGAACAAGTGAAAGACAATGGGTCGAAGCCCAGGTTGAGAATGCTAAGCAGCAGGCTATTCTTTTGACACTTAAATCTCAAGTAACATCCGATGAAGCACACATTCATCTTGATCTTCATTCTCTGAGGTATGAATTTGGGCTTTACATTCTTCCCTTTCGTCCGTATGAAGGCAGGAAGTATTTAATACCTTTCCATCATCAATTTAATTCTGGAATGTTCGTGCATCTGGTCCTTGGTGTGTAAATTTGATTCTTTGTTAAGAGGTGGGCTTTTCTACTTTCTGGTACAATCTAAGAGGTGCTCAGACCTCCATGTTGTGAAATCCAATTTTCTGATGCATCTTAACTGGATTAACTAGAACTAGTTTATATTCAGTTTTCTTAAATTATCCATTATATGGATGAGATTATATTGGTGCTGGTTTTGGAGCTCACAAAGATATATCTATCATGTACTTCTTGTAAATGACAGGAGAAAACATTCTGAATTGGTAGGTGAACTTTCAAACCTTCATCACAAAGAAGAAAAGTTGTTATCCGAGGTGGGTATATCTTAATGTTTCCTTGTATATTTTCTTTAAATTGAAAAGAAACTTTCTCCTCAATACTTCTATTTCAGCGGAAATCCTTTCCCAGGACTTGACTTTGATGCTTAAAGTGGTGGCTCTTTTGGTTGTAGTAGTTAGGCAGGTGCTATTAAGTTCCATACCAGGAAAATATGATTAAAAAATCTTATCAGTATACGAATTAGCTGGGTCTTTTGCATCATTGCTGTCAGGAGAATCACTAAACAGCTTGTACTTTTGTAAACTGCTATCTGGATATCCAACGCAGTTAATTCATTTGCTCTTCTATCATACAACATCACCTTGAAAGATTCAAAGCTGTGACTGAAACTTAAATGGCCAGATTGGGGAACAATTGTCCAAGTATGGAGAGTTATGGTTCTAGATGCTAGCCATTGGCTTTAACTGGTAGAGAAGGATAATGTGTACTGTGAGAGTGGCAAAACTAGCTCATTGATAGTTTGCAAGTTTCTTTTGGTCACCAACTTTTGATTTTGGTTGCAACTTGGCTAAGGGGGTCAATTTGTGAGAGTGGAGATGATTATAAACAGAGTTCTGTTGAACTAGCTGCATTCAAATTACTAGTGCAGCTTAATAAGTTGGATTATAGGATTGTTATCGGTTAAAAAATCTTCACTTGCTTGTTGGAGGAACCCGACATCTTTGCTAGTTCTGGTCTCTGCATATTCTGCAATGTATCCTGTGTTTTTTCTGGGGTCTCATTCTGTGCTTTATGTGAAAATTGCAGACCATTCCAGATCTTTGTTGGGAGCTAGCACAACTCCAGGACACTTATATTTTACAAGGTATGGAGTTCCCTTCATTAGGAGCAGCTGTGGAATTATATCTTGAAGTCTTTTTTTTTTCTTTTCAAGTTTATGTAGTTTGATAACGTTTTTTGAAAGTGACTTTGATCGATATTCTACCTTTACAGGTGATTATGATTTAAAGGTGATGCGCCAGGAGTACTATATTAAGAGGCAAAAAGTGGTATGGTTAAGCAATGTCAATTTGTTAGATTTGAATTTCTCTTCTTTATGGTAATGTACAAAATATTGTAGTTAGCTGTGGCGAATCTTGGTCACTGCACATATACTAATGCTTGCTGTTACACCATTAACTGATTCGAACTAAATAGAGATGCCTTTATTTATCTGAAATGAATCACGTCTGATGGATGCTTAAGCAAAGGGTACAGTACTGGGTATATCTGAACAAGCTTCTTATGAATCATAGTTGTTGTACATATACTAAGCTTGATGCATTAATAAAAGAACTGTTCTTTGGTTTCAGTTCATAAACCATCTCATCAATCAACTAGCGAGGCATCAATTTCTAAAGATAGCATGTCAGTTGGAAAAGAAGAACATGCTTGGAGCATACTCACTACTTAAAGTTATCGAGTCAGAGCTTCAAGGGTACCTCTCTGCAACCAAAGGCCGTGTGGTATGGTACTTACTGACTTCTAGCCACGTTGTTGGCTTCATTATTACTCAGTTTGGCTTTAGCAGAACTTGGATTGACTTAAAACTGTATTCCACGTGTGACCTGATAATCGTACGTGTTTACCATCAGTGAGTTTAACCAACCGTGGTTGGGCGAAGGCATTGATTATTGATATATTGAGTTCTGTGAATTAAAAATAATGAGTTGGGGCATCATTCTATCGACACTTCCATACTGAAAAGTCAGAGAAATTGTTGTCATCATCAGGATGCAATAAGAGAGATGTTATGTTCAAATAACCAGTTGCATTTTAAGGGATAACCAGTTGCATTTTATCGCTCCAGCAATGCAACATAAACGAACTTTCCCATTTGGTACTGCTTGAAGTACTCTGAATCTAATGGTTATGTTTCTTTCATAATTTGACAGGGACGCTGCATTGCTTTGAGTCAAGCTGCATCTGAGATACAAGAACAAGGTTCAGTGGATGATCGAGACACGCTTCTACATGGAATTAGAGACCTTCTAAGTATTCATTCTAGTGAGGGTCGCATTCCTTTGGTTCAATATAATAGTGAGCCACTCTTTTTTTTTTGTGCGCTAATGAGGTCCTCCTTTGTGCCTAGATGCTCAAGCGGGAGTATCAACATATGTTTCTGCTCCAGGCATTGTGAAACAGATAACTGATCTCCAATCAGATTTGACGACGCTTCAGTCAGATCTTGAAAAGTCTCTTCCAGATGACAGAAATCAATGCATAAATGAGCTGTGAGTAATCCTGCTTTAGCCAAGCATGTTGGTTCCTTTGATGGTCTATTATGTTAAACATAGATGAAACTGTAAGCCGACGCCTTCGCTCATCGTGAGTATCGGGTTCTACAACCAGATCAAGAATGTGTACCTTTTTAAAAATTTACATTATGAGAGGAGAACCGATGAACTCCTTTTAGTATTTTGGTTCAGTAAACCTAAGTGGATTAAATGCTAAAGATTTGTGTGATATCATATTTCTCTCAGGTGTACTCTAATTCAGAATCTACAGCGATTACTGTTTGCTTCTTCGACAACTGCACAGCCAATATTGACACCTCGGGTATGGCTTCTCTATTACTAGTTTTTATGGTAATTTATTGCTTGGCGCATAAATTTATTTTCAGTGAACTAGAAAAATTGGATCTTGCACCTTTTCTAGCAGCTTCCTTTTAGTACTAAATGGTAATGCACCTATCTCGATTCTGCAAGTGCCATCCTTCAAATAACTGGGATATCCTGGTAGCTGTTGTTGAGTTTAATTTTGGGTTCTTAGCTCAACTAGTTGGAGTAGATTGGTACAGGATGAAGTCCTTTCTCTGAGAACCCTACTCGTATCTTCTTAAGTCCATCTCTCTTTTTTTTCTTCATCAGTCGTTGGAATTTCATTATTCATTTTCGTGTCCGTCACTGGGAGCCAATATCTCCGCATCTGATGCTCTTTTACTTTTGTTATAGCCATTGATGAAGGAGCTTGATGAAATGGAAAAGATCAACGCAAAACTCTCTTCTGCGGTTGAGGAGGTGACCCTTGAACACCTCAAGAAGAATGAGGTAATTCAGGGTCTGCTTGGCTTGGCTTGGCTACTTTCTTTTACTTCTCGTTATTTAACCTAATATCACTAGCACGTGAATTTCTGAATCTAATATTATTGCTGTTAATGCAGAAAAACCTCACTAAATTAACACTATAAACTACTAACATGTCTAGAATAGTATTGTTCTTCGGTCTCAACTTAAACTAGCTTAGAAATTATAAATTTTGATAAAATGACAAGATAATTTTTAGAAAGACCCTTATATAAATATATAATCCCGTCAATATCTAAATTAACATTCACCGATATATATGCAGTGTTGATTTTTTTCTTATTGTACTGGTCAATTTTCGAGTAACTAGTTATGATTTTCATTATCCGTGTCATGTAGATTGCGAAACATCACGCCCAGGGTGTCGGACTGCAAAGACGGGTTTTCGTCGACTTCTTCTGCAATCCCGAACGTCTGAGGAATCAAGTTAGAGAATTAACATCCCGGGTCAGGGCTCTGCAAGATTCTTAATCGTTCTCTTCTAAGGTATGTTGCTTCGTTACCATAAAAATTCTACCATTTGCACCTTTACGAAAAGAGTTAGTTTGAGTGAAGTGTGTAGATTAGCAAGTTTCGGGCAAGATCCGTGCCCTTTATTGTCTGATGTATAGTTTTGATACATCAAACTATCTTAAGCAATCAAATTTGTTCGTTGGTTCCCTTGGGAACTTCGTATTGCGCCAGTTTCTTTGTTGTATTTCGAACCCTTGTGAGTTAAATTGACACTTTTCCTTGCGAAATGCCTAATATTATAACACTTCTCGATGCTCGGTAGCTGAACCTATAATTTCAAGAAACCAAGGTGCCGTAAGCCTCACCTCAAAAGAGACGCTCACGAGTCTTAAGATATTACTTTGGGATGGGAAATAAAAGCCTGACATTCAAATTCGAGTATTGTTAGGTTCTGTTTAGGAGTAGTTTTCTCAATGATATTTTTTTAATTAGTAATTACTCAATCCAATTTTTTCTTAAAGAAATTAAAGTCTCTTATCGCTTCAACCGACTCTCGTGGATTGCCGAAGGCAGAGTTGTTCCTTTTTCATCTTTAGATTTGCCGTCCTGACTCTCGATATTTTCACTCCCGTAACTTTATGATAGCAGTGAGAAGTCCGTACCTTCAAGTATCAACGACCATCTTTTACTTAACAATAGCCACCAAATTGTCGGATCGATAAGAAAAAGGGTAGCGAACAAGGTAACTGTTCAAGTGCATTATCTTTCTTAGCAAAATAATTGATAACTTTGAATAATGAAAAACCTCTCGACCTTTGTTAGCACTTTAAATCCAAAAAGCATCCGAGGTTATTAGCATTGACATCTTTAAATTGGGTCATTTTTAGGGTTTTACGTGTAAATCAACACCAATAATGAACTTGAAAAGGTCGACGTAGACCTCATGAAAGAAAGCCACTAGTGAAAGATAGCCCCACCTCCTCCAAAAAGGAGAAGAAAACAAAGATAACCTCATGATACCAAATAAATTTGAACAACATATACCACTTAGAATAGCTTGTGGGTTTCATTTAAGATACTTTAATTCTGCGGCCATTTGATGGTCGGTATAGAAAAAAGAGAAGCAAGTAGACATAAGTTTTGAGTATTCAAGAAAGGTCATGACGAGACGAACTGTCGTTAAGAAATTTTAAATGAAAGTACAATTATGTATGCAACTCAGGTATCTTAATAGACTGGTAGTCTTAAACCTTGTTCTACATGATCCGATCAATATGATCAGGTATCTATGCTTATTGTTCTACTCTAGATAAACTAACAAGGAACTAACAATAAATTTTATAAGATAACAATCTCATTAAGGACGTGCAAATATTAAGCTCATCATGCAAGTATGGGCCAAAAAAAGTTCCTTCTCAATCATGACTCTGAATTAAATCGAGTAATCGTGGAACATGATGGACGAACGGCTCGATGTAAGTAATCATTTTTAACATTAGAGTTCCGATTTGGCTTTTGGGTTAAATGCACTTATGAGCTTCGATTGAAGGAAACAACAATCGCACAGGGAGTCATTAATCGCGGAAGACTTTTATGTACTAGATTTTTTAATATAAAAAATAGACTTAAGGACCTAAGAAATAAAAAAATTTCAAACTTTGAGAAGAAAATAAAATGGTTAAATCCTAAAATAACCAAATCTTGGGAAAAAAAATTCCAACCCAAAAAAGGGTTCCATCACTTTTTCATTTATTAACCTCTCGAGGAAGCTGTCAAAAACTTATTCGGATCAAATTGAAATGAATCAGGTATTCCAAAAAAATTGAAATGAATCAGTATTCCAAAGAAATTGAAGCTAATTCTTGGTCAACGGTGACTCGAATTCCTAGAAAAATCACCACAAATTTTTGGAATTTTCCGTCACCTCAGATTTCATATACCAAAACGATCTCTATTAATGTTTTGAAAATAAAAAGTTTTTATACATAAAAGACAGTTATATACAAAAGACGAAAAATAACATCATCTCGCTTATTTTATTTGGATTTTTTACCAGATCAAACCGGGTTAGATAGAAGTCTAGCGTTAATATTTCCACCAAAACAAGACTTCTCAGTTTTCCTGCCCATATTTTTTTTCTAAATTTTGGCCTCCAAAATTTGAAAGTTTTCCAAGCATTAAAATGGCCATATATTATCACGTGACCTCACAAATGTCACAATCTGCCGGTCAATTTCAGTCACAAGACACGGTAACGACAAAATGACCAACATAGCCATCATTGAACAATTAAATTTTAATTGGATTTTTTCTAGGGATGGGACGAACATTGATAATGGTGTGTGATGGTGAATTGGTGATATCCTGGGTAAAAGTAAAAGAGAGAGCAACAAGAAATGGAAATAATACTTGTGTGCCTTTTTTTTCCTTAAAATCTTTTTCACTAGGAAGGAAATACACATACCCCACAAGAACCACAAAATGATGAAAGGAGGGAGAAATACGGCCCTTTCTAAATAAAGCACTCATTCCACTTATAATAACGCAACTTAATTAATTAATTAGTACATGAAATTCCTTAAAAAGTATATATGCTTCTGATTCCATTTTTATACACACGATCGCTTCCGAGGCTGGCTCATCAGGTAAAGCAAACGGGCATCAAGCAAGTTGAAAAGAAGCCCATTCCTCTCTTCTCCTGTTAGTACACACAAAAAAAGAAAATGACCAAACATAATCAGGATCTTATAAATAAAAACACAATTCTCGTTATATCATAATTAAGAATAAATTATTATTAGTGGGGATAATTAAAGTGGGCCCTGCCTTTCTGGGTTTGGAAGAAAGGAGCTCTGGTGAGATCTTGTAGAGATCCGCATCAACAGGCTTAGGAGCCTTTGGAGTTGGTGGGCTTGGTGGTAATTTCGCGTCACTTGTTACCCATTTCTGGTGCTTTTTACCCTCCTTGACATTGGGGCGACGCGATTTTGCCTGCACATATCAATGTTTAAAAAAATACGATCATACTTGAAAATTTTTTGGGTTGTTCTCCAATTCGTTTTAAATATGTTGGAAAAAATTTGTAAAAGAAAGATGAAGCGATAAAAACTATGCACCTATATCACGTACAAGAAAAGATATGGAGGCTCCCAATTTCTAAAGCGGCGTCTTTTCATTCTCTTTTTCTTTTACTTCTTTTTATAAACAAAGCCGGGGAACATTGCAATTAAAAGTCCAAAAAGGCTTAATTAGGTTATTTTACGGCCCACATTAAACATTATCCTTTCCCTTCTTTTCATGATACTTAGAATCTTCTTTTCCTAAATGTTCTAATATATGGTGATCATCTTATGACTTCACTAATCTAATTTTTTAAAGATAAATATTACATCTAGTTATAATGCCAAGGATTGAACCCTTGACATCTTGAAGTTAATCAATGCCTATGTGCTAGGCCAAATGTCCGTTGACCCTTCACTAATCTAATTGACTTAGAATTTTCACACTTATAAAAGATATTACAATCAATGGTGTAATAATATCAACGAAACCAAGGATCATTACAAACTACGAAAGAGACAAGTAATTGGACCCATTTTTCTTCATTTGAAGCTTGGTGTTGGCCCCAAGGGAAAAAAAATTAATTTTAGCAAGAAGATGAGCCAAAATTTTAAAAGATTGTCAGTAACAAGTAATTATACCACCTAGAAGGATGTATACTTGTAAAAATGAAAAAAAATGTGGCTAATTAATTACCCTTCTGCGGGGGACAACAATCATGGCCGGAGTGATGACGTCATTAGCATATAAGTCGCCGGCGACGTACAAGTCCCGGTCCTCGGAGTAGCTGTAACGAAACAAGCCAGCCGTCTGCCTCGCCGTCTCGAAGCACTGTGTGAAGGGCAGGTCGTTGTTCCAGTCCCAGCTCCCAAACGCTGGCACATGGTAATTCCCCCTCGCATAGTAACACTCCTACATGCACAAACACAACCATAGAACCCCGAACTTCCGTCAAAATATTCGGCCAACTACCTTTTAAACACGACCATAGGTTAAGTAATTATTTACTTACCTCCATTGCAAGTTAAGGAAGAGGGAGAAGGTAAGAGTGTGGGGTTGGAGCTTGGAGGGCAATCTTTTAAAAGGGAATGGACGGGTAAAGAGGTTGGGATCCAAGGCAATTTAATTGGGGACTGGGAGTGGGAAGAGGGGAACAGTGAGGGTGATAACGAAGTTTCACAGTAAGAGGCAGAGAGACAAAGAGGGAGGGCAGAGAGATCGAGAGGGGGAGATAATATACCGGAATGAGACGGGCCAATGGCAAAGTGCATGGTATAATAACTCATAAAAATATTTATTGAACCAACTAATTTATGTTCTAATGATTTAGAATTTTTGAAAGATGAAAAGATCCTCACTACAAGTACTTAACAGTTGTATTTAAGTTGGGTAAAATTTTAGAAAGGTGATAAAACTCTTTTAACAAGTATCTAACACTGGTACGTTCCAAAAACTTGAACTTCAGACTAGATTAATTAGAAATACTCAATTGCTTGATAATCAAAGTATCTATTAGTATTCGATATCTATTAGTTAAAATAAAATAAATTTGATGATAATAATCTAAGTGTACATTGTACAATAAATAAGGTAAGGTTGCTTGCTCTTTGGAATATAAAGTTATTAGGTTTATTTCCATTTGGCCTTTTCCACATTGTTCTTTTTTTTGTGTTAGTATCTCAGAGTGCAGCAAATAAAAAAGAGCGTCCCTAGATGTCTTCTTTTTCAACTTCCGAGTTGTTCTTTTGCCTTTATATTTGTTGTGGGTTTTGTGAAAATCAGGTGAGGCTTGTTTGATAAAGTCTACTTAGGCACGTAAAGTGAAATGTTATAAAAGTTAATTAGAGGCCACAAGGTCGGATTTCAAGAATGTACAAGTCCACTCTATAGAAAAATGATTGGTTAATAACTACTTACTACTAAGCTTGTAGATCATCTAACGAAATGTTATTCTAGTTTTAGACTCTAGGCATGCAATTGCATTAAAATTTAGTGACGAGATCTTCATTTGTTTGGCTCCTACTAAGCAAAGTCGCACTATTAAGTATTGAGTTCTAACAATGACAATAACTTGGAAGAAACCATTTC